>CM047585.1:2697525-2730462 GCA_026184515.1 Peronosclerospora sorghi | reverse complement strand
ATTGGCTTTGCCGCCATCCACTGTTGTGCTGGTAAGTTGTGCCTATGGCTTGAATTTCTGTGGTGCTGCTGATGGTTTGTTTTCCCAGTCTGGTTACCTTGTTACCTCATGTTCTCTAGAGCACCTAGTTGCTGGACACTTATGGAGCTGAAGACGCTCAACTTAGCGTTAGCGTCACTGCCATGATGCTAGAACCAAAACAACTTTGCCAAGACATTATTAAAATGCGAGAAGCATCACTTGGTGCTAGTGATGGATAGAAGCATCTTGCTAGAAGACAGAAGCATCGCACTACTAACATCATGATACACTAAGTGTTCATATTGTTCACCTATTGAAGGCATGATACAATCTTTGACACTAATATTCAGTGTTTGAAGAAATCACCAGCGTAAAAAGTGTCATCGTGCTAACGTGTAGAGTTTGGCGAGATAAAAATTTACCAAGAATTGATAACTACCACAGATCATCTCCTATATGCTGTAAATATAGCTTCCCCTTCACCACAATACTTTGAGGAAATTCTAAAATTAATAGTTTCCGAGAATTAAGCAATTGCACAAACCTCATGCCTGTTTGAGACCGTAAAGAGTATTGTTGAGCTTTCGTAATTTCTCACCTTGAACTTCTTGAGTGTCCTCAGTGTTGTTCAAATCCATTATTTGTGGATAAATAAAAATGTCGTGCTCGGTTTCAATAGCCTTTACATACGCGCTGGGCATGTCACCATGCCTTGCAGGTACGGCTTCACGTTTTTGTGTCGATGACGGCGGCAAATGCTAGGTTATAATCAACACCAAAGCGTTACTCGTTGCCACATGCAACGAGTCTTGCCTTGTGCGTCCAATTTTCCTATGGTCTTTTGGAGGATAAAGGGATAGAAATGGCGGTACGTCGATGGCAACCGTATTATGTTGCATATGTCCACCGTTATCCAATTTTTGGTATCCAAAAGACCAACAAGGTTCTGACGGTTGCTGTTTTAGTGATTATCGATGATGAAATAAATTTCTGGCCGTTATGGAAATTATCGAAGAGAACGATACTGAATCAGTTTGAAAGATGGATGTCTAGAAAGGTCTCTAACGCATTTTCATGCTAGAATCGGACATCTTAACTATGATTCCATCGAACGCTTGGCAAAAGATACGTAAAGCGGTATCGAATTGATGGATCAATAGACGGTTAAATTGTGTGACCTGTGCCCACTAAAAATCCGCGATCCGGTAAATATAGTCGTAAGAATTCGCCAATTGATCGAATTGGCGATGTTATCTTTTCCGATCTCAAAGGACCTATAACGTCGAAGGACCGTCTTGGTAACAGATATATGATCAACTTTGTTGATAATAAATCTAACTGTGCAAGTTTTTCTAGCCAAAACAAAAGATGTTGCGGTGAAAACAATGAGCATCTTTTGACGTTCTTCGAGCGGCAGTTTAACTGCAAGGTTCATATACTGCGTACCGATGGAAGGTACGAGTATAAAAATTTCGATGGATTTTTCGTGCAGACTGGTGTTTTGATCGGAAAATTACTGAAGACAAACCCAGTCTAGCAAAGAAAAAGCGTTATTTATGCACCTCACTCTAATGAATATAATATGGCAAGGTGTATACTGTTTACTAGTGTATTAAAGTTGAAGTTTTGGGGTGATGCAGTTCAATATGTCAAATACATATTGAATCGCAGCCCGAGTAATTCGAAGTCACGCAGGCAAACGCCTTTGGAATTTTTACTAGCAAAAAAAAATCTTGGAGATTGCTGCCTTTGGTTTCCCCGGTATTGAGTAAAGTAACCCTGGGAAAGATTCTCTCGTACATCGTGCACAAGTTGATCTGATTATTGGAAAGAGCGAGGAGATTAAAGGTTTTAAGGTCTATTTAAAGACCTAGCGCAAGATTTTGGTCACACAACATGTGAGCAACACGCAACATTTAATTTCTTGATCCAGTTCAAAATAAACAAGTGCGACAAGGTATGCAAGAAGATCGCTAACCAGGGGGGTGCCGCTCTTGATCATGAGGTCAAGTAAAAAATCTTCCAAGAAGAAGACCAAGTGGCAACGCGAGAGTTGCGTCACCCAAAGTGTTGCGAAGAAAAAATCGAGAATCAAGCGAATATTGACGAAGATACAGCTGAACTTCCAAGTCAAGTTGAAGAAGTTGGGTCCTTTAACTTTATAACGGAAATGGCCCCCAAGAATTTCTTCGCAGGCGATAAAATCTCCAAATAAGGACAATTGTTCTGGAGGAGATTAATACCATCAAGAAAAATAAAGTGTGAAAAAAAAAATCGTGAAGAAGCCTCAAGATTACCGACCTTGCAAACCAAGTGGTTTTTTTAAGACCAAGCTTTCAAGATGGATAAGAAGTTCTTGGCCAATTTTTTCACATAATACACATTATCCACCCGTATAGTGTTTATCTTTCCACTCGAAAAGAGTTGGATCAAAATCCAGCCTTTCATTGAAACTCCAATTTTTTGCCGTCGGCCTGAAAAAACTTGCCGTTAACCACCTGACCATCACGCAGGTATTTATAATTTCTAAATCCCTACTAGCACCGTAATGAAAAATCCAAAAGCTGTACCCAATTCTCGACGCATAATTGCTGAGGGTTAAGGAGAAATCGATTTTTTGTCGGTCTTGTTGGGACATTTTGGTCGAATATGACCACAACTATGTTATCTTTTTCTCCTCCACGATATTCACTGCATTAACACTAAAGGCCTTTGCAATTCTTTTATTACCTTCCACCTCCAGAGCTAATTGACATAGCGCTTTGGCGTGGTGCAAATAATCTGACCGAGTATGGTAGAATTTAGCCGTAAGTATGGTCCTCGAATCTGACGAGGCGTAGTGAACTACGTTAATTAAAAGAAGTGGTTCACTGCCGACAACAGCTTCAGAAATTGAACCAAATAAAGGTAATGCGCATTCCATGAACGCTTTGGATTTTTTCGCTGGTGAATAATTTCATTGCCTGTGCAGAGGTGATGGATGTATGAAATGCATTCAACGTCTTGTTCGTCACATGCACCAAAGTCGGTGACTCAGTCCACCATGAGTCAACCTGACGATTGTAATAGCACTCAGCTGTACCTCTGAGGTAGTGCCATCGAGGTACAAGATGCAAGAGGCGAATGGTGTTAGCACACCGATCGACGATGAGCTCAAAGACGAACTGCTTAAGGAACAGCCATTGCTATCGAAAGATGAAACAAGTTGAAATCCAAGTGTGAAGAATTTCAGTCCCTAACAGTAAGTCTATTTTGGATGCCAGGTCTCCAGGCCGTATTATTGTCTTTGCGGTACACAAGGCTACCCGTCGAGCACATGCTCCGATCAAACCGAAATGGAACCTGGCGAAACGGGTTCTAATATTTTTGAAGGCGACTGTTAACATGAAATCAGAGATGTAAATTCGAGGTGTGGATGAAAAGCGTGATGAAGTAGCATTACTGGGATACAGCGACGCTGGATTTGATGGATCAAAAGTGGATAGGAAGCCTGTAACGGGAGGCGTTACAATTATTGATGGGATCATCATACAATGGTTGTGCAAGAAGCAAGCATGTGTGTCCCTGTCTACGATGAAAGTGAGTTTTATGCCGCTTTGATAATAGAACGCGAGCTTTTGGGTTTGCGTGAAATGGAACTTGAAATTGGATTAAAAGTCAAGTTGCTGATGACATTGATATGCAATAATCTAGCAGTCATAAAAGCTCTAAGAGGATATAACACAACACCGCGTCAAGGACCAAGAATATTGACATCAGTTGAAGTTCGTATTTTTTAAAGGACGTGAAGGACTGATTGAAGTGGAATACAAGTCGACTAAAGATATACTGGCGGAAATTTTCACTAAAGGTCTAATCGCTGTAAGACTGAAACACATACAAGAGGCTCTTGGGTTTTGTGCAACTGAGGGTGGCTGGTGTTGATTTGTTGGAAATCCAAGAAGGAGTTTTAAAGTGCGCGACGGTCGAGGTCGTGAGCACGTCTGGCACTTTGGTGAAACGACTTTCTGAAACCGGAGATTGGGTATTACCGAAAATGTATTTGGGTAATACTCAAATGCATGTATACACTTAGTTAGTTTATGTTAGATTAAGTTTTAAGATTTAATCTAATTTAATCACTTTTACTTTTTCAGGCTAATGAACAAGTCCCTATTTTATGTGGATCCTCAACCTGGGAGAATTGTCGCTGTGATTAAGATAATTGTCTTTCTTGTTTCGTTTTCTCGTGGTGGTACTTGTTACGTATCGCGCTGTGAAACTGTGACATTGGTGAAAATAACGTTGGATAATAAATTTAAGTTTGTTTCTCGTTATGGGAGTTCCTCTATATCTTTTTAATTGAATAGTACGCTATCGCCCTAGCAGGGAACGCAGAAGACTCACGCAAGATGTCCGAAATGCCCAAGATTAAACAAGCCGTTGATAAACGTATTCATAATACCGTTTTTTTTAATGCCGGATATGATTGATACTTTGATTAGTTATAGCAATATTCATATCGCACTTATTAGTATCTCTGATCTATGTATTTGTACTTGTTCTGATTACATATGTTTTTCAGTCACTAATAGGTAGTGTGTAACCCAAGACAAATGTAAATTTTACCATAACTTCAACATCTGGTACATATTTAATGTAATGCTAGCTAAACACTTCTCAATAAAGATTCCATTGAAAAAGTCCCTGATTTGGATATTTTTTTTCCTTTTACGAGCTGTATACGGAAGTAATTTTCATTGACCCTTGCCTTTACGTCCTCAAGGACCTGCTCCACTAGGAGCTGCATACCCTCGTCACCCAGTAAGGATAACAGCATGTTAAAGGCTTCCTGCTGGACGAGGGTCAACCTATCCCAATCGTCCTGATTTATCCCTTGCAGAGGATGCCTTAGTCTACCAACACAGGTGTTGGATTGACTACAAGTGCTACCAGATGTTGCCGGTGCGTACACGCACGGTGCGGCTAGCGCACAGAGGAGGACTTTCCTTAAAGCGGCGTTCGCCGCTACTTAGCCGATACGCCCTTATAAAGGGCTTAGTAGGAGAGAGCTCTCCTACTCGGGGCCAAGATTCCCGGTTTGGTTTACTAGTAGCCTTCGCTACTTCCTTAACGGCAAGGCTCCGTTACTAAGGGCTTCACTGCGAACGGACATTTGGTCCTGGAGATATTACTTAAAATACTTTGTTATATTTGGAGTTATTATCTGGCACCTACGACTCAAGTTTTCGACTATATGTACAAGTATGAATACCGACAACTTTAAACCGGTTATTAGTCCAAAGCGAAATGATGTTTAAACTGATGATGGATCCTTAGATAAAAAACCGGCAGGTTTTGTGCCGGAAGAATGACGATTTCGGAAATGTTTCAAAAAGATTTTGACCGACTTGACAAGTTGGAAAACCCACGAGTTGTACATGAGGACAACAGTTTCGGTTTCAATAATTCTATGAGGTTGAGTACCCAGATGCGGTTGGCGTCTCTAGAAAGCACGCCCGAATGAAAAGCGCGTAATCAATGTGGTTTTAATAACCAAAATTACAACATGGGTACACCGATGGAAAATCGCCCTCCTGTCTTCAAAACCCCATCGGCCAAAGATTCCAAGTTGTCAATCAGGGTCTTTGATGGTACCAAAGTGTATCGTGGACTTGGAGCTGGTTTCAAGGAATAGGCACCCGTTTCATACGACAAGTTTCTATAGCCGAATCGGCTTGTGTTTTTTTCTGGAGCGAAGCCATCAAGGTCGAAAAGTCTCTTGGTCCAAAAAATACGTCTTCTTCAGTATGCGTCATCCTCATACCGATAAATTTTGAGACTTCCCCGAGATTTTTCACCTCCAAAACTTTGAGTTCCTCAACGCAACTCTTTTCCGTACCAGTAACTAATAAGTCGTCTACATAGACTCAAACCACCACAATTTCTGCATTAACTTTCTTGTAGTATAGACATACATCAGTAATGGTTTTTGTGTATCCTAATTCACCAATTTTTAATGTAGTAAGCGATTCCTTAGCCGGCCTGTTTCAGCTCTAAGCTGTCTTCCTTAATTTTACAACCAAATCTTTCACACATTTCGCTTCCACTTCCTTCAACTTTGCTTCACCTACACTCATTACATTTGGTATGTAAAGGTAAATATAATTTTTCTCTTCTAATGACCTTATGAAATCATTAAGAATGTCTTAGTGCAGGGAATTTACTCTCCATTTTTGATATTTCGTTTTTTTTCAATGCCGATATAAACTCCACGGTTATCATCTCCATCACCTTGGCGAACGTCAACTCGTAGTCGGTCCAGAACGTTGTTCATTACCACAGACGACCGGACTATCCTTTAATATTTCTCAGTTTCCATTTGCGTCCGTCTTACTTTTATAGAACCACTTCGTGTGAAGTGGTATTACATCGCTTGGTTTCTTGATGACATCCCATACTTCGTGATTTCTCTTATCTTTGATTTCTTCATTCATAGCAACTATCCGTTTATCTTTCTTCGAACTCTTTATTGCTTCATAATAGTTTCTTAAATCACCTTCGAGAGTCACATTAACTTCATTTCACTGAGTTTCCTACCTCGTTTTGGCCGTTACTCTTCTCCATTTGCGAAATCTTCTTCGTGTATCCACGCCATTTGTATCTCTCATGCGTTCACCTTGATTTATTCTTCGATTTTTTCTTGGTATTTGTATCTTCTGTTGCCTCCTTTCGCAACCGTCAAAACTTCTTCTGAACTTTGATTTGTTCCAACAGGGACATCTTGATCTTTATCGATTGACAAAAAACTTCTAAGATTTGCGTATATTTTAGTGTTTCAACATTCCTCACATATTGCGTAACTGTGACTTTCCAGCCACGCTTCAAAAACAACTTGAACCCTTTTGGCCTCCTTGATTTTTCTCAAAATTATACCAATTTGTTCCCTATGGGCCAGTGATTTTGTATCAGGTTCCTGTACACGGTACAAGGCGACCCAAACGCAATAATCTCACACAAATTGGCTTAATACCCGTCAAAATTTCTAGGGGCGACATTTTATTCAAGTGCACCGAAGTTGGGGTAAGATTCAACACGTAGGAAGCGTATTCACCGGCGTCCCTAGAAAACGATAAATTTAATTCACTGGCGAAAGCATGCATCGAGCCATATTCATGACCATACGATGCATGTACTCGGATTCTCCATTACTCGCTTGGCTGTTAACCTCGCTAACTCGCCGTGCGATACCCCGTCCAAGTAAATCGAGGGACATTTCGGCGATCTGTGTGACTTCCATGAATAGGTAAGCCCTCTGTTTGAACCCTGCGCCTAAAAAAGGGTAAATTTCCACTCCAGAAAATTTTTCACACTCGAATTCGGTATTTTAATCATACCGTGACTGAAATGTAGCATTTGTGCATTTCCAGCGGCCACATTTTTGCCTTCCATGCCTTTCACAACACCAGTGCCACACGTGGATTCTTTCCACATTGGCGATGGCATACCGCCAACTTCAACGCCTTCGTCCTCATCAAAATCATCCAGATTCATCTGCTGGACGAACGGAGTGAAATTCCTACAACTTTCTTAGAAGGTACTGGTTTTTGCAGCAACTGGAAAGTTTTCCTCGACCCAGACGATGTGCTCACCACCGAGTTCCTGCTCTGTGCCTCTTCACCGGACACGACGCGTGACTGGACATCTTTCATCCCATTTAAATCGCCTAAAGGACAACATTTTGACCTGCCACGTTCCCATCATCATGCTTCTCTATAATTTCTTCCATTTCATGAAAGAAAAACCTCGTTCAATAACTAGAAACAACTTCACGAGCCCTTGAACCAAGAAGGCTTTCCACTAGCTCCACGAAATGTAACGAAGAAATAAAAACGAACTTAATTGTCAAAAATATTTCTCTGTATAGCCCTTCAAAATCTTGGGCTCATAACCTGAAGAATATAAAACAATGCTTGTGCTTATATCGCAGATCTTACACTACCAGATCTGACTGTTTTGCCAGGAATGATCTTGCGTAGCAAAGGACGAGTGCGCGACGGAGGCCACACAGCGGATATCTTGGCTTGTTCTGTCTTTATGAAAAAATGAAAGTATATTATGTTAAATTACTTAACTCAAATAGAACAATACTAGAAATTTAAACTTGAATTATAACCTGAAAATGCATATACACATTTCAGCCAATGGGGGTTTCATCTCCATGGAAAGACGCTAAAGCCAATATGGCTACACGTAATTTGAACAATGAATACTAATGTGCATTTCAATAGCAGTACAACGGATTAGTCTTCAAGAGAGCGATGCTTTTTCAGGACAAATTGAATTTATTGTTAGATAGTTTTAACGAATTACCTCATAAGTTGCTAAGATGAGGTGCGTTATCGGATTATTTATTTGTATTAAGAACGCACTTAGGGTTTTCGCTTAGCTTCTGTTATCTTTATAAACAGTCGAACCTCATACTCCACAACTTCTACAAGATACGGAGACCCTCCACCTACTATCCAAGCAGGAATTTTATTTGTATTTTTTTGTCAGATAGTTTTGACGAATTGCTTCATAAGTTGCTAAAATGAGGTGCGTAGACGCATTGGAGCGAGATTGGTATCAAGTAAGGTCCCGGTGTTGGGAGAAGGAATGTGAATTTTGAAGGTGATTTCAAGACGCTGTATTGATAGATAAAATACTGGTTACTCGGAAAACGCAAGACGCATGTCACTCGTCTTCTCTTCAAGCCAAGAGCAGCGATAAACTACAAGAATATTTTCTCTTCCGACCATCCTGACTTTGTTGGCGCTCGATCATCATGTCAACGATCACGTATTCAACCGTCGCATCATCCCCGTGTAATCTACAACCATGCACCTAAGGACAATTGCACTCGTCACCAGTTGCTCGCCGAGATGTTGCATTGGTGTGAACCACCAGAGCCTTCAAGCGATATCACGGTCGAATCAGTGCCCTTGAATTAGCTCAAGAGAAGACAGTACATAATGCAATTATTTCTGGAGGCACCCACGCGCATGAAGTTCATGAGGATCTAAGGTGGAACCAATCAATTTGCTATCCTTGTGGCTTCAATGTGCTTGGAGCACTTTAAACATCTTGGCCGGTAACATTACGCAATCATTTACTCGATTTCAGCCGTGACAAGGACTGATAGCTCCATTTGCGTTTGTCGAGACCTCTCGCTATCCTTGGCGTAAGCGAGTAATAAAAAAACGCAAGACTTGTTGGAATGTACGTCTCTATGTCTACGTACCTTAAAGGCGGTGGGTGACCTCCATCCACGTAAAAATAGTAAGTTTGTTCAACAAAGCCTACAAAGCATACTCATTGGAGTAATGTCATTACTCAAATTGATGGCTTGGCATCATCGAGGCGCCTAACGAATGGATACGGCAGCTCGCCGCCTTCCACTTGTTCGTCCCCATATGTACTGCTTATGGTATCTTACGTGGCCACGAGGTCATGCCATTATGTGATATCTATTTGATCGCCACTTCCAGAACGCACATCATCGGAGATGCTCAAGGCCCACCTGATCTTCTTCAGTTTCTTGCACGAGCTCCGACCATATACACACGATAGGCATCTTTGCCGTCGAACGAAAGCTATGAACATTATACTGGACGTGAAAACAAGACTTCAACTTGCATATGTGGTGTGCTGTAAGTTGTCAACGTTCATACTAGCATAGATAGTCGAAAACTTGTGTCGTAGATATGAAGTAATAGCTCCAACATACTGAAATCGTGTTAAGTCAATATTACATCAACCAAAATCCGTTGACTGCAAAAATAACACCCGTAGACAGTTCGAAATAAGTAGAGGAAAGTAACCAAACCAGGAACTTTATGAATTGAATGCTTATTGAGAAGTGATTAGCTATCCAAGCATGAAATATGCATCAGATGTTATAGTAATGGTAGACTTCCATCTATTGTGCGCTCTACACTTCTTATTAGTGCCGAAAACATATGTACTCAGAATCGGGTACCAATACATAGAGCTTTTTACTAATAAGTACGATACTGATGTGGTGAAGTGCAGATGAAAATTTATGACTAGCATGTACCAGTGTACCACTGATCAAGTTAGGGCGATCAGGTTGGCTGAAAGAAAGGGGGGGAGTATTTTAATCCAATCGTGTGACTGGAGTGTTAGATACGAAGATTTAAGGTGAGTCACAGATTTCATGTAGTTTACATATTTGACTTTAATTGGATATTAAATATATTCTTTGGTTCGCATTAGCCGCCGCTCCTACAGCAACGTTATTGGGACCAGAGGGATAACACGGTCCCCTCTAGCTCATTTTACCCTCCAGGACGCGTAACAGACGTACTACGTCCACCGGAAGTCCCACGACGGGAAGCGCTCCTCTTCGTTCACTCACCCCTCAAGCCCCAAACGTTTGGAACGTGTTATCAACGTTTGTATTGGCTGTGTCCCCACATCGCATATATCAATCTGCCCCAGATTGTTTGGGTCCACGCACCGCCTCGCGGTCTGCTCCAAATTTCTATTGGCTGGGTCTCCACACTGCTGCGGTCTGCCCCAGGTTATTTGTTGGGCCGTCACACCACTCCGTGGTCTGCCCCAAGTTTTCTTTGCATCTGGAGTGACGATTTCCTCTCCATTTGCCGATCGGTTCATTTGGATTATCTTTCGCTGGTTTTTGGTACAAGTTACCCTAGAAGTGGTACCATCCATATCGGTACCTATCCAGACTCATAGTGCGCGACGGTCCACCGAGTGTGTTACGACCCATACCAATGGGTATACAAGGTCAGATTACTTAAGCTAAATCGGATTAGGCGTCCTGCAGTGCTCATCGATCACCAGATCGGAATACAGGAGAAGGTTCGCGGGGTATCCCCCCCCCGTAAGTTGGTCGGCTGGCCACGATAGTGGTCGAGTTCCGGACACTTCGGTGTTCGATTTTGAACTTGACTCCACTACAATCGTGCGCGTGCCCGGATTCGAACCAGGGATATCACCGCATGATACCACAATGTTGCGCGTGACCGGATCACTTGGTGACCGTTTATATCACCGCGATTTCTCGCAAAGTATGGATTTTTCAAGTTTCTGTATGGATTCCCTCTGGAGAGGACGCAAGGAACACTTATCGCCTTGTGTTCTATTGGTTGAAAGGATGGCGATGTTCGATCTGATCAAGGGGAGGATCAGATTGAAATTAATGAATTTTCGACTCCCTATACTGCTCCTGGTGGAGCCGATCGACACAAGGAGCGCTTATCGCCTTGTGTCGTGGTCGTGGAAAAGGAAAGCGATGATCAATCTGGCCAGGTGGAGGACCAGATCGAGATTGATAAGTTTATTCCTCCCTGTAATGCTCCAATTAGAGTCGATCGGGACTATAGCAAGTCTTGCTATAGTTCCGGAAAGGATCAGAACTCTGTTCCTGATCCTATGTATTTCGATGTCAAATTGCATAATGTGGAATAAAATATGGGGTCGGATTATCCTGATCCGCCCGAATTATGTAAGAAGAATTCAAAGCAGAGGATCGCAATGCTCTCAGATAATGACGGCTTGGAAGAAAAGTCGTCGATCGGTAATGGGGTTGTTAATAACGGAGATATGACCAAGATGTATTACGTTTACGAATTAAAGAAATTTATTCGCGAAAATGAGGTCACGAGAATCGTCAACCCCATAATTCCCGATCAACTTCATGGCCCTACAATTGAACCCATTGACTCCAATCGACCGCTGGAGCTGGTGAAAAAATTTCTGGCGATATTGGCTGAGGTCGGGATGAAGGTGCGGAACGTTAATGGTTTCAGCAAGTTTTTCGAGGTCGACACATGGAAGCTAAAGCTAGCTGTGTCGACCCTAAATGACCATTTGGTGCCATTGTGGAATTGGAAGGGCAGTGTTTCCACTCCGGCTTTTAACCGCTAGAAAGTACCAACGCATGAGGAAAAAAGGCGAATAAACGCCGATAGAGTACCTCTATCGACTCAACGTAGCCGCAATGCGTGCAGGGATCCCGATCAAGGAGACCGTTCCGCCGACCGGCGCTGCCCACGAATATGTGGGTCATTTTATCAGTACACTGGAAGATCAGGAGCTGGCGATCAGCTTACCTTACTGCGTCTTAAGGATGTACGAGAAGTGGATCAGACACTGCGTATGTTGCGCCACTCCCGCAGTATGAGAACGAAGGTTGCTGTCGGATCAAACCGATTCCGATCGAAGACGCAAGCTGATCCAGTGAAGAGGCCTACGGCCAGGTCGACCCGAGCGATTAGAGCGATTGTGGCTGATATAAACACCGGGTCGGAAGAGGAGAGCAGTGGCTGGTCCATCCAGGAGTCAGACGAGGAACAGTACCGTCACATTTCGTCGCACGGTCTGCACCAAGAGACCGACTGATGACAAGAAGTGCCGATCTAAAGGGAAGAAGCGGCAACAAGTCAAACCCAGATTCGCCACGAAAGAATTGCACACACTGAGGGTCGACCAAACACGATGATCGGGGCTGCTGGAAAAGAATTACCTTCCCGAAGTGTGAAAGACGCGGCCACCCTACCGATCACTGTTTGTTTGTATGCAAGGCGTGTGGAGAAGCCCACGAAGATAGACAGTGCAAGATGGAAGCATTTATTAACCAGATGCACAAGTGGTATGTGCCAGACAAGCATGCAGGAATGTTGCCGCGAGATGTGGAGAAGATGTTAACTAGGTCGCTGGCCAGGTTGGAATCTGAGTCGAGCCGAGCGATCTACATTTAGCATCTATTCATATGTTGGAAAGGACGGAAATTCAACAGCAAAAAGGACGGGGGATGGGAGTCATCCGATTTACAGTATTACGACTGATGAATATTCCTTATCGAATGTCGTTATGCAGTTGGACCTGCTGCCTGACGAGTCACGTGGGTATTGGAAATATCACGCTCCCGATAAATGGTTCAAACAGGCGAAAGACTGCAGGAAGATCAACAATGAAAGGGCGACGATGTTGTTTGACTCTGGAGCAGAAGTTTTGGTTATCGACCCCGCCTTTGCTCGTAAGGTCGGATGCCAGATTGACTATGCACAGAGGCAAGAATGCGTCGGAATTGGTGTAAATTCCTACATGACCGAAAGGAGGTCGCGTATCAAGATTACTCTATCAGGTTCATTGGTTTATTTCTTTAGCGCATGGCCTCCTTCTGAGCTCTCGTTAAGGCGTGTGGCATGTCGCTACTTGTGCCTCTTGTTTCGCTGCACGCTCTAGTGCTTGCATTTATTGACGTTGAGCATCGACTAGAAGTCGATTTTTCTTTCTAAATGTCGTCTGCAGCTCCTAGATCTTAGAAAGTCGACGCTCTGCCAACGATGTGGCTCTCTGAAGCTTAAATTTCAATGCATCTTTTCCGTCGTCACTTGTATCAATTAATGCTTCAATTGACGTACTTCTTCCCTTCGATCTGCTAAGAGCTTGGTAACACGCTGGGATTATTCAACTACAGTTTAAGAGCAAATCAGTTCTTGCGTCAAGTTACGCTTGTGATAGTTCAAGTGACAAAATCAGTCCCTTACCAGCGGCTTTCTTATCTGCTACGAGGGACTGACATTCACTCTAGGCAAGTGAAAATTTCCTTTGCAAACTCATATATTTGCTCTCTAACTCATGCAGCAATTGTTCTAATCATTTGGATACGCAAACAACCCAAAACGTTAGTCAACGGATGCGCTAGGCCTCGATGAAACAACGTCACAAGTGGAAACGTCACGTAAAAAATAGGTGCATTAAGAATTGAGCTTTAATAGGATGCCAAAGTCGAGAGAGACACACCCTAATTGATACTAGAGCAGCCGCATCGGCCATAATTTAGTTATATTTTTTTTTCGCAATATGAATTTGGTCTGTTACCTATTTATAGTCTGCTGCAAAAATGATTTGATAATAAAATCTTCTCATGACAATTCTTATATACAGCTTATAACTTACCTGTGGCGAGCTGTCTCTTCGACTTCATTGCTTGTCTACGGTGCAGGTAAATACTACGACTAACAAGGAGGTTGAAGTGCGCCTAGACAAACTATGCTCCCCCTGAAGTTCTGTGCGAATGGTGAAGAACACGTTTGATTAGGTTATGATCCGGTCAGTGGTGATAATCTCGATGGGGATAAATGGACAGTTTTCGGCGCAGGAGGAGCGCATTATTGGAATTGTTGCGTGGAATTACTGAGCTTTCAAATAGGCTGGAAATTCACGTGGAAACAATAAACGGGTTTAATAATTCATGGAAACTGGGTACTCAAATGTGCATAGCATCCCTCGAGAGCATGTCAGAAATAAAGTTACATGGCGAGGGCCATCATCGTTGTGGATCGTATGAATTGATCAAAACATTAAGAGATGAAACATCCAGTGCAAAAATTAGGCACACAAAAAATTCTTAGAACATCTTCGGCCAGGGAATGTATGCTTTTGGAATTAATTTCTCACGAAAGGTTTTCTCCTCACTTCCACAATTCCGCACTAACCGTCAAGAGAGCAGTCGCGCTTCGGGCAGTCCGTGTCCGATGAATGGGTCAAAAAGCCACTTTTCTTGTCTGCTACCACTCGATTCAGTGCTCGAGTTGACGTGGCAATTGCTGCATCATGTACCTCAGGTTTCACCAATAACTCATCCATAGCCCTAGTTAAGCACTGGCATACTCGTATACACTCGCTCTCACAGATAGTAAGAGCCCAGTCTGCAGTACACTCACCACTAGACGAAGAACATCATTGAACGATTCTTGCTTTGGTTCAAGACACATCAGCTTTTGAACGCTCGATCCGTATATAATATAAGCGTGTGGGTTCCATGGTTGAGTACTAACGAGCTTCACGGGATAGCAGTCCACATGTTTAGTCCTGGACGTACTAGCCTCAAATAATCCTAGCAGTGCATCGAGAAAAATTCGATCGATCGTCTCGTTGCCAGGGTCGGCGAACTGGTCGCACCCAAGTGCAAGTATTCAGCAAGACAATGGGAGACCTCGAGGCCTTGTTAATCAATTATTACAAGTGCAGCCGCATCCACAGCATCAGATTGCTCGAGCCGTGATGAATTCGCATGCGCTTGTTCGCCTTTCGACAATTGCACACGTGTGGTCGTGTTCAAACCGGAAGTAAGTGAGACGTTGATCGGAAGTTGCTCAAATGGGATTGAAGGCACCCAATCTCTTCTTCTCGCGCTCTCGTCAAGGCGTAATGAAACCTTGACGGTGCATATAACAACCTATGGAGCGTGTTAACTCAAGTTCTAGCATTTGTGCTACGCATACGACGCCAAGCAGGATAAGTTATTCACAAATTCCGTCGCACTTCCCACATTGTTATGATGGCTTGGAAGAATTAGAATTCATGAAGCGGTTAGAATTAAATCACCATGAGCGTCGTGATTAAACAGAAGAGCACCGGAAAGCTGCCTGTATTCTCCCAGGGTTCATACGAGAAGCTGGTAAGGATATCTAGGGACATATCCGTCCCAGGGAACTAATTTAAACTGCCCAGAACTTTGCCAAGAAACGCTGCTATGTGCGTTCAAAAAAATCTCATCCATAAGCGACATTGATCTGAAAGCTTCCGTATGTGACCCCAACACCTTCGAGGAGTCTCTATCTCTGCTATGCCTCGTCATTTTCCGGAACGATATCACGGATCACTCTCGTGAGTGGAACCATACTCAGAAAAAGGCAACGTTCGCTTTATCATGATCACATGAAACAACTCCATGACCCGTTGCTTCATCGCTAGTGCCATGGCATAGGACGAGAAATCTCAGATGATTTAAATACTCATCCCTTTCTCTCTTCCAGAGTCTTTAACTTTGTTTCGATGTAGCCGCCGTTTGCATCGAATTGATAGTGCTATTAAGGTTCAGCGTATACTGACCCCCCATTTCCGTTAACCGACCCCCCGGTGTAAAAAAATCCAGCTTGAAGTCATCAATGGGTAAATTTTATTCATTAACTGTATTGAAGTCATCAATGGACAAGTAACCCAAAGGTTATCACTTGGATGGAGATGCTGGAGGCTGTCTAAACTGACCGAGCCATTTGTCTAAGCTGACCGCGTGGCGGTGGCACTAAGGTAACCATACAGTCTTGTTGCCAATTGATCCGGACAAAACCTTACATTTCTGTCCCGATTCCTATGATTTTTGTTTGAGAGAATAATGTCATTTTCCCTTTAGCGCCAACTCGAACTTCAAACCCTCAAAACTACAAAATGACTCGTTATTCAGGCGTGTAAGTTGGTGGTACGACATGGGTCGTAGCCATTGCCGAGGACCATCCGGAGAACATTTTTGAGAAGCTTGAGGTGGATACCACGACGACCGCTGAGACGATGAGCGTCGTAGTGGAATGGCTCAAGGAACGAAAGTTTGATGCGATTGGTATTGCGTCGTTTGGACCCGTTGATCTCAACAAAAAGTCGCCAACTTACGGCTACATCACGAGCACGCCCAAGGCTAATTAGGGTAACACCGAATTGGTGGGCGTGTTCAAGCGCAAATTTCCACACGTGTCCATCGTCTTCGAGACTGATGTCAATGCTCCAGAGTTGTACGAGGTGGCATACGGCGGTCATGGAGACACCAGCAGTGCTGTGTACATCACAGTCCGCATTAGCGTCAGAGTTGGTGTGTGCACCAATGGGAATGCCATTCACGGCTTTATGCAACCAGAGGGTGGCTACATCGCTGTGCCGCCTGCTCAACAAGACATAGAGACGGACTTCAAAGGTGTGTGTCCATTTCACGGCAATTGTGTCGAGGGCATGGTGGCATCCGGTTCCATTTGCTGCACGCACAGGTTTAGACCGTCTCACTTGGCCAGTATTACGGATGACGATCCGGTGTGGGATAAAATTGCGCATTGCTTCGCTCACATGTGTGTCAATGCGACTTTTCTCACGTCTCCTGACGTCATCGTGATTGGTGGTGGCATTACCCGTCGTTAAAAGCTGTTACACCTCATTCGAAAAAAGTTCGTTGCTCATGTAAACAAGTACGGACAGCAACCGCCAGTGGAAAAATACATTCGTGCGTCATTCCACCCGGCCATTGGTCTCGTGAGTATGCTTCACCTGGATCTGGAGCAAAAGGAGGTAGTTCAGGGATGATGGATATGGACGCTTCGCTGCGTTGCCAAATCTGTAGTAGAAGGTAGATGATGTTTATGAATCGTAATGCCTTTGAGCTCATGTTGAAATCAATTCACTGTACAAAAGCGAGAACCAATTGTGTACCCAGAGAAGCGTTATGACGGTGGGGTCACTGCTCTGCAGACGGCTGATCAGGCGCCATCAAAAGGTCTAGGCAGCTACTTCTACTACGCCGCCTCATACTGTAATATTGCGATTACCACACCGTAACCACGCCGCCGTGCTGGTCATTCACGTCGTATGGCAATAAGCGGACACAAATTAGATATTCACTTTGGCGGCTTTATAACTTATGAGACCAGGAACTAAGCGGGTTGTACCGCTGAAGGTCGAAATCGAAGAATTGTACTACTACAGTTTTGCGAATTCAAAAGCGCAAGTTGCTTCCAATGGAAAAACACGCTTGACGTAAAAGAGCACAATGTCGCCTTCCTGTCTGACATCAAGTACTTGTAACATGAAACACGTGAAGGTATGAAAGTGTCTTTCCCTGGGTCAACGCCGAGTAATTTTTTTATGCATACTAATGCCTCGTTGAACATGATATGGTTACCCTAGTGCCACCCCCACGCGGTCAGTTTAGAGAAATTGCTCGGTCAGTTTAGACAGCCTCTGATTCTGACCAGTCTCTATACGAGCCAGCTCGTCGGTGGCGTCATCTTATTGACATAATCGCCAATCAACACGTCAGTGAATGCATAGCAGCACAATCAAAATGCTTGATACAAGCTCATCCAAACAAAATCTTCCCTCTAGTAGTGTAAAGGATGTCTGGAAAAGGACGCAAAACATTGTCACGAGTATGGTACTTTTTGCAAGGGTACCCAGCCATTGCGGGCACCCTTGCAAAAAGTACCATAGCCATGGGTGCACACCGTACATCTTATCTTTACCCTACAATAAAAGAACAAGGCTAATATCAAACCCTTTAGGAAGATGACACGAGTTGGGGGCACGTGTGACTTTCCTTAATGGCAGTTCAGACCGTTAGTGCCTGACTGCCGTTGGGATGAAGATTTATCTGAAAGAAGCGCGCCCTACATGATCAGGGTAGGTGCGCACGAGGGAAGGGTGTAATGCGTCTTAAAAGGTAAAAATATACTAATTATAAATGCATACTTAAGAACCAAACCTAAAACTTAATATAAAGATAAAATTCCAAAGTACCTAAAAGTGCATAAATGCAAAAATGGTCACAATGATCTCGCACAACTTGAATTCGTATGCAGCCTAATACCAGGCTGCACACATGCGTAGCTTGACAAACTTTCAGCAAAACATTTCTATATTAATCTATTTAAATGGGGTCAGCGAATACTGGGAAATATCTAGCAAAGTGGCGACACTTGGTGTTGTGGCTGAATGCTACGACATGACCCCAACATGATGAGGTTAGACTTTGTGGGGGTATTTTATAGTGTGTCCATAACTACTTACTTGCGCCTTTTGTCTTACAGTCGCCCGATCCACATCATTTACTCTTCTAGTACTCTCAACTAGACGAATCGTTCTTTACTCGTTTCGAGGGACTCACTATCGACTCGAAGGGTGCCCATGAAGCTAACAATGCCATTTCGTCTTCTATAGATAAGTGGGAATCAATTCGAGGTGCTGGTCTCGCACCAGTGTTGCATGCGCAGTGTGATGAGCTCAAGCTGCCGTTCATTGCGTGGGTCATGCCGTGCGCCGAAGGCAACAACGCTCCTGATGCGGCTGCTATGGCTACTAAGCTCTTTGATTCCCTGCGAGTTGCACCCAAGACTCTCGTTCCCGCGACAATGCCACCGACCATCCCGTTTGCGCTCCCTCCTTCGTGGAATCAGCTATTGGACGAGGTCCTGATGTGTCGTTGTATCTCTAGTAGAGATTCCAAGTTTCTATGCTTGGTAACACGACCATATGCACTAATATGTTGATTTAGGGCGCAGTTAACATGGTTTGGATGGGAATCGCTACACTCATACGTACGTAAAGGGCATGGGTGCCAGAAAGATATTTGCCATCGAGCTTAATTTGCGTGAAAGGGTGAACAGTTTGGTTGCCCTTACACAATTCTCGATCATTTTGGACAACACATTGTTTACGTTGAAGTGTGGACATATCCGGTTCTTTAATTAAGTACGGCGCCACTACGACTGGTCAGCATCACCATCCAAGTGATGAACTTCGAGTTTTTTGCCCATTGATGACTTCAAGTGCTGGATTTTATTTACACCGGGGGGTCAGTTTACGGAAATGGGGGGTCAGTATACGCTGACCCTGCTATTAAGCTCGAAGGTTGCCACTGCATCCTGTTCGTTTCTTTATTGTAAGAGCTTGAGCTCGGTGTAAATACAACGCGAGTCCTTATTCAGCTTTTTGTACTCTCAATCAATCGTTTCAAACGCATCTCGCGCTTCAAGCGGAACTCTTTGTAACTCAGCTTCAAAGGCGATAACCGGCGGAAGGTTCATCTTCACAAAGACGAACTAGATAGTGCAATATCATTGGCTTTTGATTCATCGCTTTGGTATGTCCTAATCAAAGTAGCGAATCGACAGTGAATCCTTTGATTCCATTTTCTCCTCCACTCCCATGGATTGTGCTTCCCAGTTGTTGGAAAAATGGTCGGTACCGGTAGCACTTGTTGGTAAGGTATCTGGCCGGTACTGAGTTGGCCGACGTGAGTTGGCCGTCCATGAGCATTTTTCATTGGACGAAATCGCAGTGGTTCAAAGTTGTTGGGAAAAACTGGACGGTACCGGTAGTACTTGATTGATACGGTTTTTGGCCGGCACTGAATTGGCCGGGGTGAGTTTGACGGCGTGAGTTGGCCGGCGTGAGTTGGCCGTCTATGAGCATTTTTTTCATTGGACAAAAATTGCAGTGGTTTAAAGCCGTTTTATATGCATGGAATTATAATTAAAGTTTAGGACTAAATCTTTAATTATAATAATACACTTTTTACCTTCCTTTCTCTACATAAGATCTCAGCCCTGGCACCTGAACTTACACTAAGGCGCCTTCCTACGCGCGCCTACGACACCACTCACTGACCGGCTTGAGCTATAACAGGTTTTCCGCACGCGTCCCCAACTCGTGTCAACTTTCCACACCAGCTTCAGCACCATCGCAAGCATAAGTTTGAGAGAAGGCTACCTTTGACGACTTCAGGAGCTTTTTTTAAACAACGAAGTTGCTAGGTTGGCACTGAGAGGAGAAAATAAGCTGAAACAACAAGCACTCCATCCGAGTTCCATCCCTTTCGACCTTTGCAATCTCGAAAATAAACTTCACCACCTGGATGTACAACATGAAAATCTTTGACAATCTTCGATTATGACAAAACCTTGGCATTAATCGGTTAGCGGACGTACCATGCCAACCCTATTTTTGTCTCCAGCATACCCTACACCAGCGCCACATTGGTAGAAAATGAATGATTAAAAAATAAAGGCATATTATATGCTAAACCTACATATTTACTCAATTGTACGCCCATTAGGGTCAAATTTCCGCACAGCTCGAACGATTTCACAGTGACCCGATTAAAGAAATAGCATCATTCATGGCGCGCATTCCGTCACTCAAGGTTACTGTTTGGTTAAGGTTGTAATGATAGGCTAGGGCCTCGTATGCAACTCTTCTTCTGTACCATCGCGTTCTGATACACGAAGAAATGAGCTTCAAAATCGTCTACATCCACATCAAAAGCCACTTCGTCGTGTTTGTCTCATCAATCCGTTTGCTGATTCCCATTACTTAATCTGTCCGCTGACACTTGCTTTGCTTGTACAGTTTCTTTTACGCGCCTGTCTAGGCTTCATCACTGCAATGCCGTGCTAACAGCAATTAACTGTGATATAGATGCATCTGGTACGAGGTCTAGCTCTCGTATATCTAAGCTCTGCTTGTTTTAGGTCGTACTGCAACTTGAGGAATTCCAATTTCAGCATCTCGAAATACTTTGCATAAAATGGATCATCCTTCACCTTAACACGATTCTTTCCAGTATGTAGCTCTGCACAAGTGCATCGCTTTGAAGATCAAGAGAATGCTTATCGATGCATTCTAACTTCATTTTATGGCGTCCAGATCCCTCTGGATGCTCTACCTTAATGATTTTGAATATTTTTGCATACGGGGGGTCATCTTTTAGTTTCTTATCAACTGGTCTAGTAAGTTGTGATACTAACGCATATCCACCCAAATTTAAATCCAGCTCATCCACACCATCATCTTTCATCTATTATCGGACAGCACCTTCTGATAAGCCCACGTACAACATCTTAAAGTAATTTGCGTACTATGGGTTACCTTTCAGCATGAGTCCGTCCACTGAAATGCGACAACTTCTATCTTTTCTTGCAACTTCGAAAAAGGCGTCCCCGCCTAAGCCCATAGCGTGTACATCAGCAGTATATTCCATCTTCTTTTGGTGCGCAGAACCTTCCGTCAGTTCCACTTTCAACCTTTTGAAGTTCTTGGCGTATACTTTGTGTTATTTCAGCAAAAGTTCATATACAAGATCGCTCACATTAGTATCTCCTGGAGGGGTAACACATTTAATGTCATTTTCGAGCTTCATCCCACCTTCTGCATTGTGGTGCGATCCTTGACCTCGTCAGAAATTCTTTCGGTACACGGTCCTTACTTGGATCAAGTGCTGACAATGTCGACGAATCGACACCGTTCTTTTGAATACAGTTTCGAACTACCTACCTCGCTTCAGCACCAAGCTGTCATTAATGTCCATGCATTGCAAAGTACATGCGTTGCTTGGGGTAATGGACATTTTAGCGCTGTTGGACTCGCCAATGACATTCTCTGTATTCATTATCTGATTCGAGAAGAAGTAGGAACATTTGTAACTGTTGGAATTACATGTGCAGGTTCCTCTTTTACGCAACAGCGAGAAAGTTTTTGTGCTCCTAGGCACAGTCGCTGCTTTTGCTAATTCCTCAATTAATATCTCCATTGTCGGCTCCAATTGTATGAACAATATCAGGTTACACTTTAGATATAACATTTTATATGGCTATATTTGTTTAGTTAACCTTACATAATATACTTTTCATTTTACCCCCTCTTGACTTTCAAGCTCCACGTCGCGCACGTCACGCACAAGCCCTATCTCCGAGCAACTAACACCAGTTTGGGTTTGCGTGTTTTTCAGATTTCCGTACAGGTTATGAGCCCAAGGTTACAAGGACTAGAGTGTGGAACCTTACGTTTGTAAGTTCTCGTTTGGAGTTTCACATTTTTAAGTTGTCGTGTGGAGTTTCTCGTCACGTTACATTGGAACTAGAAAATCATCCCCTTGTTGAAGGGGTAATTGCTTCATTTTCTCGTGTGGATAAGCTTACCCTCGTTTAAATTGATGAGATTGAGGAAAAACATGAAAGTGTAACGTGGCAGTACATAATGATGTCCTACAGGCGATTTTACAATGGCTGAAATATGTACAATCTCGCCTGGTGTCCGTGGAAGAAGCACAGCTTAGACGATCTGTTGCTAGCGTATCTAATGGGTCGAGGAAAGGCTCTCTCCAGTACAACTCAAGGACAATTATTTTCGAAAAAGTTTAAGAAACTACCTTCCGTTCGAACACCAGATGACTCTCCATGATTTGGCCGAGGACGAAGGCATAGAAGTTGGCGTTCGCCACGCGTGAATGTTGAGAGAACACCCGTATGGCACCAGATGGCGTGCCGGGTGTGGGCGGCGGTAATGCAGCCGCTGGGCAGATGCATGCACCACATTTGGTCATGCTATGAATAAAATACGGAATTGGGCCGTTGAAAAGTTCTCGGGCAAGTAAATTTACCCAGGCTTAGGTGGCGGGTTCAAGCAGTGGGCCTAACTGTTTATCCAAGCCATTCATATCGCTTAGATGACGTCCGGTTTCCCGTAGACGGAGCGTCTCAAGGTAAACCAATTGGGGGAGAGTTTGGAGGGAACATCCTCCTAATACTTTCGTTCAATATATTGGGTGATTGTGGCAGCTTTCGCCGCAGTGTACTTCGTTATGGAGCAAATGGGGTTGGGATTAAAAACTAATATATCCCACCACCAAGCGGCTATATTTGCAAGCGAAGACGACCCAACGTACAATTAGACGGATCATTACCTCTTCTTAGTAGCTTTGGAACGTGGAAGTGGGTCAAGCAAAAAGTTAATTATTGAAAATAGTGTGAAATTTGCATTGAGATTATGCTGGTGGCCAGGTACTATCCGGCAAGGCAGGACTACCTTTGAAATGCTCAAGAGAGCTCATCGCATGAGCTCAAGAGCTAGAAGATAATGCAGTCAATAACAGCCCCCGCCTGCCAATTTATACACAAAAATTTGGTAGTAATTAAGCCTCTCTTGAGCTGGACAAATTTCATATTGTGCCTACTGATTTACAAAGACTACTATGCTGGTGTAAAAGGTTGTGAGATCATTTCGAAACTCGCCAAAGCTGCTGGTGCCGAAATAATGACTATAACCTTGCGCCGGGCTATCATTAGTGACAAAGTATATGTTCGTGAAGCGACCGTGGGCGCCTTTGCTGTCGTTGCCTCGGCATTGGGTATCCCAGCTTTGATTCCATTCCTTAAAGGTGTCTTCCAGTCTCGTGAGCCATTGAGAGCTCGAAACTGTGGAATAAATATAATTATGCAGATTGAAATTCGAATGGGCTGCGTCGTATTGCCCCATTTGAAGAAACTTGTTAAAATCATAAGCATGGTCTGGTGGACGAGAAATTTTTTATCACAGAACAAGCCTTAGCTTCTCTTGCCGAAGCTGCGCATCCGTACGGTGTTGAGTCGTTTTTTTTTGTTCTGTATCTACTGTGGCATGGGTCCCGTCAACACCACGGTACGGTTAGGGCTGTGTTTTTTAAGGCAATTGGGTTCATTGCCCCCCTCGTGGATGCCCAGGAGGAAAAGATTTATACGGTCGAGTTGATGAAGATCTTGAGAAGTGAGTTCCAGTCTCCGTGTGGTGCAATAAAGGACATCGCGTTAAAGGTCGTCCAGCAGTTTGTGTCTACGGACTGTGTTCAAATTATTATGTGAAGGAGAATATCTTACCAGAGTTCTTGCATCACTTTTGGGCTCACGGGATGACATAAGATCGACGGAATTATCGCCAGCTCGTGAATGCTGTTCAATTTGCATTGCACTTGCAGAAAAACTCCAGAGATTTATACTCCGCAACTCCATCAGTCCTCAGCACGTGGATCTTGCACTCGAACATTTTCTCAAAAATGCTAAGAAATGTTCGTATTTCTTTGCAGCTGTGTCATTGGTTTCCTCCAACAAAATTCTCACGTAATTACTCTTGTAATCGATGAAGTTCACGATATATCGATTCCCATCCGATCTCTTGGTGTTATCGGACCCTTTCGGTCGAAGCAAATGATGCTTTCGATCCTGTCAAATGGCGAATGATCTCCGCTGACCTTTTTTATTGCGTATTTTTGGATTTTGTCCTTGTGCACATGTGAGACAATTCGCCTTATAAAATCAGTTAGCTTGATACTGTAACTTGGATTTTAGCCATTTTCACGATGGTATCATAATTTAAATGTCCCATCCTGGTGTTTAAATGCATGATTGAGCCACTTCGAACATCTTGGTCGCTCTGAAACTCGTTGACGTTGGCATCAATCGCAGCCATCACGACATCTACAAAAGTTCCTCTGAACGATCAGCTTTCACGCCAATGGTTAAGACGTTGTTGTCCATTTTCACATCCACAATGCCCTCTCCAGTGTCGTGCTTCACCAGGGCTCTTTTTCCATTTACATACGATAGCCCACACCCTTTTTCTTCTAAGATTTTATTAGACAATATGTGTCGGGCTATTGTTTCCACGTAAAAACGCTGCTCATCTTCAACAATGTCTCTTTTTTTCTACACATTACGTAAATGTTAAGGGACCATATCTTGTGAATATGGAGCTTCTTTCCATCAGCTTGGTAGCGGAAATCTTGTGGATATTTGATGGATCAGGAAGCGACATTCTCCGAATTGCTAAGGACGCATAGGTTATCAAAGATGAACCCGGCCAAGACCCCTGTTCTTGCTCTGGGTGATACTAAGACTTTTTCGATCTGTTTCCCGAGAAATCTAAGTCAGATATGCCTTGCATCAAGATTTTTCAGTCTCTCGTTGATAGTTTGTTATGAATTTCAAGGTGTACGCGCCCAGACATTTTTCTGTGCACCATGCCATCAGAAGGACACATGCGCCGACTATCGGCGAATACAAGGTGGCAAGAGAATCCTGATGTATCTCAAGGGTACGAGTGGCTTACGCTTATAATTGGTTCACGATGACGAATTAACGCTACCCTTACGAATCGCTTGTTATAGTGACGCTGACTTTGCCGCAGACAAACAAGATCGCAAGAGTGTAAGCGCTATGGCTATTTTCGTTAATGGGATCGTAGTAAATTGGAGTTGCAAGAAAATAACTACTGTGGCACTATCAAAGGTGGAAACAGAGTTTGTTGCAGCATCGATCGCAGGTCGAGAGGCCCTGAGTTTGAAAGAGTTACTAGCTGAAACAGGAGTTCATGCCAAGACGCCCGTGGTTTTGAAGATGGACAACCAAGCGGCAATTAAACAAGTGTGGAAGAAGCAAGTGGAGTGAGTGCAAAATACATTGACGTCAAGTTAATTTTTTAAAGGAATTTTAGGAGAAAGGCATGTTTTCTACAACTCAAATTGACGTCAAGTTAATTTTTAAAGGAATTTTCGGAGAAAGGAATGTCCACGCCGTTCCGCCCGTCTGACCCAAGTTTCTTCGCGTTTGGAGAGACGATTTCCGCTCCATTTACAGATCGGAAATATTGGATTTTCTTTTCGTTGGATTTTGGTACAAGTACCCCGGAAGTGGTACACCCATATCGGTACCTAACAAGACCCTTACTGCGCGACGGTCAACCGAGTGCGTAACCACTCATACCAATGGGTACACAAGGTGAGTATTTTGAAGACAAATCGGACTCGTTGTCCTGTAGTGCTGATCGGTCACACGATCGGCACACATGCGAAGGTTCTCGGGGTACCCCCCCCCCCCCGTAAGTTGGTCGGCTGGGCTAGATGATGGTTAAGTTCCGGACACTTCGGTGTTCGATTTCGAACTGGACTCCACCACAGATCTGCAGCTCTAAGTCTTTTTGCTGCGAGTGACGAAATGACCGGTCGGACTGATTTTCGGACTTCTGTCGGGTGATCAACGCGAGTTGTTCTTGGAGATATGAATTGCAGATCTCGAAGCGATCCAGATCGTTACGAGCGCTGATCAACCCCTCCAATATCGGTCGGAGCTGATCAAAGTGGTTATGCATCTGGCAATCGTCGGTTAGCAGCGCGATCACGGCTTCGGTGATACCGATCGGGAATGGATCTTCACATGGAAGAAAGTCAGAACAGATTCAAGGTAGAGTTAACGGATGATCAACATACCTTGTTTGACTTGTTGCAAAACCAAGATCTTGAGACGCTCATTCTCGGCAGTCAAGAATGTACGATCGGCTTTCACTGCCTCAACCTGTTTGAAAACCGTTTTACGTCTTGACTCAACCGCTGATATGTGGCGTCGACCGTGGTCCGCTTTTGACGTTGAACTTTTATTCTCCTGCTGGAGCATATCGTTCTCCTCCCGAAGCCGATAGACTTCGACTCGGAACTCGTCTTATTCACCGACAATTTGAGTATCGCCGAAGTCGTCAGATTGTTCCATCGGCTACGGATAAGAATGTGCGGAGAGTGCGAACACCGATCGCCTTCGAAGGCAAATGTTAACGAAGGAATTAGGGCGATTGGAGATCGAAAGGAATTACCTTCTGGAGTTGACCCGGATTGATGCATGGAAACTGGAGACTGTTGATGCAATCGGGTCTCTACCGTTGTGCGGCTGCGCCCAGACTCAGGGGCGGCTGTGGTGAAGTGAAGATGAAAGGTTACGATCAGTTTGTACCGGTGTACCATTGATCGGTTTGTAGCGATCGGGCTGGTTGAAAGGGGAGAGTATTTTGGGCCAATCGTGTGTCAGGAGTCTTATGTACGCAGTTTTAGATGAGTCACACGATTTTGCATGTAGTTTACATATTAGGTTTTTGTTTGGATATTAAATATAGTGTTCTTTTTTCTTTGGTTTACGCAAAAGTCGCCCCCTCCTACCACGGAGCCTTTAGGAGGAGAGGACTAACAAGGTCCCCTCTAGCTCAACTTACCCTACCGGGACGCGTACAGATGCATTTTCACCCGCCGGAAGTCCCACGACGGGAACGCGCAGCTTAAACGACACCCACTCTCAAGTCGCACACGTTTGGAAGGTGTTATTGTTTTAAGGGTTAGGTCAAGAAACCGCTACACGCGGTCTGCCCCAAATTATTGACGCTTTTAGAGTGACGATTTCCGATCCATTTACACCACGGAATTTTATTGTATTATCTATATCGCTGGACATTGGTGTGTTTAAAGGGTTACTTTATACCCTGGACACACTCTGCCCCAGAAGTGGTACATTTCGTATTGATCCCCACCGAAACTCATATAATTTCGAGTGTGTTGCCACCCAACCAATGGGTACAAAAGGTGAGAAGAATGAAGATAAACCGGACCAGGCGTCCTGCAATGCAGATCGTTTACCCGATAGCGGTGCAGGCGTAGGTACGCGGGGTACCCCCCCCCCGTAAGTGGTCGGCTGGTCACGATGGTGATCGGGTTCAGGACACTTCGGTGTTCGATTTTGAACTCGACTCCACCACAATGGTGCGTTTTCCCGGATTAGAACCAGGGATATCACCGCGATTTCTTGCAAAGTATATATTTTACAATTTTCAGTATGGATTCACTCTGGAGACGACACAAGGAGCGCTTATCTCCTTGTGTCGTGGTTGTGGAAAAGGAAAGCGATGTTCGATCTGGCCAGGTGTAGGGCCAGGTCGAAATTAATAAGGTTTTTCTTCCCCATAAGGCTCCAGAAAGGATCATGACTTTGTTCCTGATCCTATGTATTTCGATGTCAAGTTGCATAAAAAAGTGTAAAACACTGTGGGGGCGGATCAGAATGATCCGCCCGAGTTATCTATGAAAAAGCCTAAGCAGAGGCTCACGATCCTCTCGGATGAAGACGACTTGGAACAAAAGTCGTCGATCGGTGATGGGGTTGTTAATAACGGAGATCTGACCAAGATGTATTACGTTTACGAATTAAAGAAATTTATTTGTGAGAATAAGTTCACGAAGCTCGTCAACCCCCTAATTCCCGATTGTTTTCATGGCCCTACTACTCAATCGATTTCCTCGGTTCGACCGCTAGAAGAGGTGAATTTTTTTTAGCGATGTGGGCTGAGGTCGGGAGAAAGGTGCAGAACGTCGACGGTGTCAGCAAGTTGTTCGAGGTTGACACATGGAAGCTAAAATTAGTGATTTCGACCTTACATGACCATTTGGTACCGTTGGTGGGGGCGATATACCTCCCAACTCCCACAATTGCACTAGAATCCCCGCAACTTATTTTATCACGTGTATAATCTTTACTTTCTGATGGAAGCTCACTTTATGGGTCGCCACTTTTTTCTAAGGACCAGTATGAGTTGGAGGTCGGTGTGGAGCGGATGACAACGGGTTACAACATAAGTCACACGGAGCAAAAAAATAACGTGTGGCAGCGAGGGGCGGCATGCCAGTCGGGGGCCCAGGGGCGCCCACAAGCGTCGGCAACCCCCAAAAAAAGAACCCATTCACCTCGCCCGCAACTCAAGGAAGCATGCAGACCATGTTTGAGGCTATGATGAAACTGTGGTGGAGCGGCTGATCAGAATTGTTGAAGTTCGATCAAGCGTTACCACCGCGCCCGGACTGCCGACTAACGAAGGGGGTCCTCCGGTTGTCCTGTGAATGCTTGGGTTCCTGTTCACCTTGTGTACCCGACGGATTGGGCGTGGGTCGCTCTCCAGGTGGCGGGGATGTCACACTGCTATTCCTAGATACAAGATTGGTGTAATTCGTATCGAATCACCGATGTGCTGATCAGGCGCGATCAGGTGTAATCATGCTTGAATCAGTAGTGATCAGGCTTGATCAGGCTTGATCACGAAAGAAAAGTCGATGATCAAGGCCGCCAATCAATGATCAGGGGATGATCAAGGCCAATAATCGATAATCGCAGGTCCCTGATCGAATCAGATGATCCAGCACGATTTGGCGCAACTGCGGGTTGATGATCGCAGGTCGCAGGTTGCAGATCATCGATTTTGGTGGGGATCAGTGAAGGGGGTACTTGATCAAGCGTCGGAAGTCTTCACCGCTTGATCGCGGAGCCTCTTAAGCCTAGTCTGCCAATAGAATACCCAATATACTATGTATTCTTTAGCTAGACTTATGAGGAGGGGGGTATTCCACACAATCCACCTAGAGTTCCCGTGGGTCGCTTGAAGCAGCCGAACTACTAGGGGCCAAAAAACGTGGACCAATGGGAAGGAGGTGAGAGCTCAATGCTCGATCACGTTCCCAAAACCAAAAACCTTTAAAGAAGAACCGCTGACACAGCGGGAGGAGTTGCGGGGCAAGTTCTCAACACTCTACGCCTGCCGGTGGGCCAAAAATGAACTAGGTGCTACCGCACGGGACGTGGAGGTGCGTGTAAATGAGGGGGTGAAAAGGTGCCGTCCCTGTAGACAACCTAAGAGGTTGGACGCAAAAGGAGAACTTTATTAGTGCTTATGTCCCTAAATCTACCATTCCCCTAATTTCAGCCAATCAGAACTAACCTTTCCAATACCTTACCGACCAGTCAACCTGATTCTTTTCGTCGTCCATCGCTTCCATTAAGTACCCGTACCTAGTCGTCCCTTCTCACGATGCCTCGTCTATGTCCCGTACATGTACCTGCAGTTGTACACACAATCGTACGCACAGTTACACACACAGTTGTGCCCACAGTCACACCCACAATTATGCACCAATTTTATGGTACACTTCACCACAAAACGTTTCATGAAAAAACATCACCGATCATCTCAGCGCCTTCATGCCCAAGGCCGACCGGTCCGTCAAAACGACAAGGTTTACACGGACGTCGATATGGAATCGGTAGCATCGGCAAATAAGCTGTTTGGAGGTTAAGTAGTGGTTTACAAGGCGAAGCGCAAGTCGCATCCAACCCGCCCTCGCCGATCGACAGTATTCGACATGGAGTCGACTGGCAAAATTGACGGTGACTGTGGTGGTACGGGCATAAGCAGTACGCGCAAGGAGAACTTATCCTCGACTACGACTTTAGATTTCGGTTCGACGTCGATCCCAAGGATTCGTGGCTGCAACCACCAAATTGAAGGATTTTACGGGCAAAGATGCTGATGAAGAGCCCGATCATGGTTCATCCGAACGAATTCCGCATTCCTCCGTGATCTGACACCGAAGAAAGAACGGTGCCTGATCTTCCGGGATTTGATGGAAGGACCGGCTGCAAATTGGATTCATCAATTAAGTCGGGATGTCCGGTCTGATTGGACCTATTATGTGTGGAATTTGATGGGCAGTATTGCCATTCCGGCTTTTCTACCACCCTGAAATATCACTACATGAAAAAAAGGCGATGAAACGCCGATTAAATACCTTCATCGACTGAACGTGGCTGCGATTCGTGAGGGAGTCCCGATCAAGGAGACCGTTCCGCCGACCGGCACCGCCCAAGAACATGTTGGCCATTTCATTAGCACGCTTGACGATCAAGAGCTGGCCAATTAGTTTACCTTACTACGTATAAAGGATGTAGGAGATGTGGATCAAACACTGCGTATGTTGCGCCACTCCCGCAATATGAGAACGAAGGTTGCCGATGGATCAAGCCGATTTCGATCGAGGACTCAAGACGATCCAGTGAAGAAGACCACGTCCAGGCGACCCAAGCGATTAAAGCTATTCTGGCCGATGCTAGCACCGGATCGGAAGAGGAGAGTAGTGGTTGATCCATCGTGGAGTCAGAAGAGGAGAAGTACCGATATATTTTCGACGCACAGTCTGCGCCGAGAAACCGACCAATGTTGAGCCATGCCAAACGGAATGGAAGAAGCGGCAACCAGTCGGACCCAGATAGACCGTGGAAGCAGTGTACATACTGCGGATAGACTAAACATGATGATCGAGTCTGCTGGAAAAGCACTACCTGCAAGAAATGCGGAAGACGCGGTCAACCTACATATTACTGTTTCTTTGTATTCAAGGCGTGTGCAGAAATTCACGAAGATGGAGGAGTTTTTCAACCAGATATGCACAAGTGGTATGTGCCGAACAAGCATACAGGAGCGTTGCCGCCAGATGTGGAAAATATGTTAATTTAGTTCTCTCGCCAGGTTGGAATCTGGGTCGGTCTGAGCGATCTACGTTCAGCATCTATGCATATGTCGGAAAGGACAGCAAGACAACAGAAAAAAGGACAGTCGACAGAAGTCATTCAATTTACAGTTTTGCGACTGATGAATATTCCCGATCGAAGGTCGTTATGCAGTTGGACCTGCTTGTCGTGAAGGAACTTAAAATTCAGTGTTACTCAAATTACAACACAAGAAGGTAATAAATTTGTTTTTCTTGCTTAACATACCAGGTTCTCAATAGTAACGTCCGAACCAAAAAATAACCAAACACGTTATGGACACACATCCCAAAGAGTCTCAGGCTGCTCCAAACTCTATCTGGCCCCAGATACCTGTTGCTTTTCTCGCTTAGATGCTCACTTAAAGACCTTTTTGTATTAAAATTGGTTTCAGTATAGGAACAGTAAGGAATGATTGCTGGAAGGTCCAAACGACTGTTGTGTTACAGGAGAAATTAGAATCTATTAAGTATTACCAAATCATATATCGAAGTCAAACACTTCTTTTACCCACTACTTTTTGGTTACTTCAGTGCTGACTGCAATAAATGACAATTACTTTTGAGACACTCCATATGTAATGGGGTGCCATTAAATAATAGATATTCAAGGTAGAATATCACAGTTTAATTTCAAACGCGTTGTCTGAAATTTAAATAAGAGATTATAAGTTATTATAATCTAAGAAAGAAAAGTCGATTCGGAATAAATACCGAATCTTGCAGGTTAACTAATAGTACAGTTAGTTAAAGACTTGATATTATTATATTAATTAGTTAGTTACTATACTATTAGCCTCTTAACCACCCATTAAATAAACACTCTTAATTTTGCGTTCTAGAACATAAGTGAATATTAATATATTTAGTTTTATTATAGGATTAGTTGTTACCAACTAATCCTGCCCTAATTGTATTGCGCGCTTCCTCGCAAAATACAGTGTAAGCCTGTAACAGGATCAGTCCTGTTACACCTGGTAGCACTTTGTGGTCCGTCTTAACGACCACAGCTCCGTTCTGCTAGTTAACTAGCTGAGCGAAGATTAAGAGCCGCTCGGCATCATGTCGCGAGACATGTCGGCTGCCGAGCGAGAAAGAACGCTGGAAGTGGTGAATAAACACTTCCCTCACTTCACGTCGCGTAGTAAAGACGCGACGGTAGAAATGGTTCGGTCCATGGGGACCGACATCATTACCTTCCTCCTGGGTAAGCTCCCGGAGGAAGCGATAGAGGTGGTGAATCGCTTTGGGCAAAACCACCTAGAAAAGCCAGCACGGCCCGCGCCAGAGGCAGCGCGGACCGCAACTGCACCTACAACGCATAGCGTTGAAGTGGTAAAGGCGCGAGTACCGCCCTTTACCGGCGAAGGGGG
>CM047585.1:2652351-2674744 GCA_026184515.1 Peronosclerospora sorghi | reverse complement strand
AGTCTGGTCATGGTGCAAGATTTCCGTTACGATAGAACAGCCAGATGGTTCTGGCGGCTTCAGAAAGTACATTTAAGTGGTTACAAAAAATTGTGCAATTTCACAAAAACGCGAATAACTTTTGAACTAAAAGCGGTACACACCACCCAACTTCATATTCCTGATCCATAGTAAGGGTGAACACGATAAAAGCGATGTAGATGTCCATAGGGAGCATCTACGTCGAGTGTTGGAGCTTATGCGTAAACATAAGATCTATGCAAATCTGAAGAAGTGCACCTTTGGTGCACCTGATATACCTGTTCTTGGATGCTTTGTGGGCAAGAACGGGGTGCCTCCTGATCCAGAAAAGATCAGGGTGATCGTTGAATGGCCTACGCCAAACAACGTTAAGGAACTTCGAAAGTTCGTTGGGTTGGCAACATATTTGCACAAGTATTCGTGCAACTATGCTGGGCTAATACGACCTCTTTCTCAATTACTTAAGAAAGATGTCGAATGGCATTGGGATACCAAATGCCAAGATGCTTTTGATGCAGTCAAGCAAAGCTTGACTGAAGCGCCTGTCTTGGCTATAGCCGATAACGAGCTTCCGTTCCACGTCGTTTGCGACGCGAGCGATTTCGCTATCGGCTGTGCTCTGATGCAGCGTGATCACGATGATCGTGACCGCGTAATCTGCTATCAATCGCGTCATTTGCACCCATCCGAGCGCAACTATCCAGTGCATGACCAGGAACTCCTTGCCATGAAGTATGCACTGGCCAAGTTTCGGATCTATCTATTGGGAGATAGACCGTTTGTGGTTTACAAGGACCATGCGTCGCTACGCACGGCCGTGAACTCACCACACATCTCTCAAAGAATGGCTCGATGGCTGTCATTCTTTGCTGAGTACAACTTTACGGTTGAATACAAACCCGTAAAGTTGAACGTGATAGTGGATGCGCTATCACGAAGGCCCGATTACGAGACGAAACCGTCCGTAACCGAAGGGCCAGTGCAAACGCGATCCGTTGCACTGCTTTGTCGTCGTCAATTATACGACAAGTACGCGAGGCGTACAAAACAGACGAGGAGACACGTCTGTTGATTGATTACTTACGTAATCAATCAAGAGAGAAACGCGACGAACTCCCAGAGTTCCTCCGCGCTTGCGTGCATCGATATTGACTGCACAATGGTATGCTGCTTTACAGCACAGACCAAAAAGATGAAAGTCGCATCGTCGTTCCAAACGACGATGATCTCAAACATCAAATTATGTTTGAGTATCATGATGCACCGATTTCGGGGCATCAAGGTCGAGAGAAGACATACGCTTCTCTCGCACGTGAATTTTACTGGCGAAACCAGTACCAGTGGGTACGGAAATACGTACGCGCTTGCGAGATTTACCAGCGCGTTAAGCCTGCGCAGTCTGCACAGGATCCGCTGCAATCCCTGCCGGTTCCGACAGACTGTTGGAAGTCCATTTCAATGCACTTCGTATTCGGTATTCTACCCGACAATAGTCGGAAGACCGGAAAAGTGGTCTTTGTAGACCGTTTCAGTAAGATGGTACATCTTACTGTAGTATCAGCGAACGTAACCGCCGCTCAAACAGCGCGGATATTCGTTGATACGGTATTCCGTTCGCACGGAATGCTGGAAGACATTGTCTCGGATCGAGATCCGAGATTTACAGGACGTTTCTGGTAAGAGACGTTCTCATTGTTGGGAATCCAGTTGAAGATGTCAACTGCGGACCATCCGGAAACGGATGGGCAGACGGAACGGGTTAACCGCGTTCTCGGAGACATGTTGCGATCATACGCACATACCTTTGAACAGTGGAGTGACTATCTGCCACTCACTGAATTCGCGATAAACATTTTGGTGCATGTTTCAACTAAGCATACACCGTTCTACGTGAATGCCTTAAGGCATCCACGAACCCCAGCTTTACTTGGCGGTACTCCAAATCTAAGTGGGGGAGGGACCCGCTCAAATTTTGAGTGAGTCAACGCGCAAGTTGCGACTGCAACTTGTGAACAAAACGATGGCCCTTCTACTGAAAATAAAGTAGAAGCGGAAGCAGCTTCAATTGAAACTGAAGCTGCATATGATGAATATGTGTCTGCAGCAATGACTGCAGACAACGAGGACAATGCACCTACTGCTGATAAAGCAGTAGATGAATTCGTATTACAGCGCCAAGCTGTAATACGCTATATAAAAGATGCACTTGCTTCTGCTTTGGATAAGCAGAAGCAAAATGCAGACAAGCAAGGAAGGAAGAACAAAAACTCCTTTCGGAAAGGCGAATTGGTATTATTAAGTACTACCAATTTGCCTATACATGCAATAAGCAACTTCCCTACACGGAAGTTGCTTCCTAAGTACATTGGACCTTTCAAGGTCTAAGAGATTCGAGGGAATGCCTATACTTCAGACATTCCTACAGCAATGAGGCTCCACCCAACATTCTATGTTGGGCGGCTCGAACCGTATCATTCGTCTTCGTCTTACGACGAGACACAGAACCACGTAAGATACCGTGCTTCTCCAAGTCTCCCAATAGAGACTTGAAATCAGCTTCCAGCCGTTGATGAGCAGAGCGGAGAGTAATTACCTCCGCCTTCGACAGCTCAAGATCAACCTTGTGCCGATTGAGCTCTTCCTTACAGCGGGAAAGCTCGATGTACAGAAGATCATTCTTCTGCTGAAGGGCAGTGTGCGCCCCGAGGATGTCGCGGAAATTTTCGCGAAGAGACCGATATGTCTTCACAGAGTGAGACATATCGCTGCTCAAGGAGGAACAACCCCCCTCGAGTTTGCGTAGCAAAGAACCATGCTCCGCAACAACAACGGCGAGGGAATTCTCAACCTACGCCGCCCCTGATCGATAATCAGGGGAATAAGCGATACATTCTAGATCGCTTGATCTCGAAGCGCTCGGTTCCTTCGAAGAAGAGGCAGCGTACCGAGTACCTAGTACGATGGCTGGGTTACCCCCTAGAGTTCGACTCTTGGGAGCCGATTGAGGTTCTGAGGGCCGACGCCCCAGACCTTATAACTGAGTTTGAGAAGGAGTCTCAAACTCATAATGCGAAGTAGCATCAACACTAGGTGTTGATGCATTTAGGGCATCGATTAATCCCTGAATTTCGGCGGGTACGGGAAAACCACCCTACCCCCGCAACTCCTCCTCTGACAGAAGAAGAGCGCCCTGCGGACACCGCGGGCAAACGAGGTGAGAAGGGACACCACACTTTAACCCTTCTTTGAGGCAAGCAAAATAGATGTATTCCATTTTGCCTGTTCGCGAGTGCTTTAAAAAGCGCTCGCGCATTACGTGAACTTTGTTCACGTAGTCATCGGGGCTTTTGTTGTAGTTTTCAACAAAAGCGTTCCAACTCTTAGTCAGGGCGTCTTTATCGTCCCTGTTCCTCATTTACCCTTTCCGGTTCGAATAATATCGAACCTGGAAAAAGAGGTCAATAAAGTACAGACGTCTATCGTCTGTACTTCGATCGAATCGACGTGACTGGATGTCTTCGCAGTCATCCAGCACGTTGATATCAAACAACGCATATTAGCAGTCCCACTTACGGTGTCCTCCACTGTTGGGGGCAATAGCCCATCCAGGGGTCCAAAACCCCACTTTGTACGGAACATGTGGTACCGTACGATGATACGCTTCAGAAGCGGCAGTCGCCGCTTCTGTTAGAGATCTTTTAGCAGGCGGAACATCGCCTGCTTTAACACCACGCGCCGGGGTTAAACCACCCCGACGTGGAGACGTACTTGGTCCAGGTGGGTTTCTGCGTTCCCGCAACCATCTGTGATGATCATTGTCGCTGTCAGCTATGACAGCGACACAAGAGTTGTCATCGCTGTTAGGCGATGAGAACCTAGCGATTTTAGACTCGCTAGATCCTTTCGCGTGGACAGCTGTGCCCCGATCACTTTGTTCGGAGTCAGAACTGTCTCCGAACATGGAAGAACCCTTCCTACCAACACAACATTCGGGGGTTGGCATCGGGCGAGATGTTGCATTAGCAACATCTACCTGTTTCTTGCCAGCCGCCTTAGCAGCATCTGTGGTCGAAGACGGTACTTCTTCCGACCTTTGCGTAGTTGACGCTGCTTGCAGCGTCACTGTTGTCACTCAACACCTCAGCACCTAGTGCTGAGGCGGAGGAAGAAGCTCCTTCGATGTTTTCAGCAGCGATCTTTAGAGCGCCGTCGCGTGCTTCGACCATCGAGGTCGATGTTCAATCAGTTGGTGAATGCGAAATTCCGACCAACAAGTGCCACCTATGATTGGCCAAAATAAGAATTATTATTGGCCAACCACCTTAAGTGGGGGGTGATGTAATGAGGTGTCATTACATAATTGATATTCAAGTTAGAATATCACAGTTGAATTTCAGACGCGTTGTCTTGAAATTCAAAAATTAGATTATAAGTTATTATAATCGAGGAAGGAAAATTCGATTCGGTATAAATACACAATCATGCAGGTTAACTAATAGTACAGTTAGTTTAATACTTGATATTATTATATTAGTTAGGTAATTACTATACTGTTAGCCGCTAACCACCCATTTAATAAACACTCTTAATTTTGCGTTCTAAAGAATAAGTAAATACTTATTTACTTTTAGTATAGGATTAGTTGTTACCAACTAATCCTGCCCTTATTGTATTGCGCGCTTCCTCGCAAAATACAGTGTAAGCCCGTAACAGGATCAGTCCGGTTACACCTACAGCTTCATGATTTTTTCGTATGATTTCCAATGACCACGGAGACAACATTACTGCCCATTGGATTCCTATGCATGTCAAACTTTTCCATGTGAACAGTCATCGCATTGTAGAATATCTTGCATAAACCGTTATGCTGTCCAAACAAAATTTGACTGGCATTGTGTAACGTTTTTCAGCAACGCTAGCACCTCTTGTTCCGCCCCTGTATATCTCGTTTCAGCATTTTTAAAAATCTTCCTAACGTAACGCACTGGGTGCAGTATTCCATCATACTCTTGACACACTGTTGCTCCGAACGCCCATGGATTTGTATATAGCACTATACTCAATGGTTTTGATCTCTCAATATGTCGTAACAAAGGTGCATTCACCAGACGGTCCTTATCAACGAAAACGACCTTTCAGCGTGTTTCAGTTGGGTACCATCCTTCAACTGTAGTTCGGTTAACTCATACAAAGATGCAGCTAGTGTTTCAAAATTATCAATAAACCGTAGATAGTATATCAAACTTCCAGTGAATCTTTGAACTCCTTTTAATGTCCGTGGGAACGCCATTTTGACAATTGATTCAAAAATTGCGGGGGGATGCTTTAACTCCTTCTGCAGATATACTATGGCTCAAAAACTCCACACTGTGTTTGCCAAACGCACTCTTCGGTAAACTTATAGTGATGCGCCAATATTTAAATGATTCCAGAAGATTCTTAAGCATGATGCACAGTGTATCCCAACTGCTAGCGCCAAAGGTAATATCATCAATATACAATCGCCTCCCAATAATAGTTTGTTCATCAGTCATCACTACTTGGCCGTTATGAAAGACGTCTTGCGTGATGGACACGTCTGTTCCAACACATGTGCCTCTTCACTGTCATTATCCATGTATGACTTGCCACCTAGCAGTTTACATTTTATCCCCATCTGTTGTGACCGCCGTACCATTTTCCTCAAAGCTTTATCCACTATACGCTGATATATTTGAGGAACGTTCTTAAGCCCTTGAGGAATCCGAAGCCATTCGAAATGTCCAAGGGGCAAAAAAAAGTTGTGATCAACCGTGCTCTCTTGGTCATAGGTATATCCCAATACCCACTCGCATTATCCATTGAACACAACCATTTTACTCCTTCAAAATTTTCCAGTAAATAATCAATCAACGGCATAGCATACACCATCAATCTCGTCTTCTCATTCACCGACCGATAATAAATACACAGCCGTATGTAGGTTTTGTTCTTTTTTAACACTATGACGATCAGTGATGCCCAAGCAGATTCCGAATACCGAATGAGTCCAGCCTGTAATAAACCTCGTATCAATTCATACAACTTAGGTAACAGTGTAGGCGGTACTATTCGTGCTCTTTGTGCAATAGGTGCATTGTCACCAACATCCACGTCAAAACTGCACCTATAGCTGGAGGTGGTAGCGCATTACCAGAACTTATAAAACCATCGGCATACTCAGACAACAAGGCAAGTAATTTATCTTCTTGTTCTTTAATAGTAAATATTGGTTCTCCTATGTCTGCAGTAGTCATATTTGGTGGTTCAATTGGACTTTATCTACTTCTGGAATGAGTGCTAGCTGTTCATCCATAGCTTCAGCCTACATCTCAACTCCTTCATGCAAGTACACCTCTACCTCCAATTTTGTCTGATCAACCTTCATTGGGTCTATTGCATCCATTAAATACACAGCAGGAGGTTTATCTTCAACAGTTCTCACTGCTTGCACGTTAGTCCAATTGATAGGCATGTCAGCGCTCTCCATCACTTGTGTGTGCACATGTAGGTATTCTTCTGACTTTAGATATGCTTGTGTCATCAGCGGCAATGTTTCTTCCCTGGGAATCTGACAACTTTGGTCTTTCATGTTCAAAATTACACCCACCTCGACCAAAAATTCTGTCCCCAGTATCGCTATCGCATGTGTATCAATACTAGCGACCCACATCTCACAGGTGAAAACCACTGATGACCCTATGCGAACCTTGACTGTAGCCACACCTATTGCTCCAATATTACTGTCTGTCACGCCACAAAAGCTAGTTGGGGTATCAAACATCCGAACCGCTACTTGTAGCTTCCTTTCCACATTGGTACGTAAAACGGATATGTTTGCGCCTGAATCCAATATTAATGGTAATTCCAGATCATAAATGGCCCCATTTACATAGACTTGAGTTGCAGGCTGCTTTTCTTCCATTGGCTGTTGCCATCCATCTCTTTCTCCCACATTTTTATCCACCAGTGTGACACATGTTGGAGTCTCGGTTACTTCATCACGTATCATTCGCTCTGTTTGCGTCTTATCTTCACTGGAAGTAGCCTGTTTTATTACTTTTTCTTGTTTTTCTTATTTTCTTGATCCTCATCCAAAGTGAGTGATCCATCCATACATCATGTATTATTTTTCTTGGTTTTATTTTGTGTGCAGGGTGACAGCGGTGTCGCTTCAATTTCACTTGACAATGCCCCCCCTCCTTTCCTCTCGACAGTGGTTGCAATGCACTGTAGGGCTAGGCGTTTAACTGCTCCGCCACCTGAGCTTTAGTAAATTCCCCTGAGTTCAATTTAGCGCGCATCTCGGCCAACGCTTCAATGAACTTCCGACAATACTTTGCATCATGACAAAACTATCGCAATCTCACACTTCACCAATTTCAAGCAGTGGATCTTGTCATGTCCTCTTCGATTACAGTGTTCACATATCATACCATTGTCATTATCTTGATTTGCTGTCGATCGCGCACTCTTGTCCTCATACGTCGGTCGCACCCGCTGTACTGCATGTACTTCCCCGCCCATCGCATGCACGCTAGGTTGCGGGTCTTCATACACATCATCAGCATTCTTGCGTGTGGCTACCTTCTTTCCAGGCCTCATATGCCGCGCTTCATGTTTAATTAGTAATTTTTCTAGCTCTTCGATATTTTAGAAAATTATGTTCTGATTCTGCATCTGTATGGAGCGATCATAAATAGTGTCAAAGAACTGTTGAATGTGTTCTTCCAATAATGACGCATTGAATGTGGTGGAGTCAAGTTCAAAATCGAACACCGTAGTGTCGAGAACCTGACCACCATCGTGCCCGGCCTTCCAACTTACGGGAGGGGTACCCCGCGAACCTTCGCCTTCGATCCGATCCGATCATCCGCTGTTGGCAGACGACCGGTCATCGACAAAGGTCGCCTGGTCCGATTTGTTCTTCATCTCACCTTGTGTACCCGATGGATTGGGCTGGTAACACACTCGGTGGATCGGTGCTGGGAATTGACTTGTGGTCTAAATGTGGTAGACCGTGTTGGGTAGGGTACCCTGTGCGGAACTCTTCACCCTGGGTACGGGTAGATCAGTTATAATTGGAGTGAGTATACCCCAAAGGGCAGATCGCTCAACCGATCGTAGAGCCCAAACAATATGAGTAATTAACTCTAGTAATCCAATAGTGAGATCCAAATTAGAACGTGACACACTCCACGAACGATATCTCCACGAAACAATCCAAAAGACTTAGTAACACGTTCCAAACGTGCGTAACTTAAACTTGAGAGGTCAACCAAAGTGTACTCCCCTCGAGGGACTTCCGGCGGGACAAGTGCGTCTGTAACGCGTCCCGGCCGGGTATAATGAGATGGAGGGGAATACTCGACCCTCCGCTCCCAGAACACTCTGTGGCGTGCAGAGGCGACTGATGTACAAAGCTAAACGACCCCCGGTTGAGTGCTAAAGACGTCGGGTATAGAAGCCAAAAAAATTAACGACGCAAATTAACGACTAAGTAAAAACTATCCCCTATGGTCCCCAATATGTACAAAACATAAAAATATGTAAGTGCACGCCATATCATGTGACTCACCAAAATCCGTGTTCTTGACACCCCTTGCACATGACAGGCCCAAAAGCCTCCTTGATTTCCACCAATCCGATCACCGATAAGCCGATCGGTCTTCTGCTGACCGGAAGCGACCAAAATTCTTGGGTCCGCTTCACCACAGCCGCCCCTGAGTCGTGTCGCAGCCGCGCAACGGTAGCGGCCTGATCTAATCATATCCAGATCTTCACAGAAGCGGACTTCACCAATGGACGGATGTCTGAGTCCACCTTCGCCAGGTACTTGCCTTGCACACCCGATCGTCTTGTGACATCTCTTGGCCTTCTTTGCTACAGGTGACCTGCGTTCCTCATCGCCCCATCTCGATTCGCCGGCCAGATCGGCCCAATCTGACAGCTCTTTCGGCAATTCAGAGTCCGACACACCGGGCAGGCATCAGATCGAGGCCGATCAGCTCCGGAAAACGGTCCGTGAGCTCCAGTCCCAATAATACATCAGTGATTCTTCACTACTGCAACTGCGGAAGGAGGTGGATACGTTGATCCCCATGTCCACGAAGTTGCAGGAGATGACAGTTGAAAACGCACATCTCCGGGCCCAGATTGCCCAACAAGCTACGCGAGGTAAGCCGATCGGTCTGTTTTCGTCTTGGGTCTTCTCTTACCTTCCTTTGCATGCAGATCAATTGCCCGCCGATATCGACAAAACGTTCGACGCCTTATTCACGACTGATCGGCAGTCTCATGATCATCGCGATCAGCTCCGACCGATCTTGGACGGGATGATCGGCGCACGACATGATCTATCCCGCTTGGAGGCCTACCGATCGCACCTCCTGGAACAGCTCACGGTGGTCAACCGGCAGAGGCTGGAGGACCAGTCCTATCGGGCCTTACTCCGCACCCAACATGGTGACCTGGAGAGGAAGATCGGCGAGTTGCAGGTCGTGGTCCGGGAGCAGATCGGGAAGGTCGAGTCCTTCCAGGCCCGATCGGACGCCTGGACCCAGGAATCAGATCGTCGCTGGGCGGCCATAAGGTGCTATCAACAGCTGACTGACTTGTTGCACCGCCGTCCGGCTGCATGTTCTAGAGCCGACCGGTCTGCATCGGCCGTTCTGGTCGATCTGCATCAGACCGGACCCGACGCCACTCATTGGCCAAAAGTAAGCACCCCGGAAATTCGCAAACTTCCAAGATCTGCATCAGACCGGACCCGACGCCACTCATTGGCCAAAAGTAAGCACCCCGGAAATTCGCAAACTTCCAAGAAGCGTAAGGACGCGTCGAAGGGCTCAAGGGCGCGGGGCATAGCGCGCGACTCCGATCTTGAGTAGAAGCTAGCGGTTCCCCAGAAGAAAGCCAAGACGCTGGCGCATCTCTCAAGCCCCAAATCGAATGCAGGTGACAAGTATATCACACCCAAAATCTCGTGCGCCCTCGCTCCCCCGCGCCACTCGCACCAAGTCTATGGAGGTCTCCTCCGGAGAGGAATTGGGGGGGGGGGGCGGATCGAGCGATTCCGTGTTCTTGGTCACTGCGTTATCCAAGTCCCGGTCCGATCAACGCCGAGTTCCGTTCCTTCGAAGCCTGCATCGGGGACTAATAAGGCGATCAGCTTCCAGGGTGGTGGTGCTGCACCGACGCGCAAGTCGACCGGACCGTACCTTCGTTCCAGCACGGCAAATCTGGGCTGCTCAATCACGCACGATTGGAAGGATTGTTGACCGGAGATCGACCTCTTCCATCGCTGACTTAGGATGCCACTTCGCCATGGTCATCGTGGCAGATCAGTAGCTTGTACCAATATGCCCTGACCAAGCAGATATTAGACCGATCTCTATCGCTCCAGGACTCCTGGCTTTTTCCTCCAGCTCCCAAGGCCCCTGACTCTTCTGCATGGCGGGCGGACCTGATCACAGCACCACAAATCACCCGTCTGTACGCAGATGAGCCATGGAAGGTGTTCTTCCGCCCCAAGCTGGGGTCCATGTTTGCATCGACTGCGTGGATCGACTCGTTCTTAGGTCGAGTGAAGGCCTTCAACGAAACTTACCGCCAAGCGATCTGGGAGTCTACGCACTATCTAGTGCTTCCTGGTCGAGCGCAACATGATCAAGGCCTGACCTCATTCCAGATAAACCGAAAGAGGCGCCGGAGTCGGGCAGGCGAGGCCTGGCAGACCCTATGCCAGTTCGCTCTGGGAGGGATGCTGGCCCGCAAATGCGACCTCTACATCTTCTTATATCCTGTGGTTCTCCATGTGGCCAATAGTCGGGTTGAGAAAGCCGGGGTGCTAGCTGACGACGGCGCCTGCTATCCCGGTCTTCATTGTAACGAGCCGGTCACAGACCTGAAGGACGCTTTGGCCCAGATCAATCAGAAGGAGCCCTGGCGCAATCAGTACCAGAACCAGATAGAAGACCATCCGGCCCTGACTGTCGGCCGTCTGTGGGGTGATAGTTATTCTTGATGCAGCAGTTAGCTGACCAGATAATTCGTAATACATGTCATCATTCTTTTCACATCCCTGATCACCCAATCACTTGAACAAATTCATCACTTTCTACAAACTTGCACCAACACGTTATCATATACCGTTTCCATCCACATCGCGAGAATTACCACCACGTTCGTCATTACACTACTACAGTTCATCACAGTTCATCACAAAATTCACATCATTCAGACCTTACACATATTCACACCGATCGATATACTGATCTGTGCTACTGTGTGTCTTGGTATTCGTCTTCATGAGTCTGAATCACTGCGAAGCGATTCCGACTGACTCGTTCTCGCTCGAACTATTGTAGCAGTGCTCCACAATTTAGGTCGAGTTCGTCGATCCAAGTTTCTTCGTTATGATCCTTCCAGTGGACCAGATATTCTCGGTGGGTGCGACCGAAACGGGTCTTCTTGACCGATCGGACATCCAGCACCTTTTCCACCTTGAATTCGTCCTCTTCCAATGGCCTTTCCCAACTGTCCTCCGGCAGCAGCGCCTCATCGAAATCGAATCTCTCCGCTTCGTCCACCAGACAGGCCATTTTAGGCCGTTCGGGGAATTCTCTGACCAGCTTCAGCTTGGACACGTGCACGATCGGAAAAACTTTGTAATCCGTGCCGATCGTGATCAGACGGGCAGCATGCTCACTGATCAGCTCTGCTGCACGGAAAGGGCCGTGTCACATATGAGTCAACTTCTTCGCATAGCCTTCCTTGCCCGATCGAGGTATAACCATACCCTCGCCCCAGGTTCAATACCATGAGGTCGGACCTGATCGTTATTCCGGTCTGCTCGATCTTGTGTGGCCTGACGCAACTTTTCATTGACGACTTCTTTCGCATGCTGGTAATGCTTCTGGACCTGCATACGCCAACGACGGGCATCGCTATCGCGGGTCCGAGTGCAGCCGATCGGTATCGCTGCTTCAAGTGTCGATCGAGGTTCCCATCCATACGCCATATAGAAAGGCGTTTCTCCTCGGACCCGATCGGTCGAAGAGTTGAGTGCGAATACCAGTCTCTATGCATACTCATCCCAGTCACGTTGGTCAGGATCGTCCACATACATCTTGATCACCCTTGTGATTGTCTGCACCATGCGTTAAGCCGATCGGTTCGCTTGCGGGCGATATTCCATCGTCGCGCTCTGCTTGTGGCCTAGCATGTTATTGAACGATCGGAACACCTCGGCCATAAAACCGGATTCCCGATCGTGTCTGATAACTTCGCTGGCGCCGAACCTTCTGAATACGCATTCCTCGTAGCTCTTGGCGATCTGCTCCGCAGATCGGGATGCACTAGCCTTTGCGATCACCAGACCAGTGAACAGGTCGATCCAGATCAGCAGTTCAGTGTTGCCACGCGTCGATCTGGGCAGCGACGGTATGTGATCCATTGCTATCACCTGGAAAGGGTTAGTAGCCTCGATATTTCCGGGCGATCGACTCTTGATTATCGGTCTGCCCTTTACGGTCTCGCAATCTGTGCAACGGCCCACATATTTCTGCACGCTCCGAAAAATCCTCTCCAGTGAAAGTGGGCCCTGATATTGTGGTATGTCCTGTCTATGCCTTGATGTCCCCCTTCTATATTCACATGGTAGTGATGAAGGAAATCCGGCTGTAGCAACTCAGGGATCACCAGTTTCGCCAGTCGATCTCGATCGGCACTTTCTTGGTCAACATCACGGCAGTAATATAGCAATCCATTGTCATCCACATCGTAACTGTCCGCAATCTTGGGACATTCTTTCGCTTGATCATTCGTTAACTTGGACAGTTCAACGCGCAGATATGCTTTCAGGTTGACAATCCACTCTTTTTCGTCCTGCGCCTTGAGGATCCGTTCTGCCCTTAGCAGTTGCACAACGCGCTCACTCAGCCTTTCCTTCGGGAACGATCGGCGAGACTTCTGAGTTCGCGATCAAGTCGCCGCCATCACATGTACCTGAGCGGGGCTGTCCTTGGACTTGGTCAACTCCGGGAGCCTGTTTATGTCCATAAGCTCAAGTAGAATGGCCTCATCGGTGATCGTCACACCGATCTGGTCCCGCATGGCTTGGGTCGCGAGGTGGTCGGCGCTTCTGTTCCAATCCCGTTTCACGTGCAATAGCTCGTGGTTTGGGTAGTCTTTCAGCGCCTTCATCACCCGATCATTTAACAACTTCAGCCGTGGTGCCTTACAGTCGATCTCCCCGGTGATCTGCCTTATCACCAGGTTGGAGTCACCACATATGATGATCCGACCTTTCTTCTGTGATGACAACAGATCGAGACATAGAAGGAGCCCCCGATATTCCGCCTCGTTGACCGTTATGTCACGAGTGAAATCGGCGGCGGCTGCTACTACAGACAATTGTGGTAACTTCGCCAGTATGGCACTATAGGATCCGACCTTCTTCTTGACGCTATCCGATCCGTCGAAACTCAAGACCAGGAGTTCCTCACCCTGATCGACGATCGGCGGCGGCCGTGAGATTGATTGTCGTGGTTGATTCTTTGGGGCAATCGCCATCAGAGCTTCATCCACTTCAGACCGAGGGGTGATACTGTCAGCCAATGTGCCCTGTATCTCTTCCTCTCCCTTGTTGCACTTGACAACCTCGAAGGACCACTATGACAGGATCGCTGACCATCTGCCGAGCCGACCGTCCATACCATTGGTCAATAATAGCCAGGCCAATGTCGGCTTTCTTGATAGGACCTTTACAGGTCGGCTGACCAGCACGTTATAGCACACATCCAAAATCCGTAGTAAAGCCAGAACTTCCTTTTCGACGATCCCATAGTTGACCTCGTTCGGCTTCAACGTCCGGCTCGTAAAAGTGACCGGATGGTACACTCCATCATGTTCTTGAACTAGAGTGGAAGAAATGGCCCACTTACTAGCGTACACAATAACGATCGGCATTTTTTCAAGATCGAAGTGTCTGAGAATCGGTGCCGTCGCCATCTTAGCCTTCAGCATGCCGAAAGCAACCTTTGCACGCTTCATGTGATCGTCTGCCTCCACCTGCGGAAAATCTGTGAACAGATCAGAGTCGCGGCCCTACAGTAAAGTTGCCCGATATCCTTCGCGCAACATATGATAGTCGACTTCCCGGATCTCGTACAGCACGGCCGCGTATACCGCGAAGTCTTCAATGAAGCAGCTGTAGTAATTCAGGCTCCCTAGAAAGGACTGCACTGCCTTCAGTTATCTAGGAAACTGGAGGTTGCTCAGTGACTCCAGATCCTTGGGATTCGCCTCCGGCCCACTGATCGACATCATATGACCCAGATAGGCGACCTTGGACATACCCCAAAAACTCTTCACAGCACTGATCGACAGGTTCCAGCGATCGCACGTCTCCAACAACCGTAAAACCTTCTCGAACAGATCGCTCCATGACGAAGCAGGGATCAGTATGTCGTCGATGTACGATCGCCTCCCCAGAACGGACGGTCTCCTTTCCCGATCGGGTTCACCCTCTTTAAATACATCATAGTTTGTCGGTGGGATCCCGATCGGTACTGATCTTGAAGTGTCCATATAGTGCGTTGTTGATCAGTCTCTGGTAGATCTGGGGCGCGTTCTTCAAACCGAACGGCATACGGTTCCACTCGAATAGACCGAACGGCGTAACAAATGCGGAAATCTCGCGAGCCCGATCGGTCATCGAAACCACCCAAAATCCACTTGCCATATCCAGCGAGCAATACCGTAGGGTCTTGTCAAGATCTTCCAGAAGATCGCTGATCAGAGGCATCGGGTACACCATAAGCTTGGTCATCCGATTTACCAACCGATAATCGATGCACAACCTGATGTCGACGCCGTTATTCTTGATTACAATCACGATCGGCGAGTCCCATGGCGAGGTCGACGGTTTAATAATCTTGGTAGTCAACAGTCCTTTCATAAGATCGGAAAATTTTTCGCGGTACTGTGGCGCCACACGTCGGCATATCTGGGCGATAGGCTTGGCATCACCAACATCGATGTCACAGATTGCTCCGTGAGCAGAAGGGGGTAAGCATCGCCTTTCCCGATCAGTAGATGCTTCTTCTTCCAGATGATCTTCTTAAGATGATCGATCTGGTCGGGACTGTTGACGTCCCGATCACCCACTTGTAGATCGTCCAAGGTGACTTCGGGCAGATCGGCGGACACTTCAGGGAGGACTGCCATCTGGATCTCCAGCTCCTGAATATATTGATCCCCACCCTCATGGATACAAACTTGATCGTCTTCCGGGGCAGTATCTTCCAAACCGTCCTGGTCGGTTGCACACTTCTGTTCCCGATCGGCGGGCTTCTCCTCGACGACGTCGATCTGCTTCGGCGCGCCATCGTGGTCCGCCCCAGCAATCCCATGTTCCTCTTTTTCTGTTTCTGTTTCCGTCTCCTCTGTCGCCGGTTCTTGTGAAACCACCATTTTGACGAACCTTGGCTCATCCACTTGATGGTCCACCGTGTCAGGCGACTGCGGTGACTTTCTTCGAACCAACATCTTCTTCGGGGTTACATATCTGGGTCGTTCCACCATAGGTGAGGTGTCTTCTCCACCGGTCCATCACCGCTGACCAGATCGGTGGTCGCTTGGTATGCCAAGTTCTGCCACTCGACATACCGTCTTGATCCGATAGAGACGAACCCCGACTTTCTTGGCACCTTCCCTTCCGCTAGCCACATGCCAACAATGGTATTGTTGTCGGGCGTAAGCGACTTGTCACCGATATTAGTGAGTCAAACGTAATCGAACCGGCCGGCGCTCTTCACAAAGGTCGGCACCCACCGGTCGCCCCTGGTCACCCATAACTTCCTTGATCGAAAACCTTTATCGAACGGGGTATCAGCGGATTGGCCGACTGGAATAGTGACATCTTGATCCCACCTGACCAGATCTGTGTGCGATCCGTATAGGGGCCGCCGACCAGCTAACTGGATCTGGACCTCATCAGGGAGTGTAAGCACTCCATGAGACAGATCTAGACGAATACCCGCCGGCACCATAAAATACATGTCTAACAGGGCATTCTGACCGGCCAGCTTGCCAACCCAAGCGCTGAATAAGTAAACCAACGAACCCGATAGGATTATCTTCACGCTCGTCCTTCCTTCGGTCATGTAAGAATTTTTCCCAATTCCAACACATTCTTGTATCTGGGTATCGTCTATACGACATCCGACCTTACGAGCAAAGGCGGAATCGATAATCGAGACTTGGGCCCCAGAGTCGAACAACATCGTCGCTTTCTGGTTGTTGATCTTACCACAGTCTTTCGCATGCTTAAACCATTCTTCGGGCGCATGATACTTCCAGTATCCGCGAGACTCCCCCGGCAGCAGATTCAACTACATGACCACCTTCGATCGGGAATATTCACCGGTCGTGAGATTGTAGACCGGATGATCCCGATCGACGCAATTGAGAACAGAACATGTATTGTCGTTTTTATTCTCCTTGCCCACATATGCATAGATGCCAAATGTAGACCGCTCGGCCGATCCAGATTCCAATCAGGCGATCGTTCTAGTTTAACATCTTTTCCACGTCCGGTGGAAGAATCCCCGCGTGCTTACCCGGCACATACCACTTGCGCATCAGATTGAAAAACTATTCAATCTTGCACTGGCCGGCCTCGTGGATCTCTCCACATGACTTGCACGCGAAGAGGCAGTGATCGGTGGGGTGGCCGCGTCTTTCGCACTTCTCGCATGTTAACTTCTTCCTGCAGTCCCCACCGTCATGCTTACTCGACCCTCAGTGTACACACTTCTTGCGAGGTCGGTCCGGGTCGGACTTGTTCCCACTCCTTCCCTTCCGATCTTCCTGGTTAGGCGTCGATCTGGTTCTTGGGACAGGTTCCGTGATGAAAACGTGGCGACACTGGTCCTCATCCGACTCCCGACTGGACAGACCACTACTTTTCTCTTCCAACCCAGTACTGTATTCAGTCAAAATCGCCTTGACAGCACGGGCCAATCTGGTTAAGGGCCTCTTCACAGGGTCGGTCTGGGTCTTCGATCTGTAGCGACCCGATCCAACGGCGACCTTCGCCCTCATATTGCGCGAGTGTTGCAGCGTCCACAACATCTGCTCCACTTCCGTCACATCCCTTAGGCGCAGCAGAGTGAGCGGATCTGCCAGCTCTTGGTCATCCAGGGTACTAATATAGTGACCCACGTGCTCCATAGCGGCGCCGGTCTGCGGGTTGCTTTCCTTGATTACTATTCCGGCGCGAATTGCTGCCACGTTCAGGCGGTGCAAATACTCGATCGGCGTCTCGTCGCCCCGCTTCTGCATATGGTGGTACTTGCGGGCGGTAGAAAATCTGGAGTTGCAGTACTGCCCCTCAAATTCTGAACATAGCAGATCCCAGTCAGATCGGACATACCGACCCAACTGTTGGATCCAGTTCGCAGCCGGTCCTTTCAGAAGATCCCTTAAGATCAGACACCGTTCCTTTTTTGGTGTCTGATCGCGTAAGAAAGCAGACTTGACCCGACCAAACCACGACCTGGCTTGCTCTTCGTCGGCGTTCTTGCCATTAAAGTCCTGGAGATCCGTAGTCGCAGCCATACGAATACGTGGGATCGCGGCAGATCCAAGATCAAATGCGGTCGTAGAGGCCAGGTTAGACTTACGCGCTCTGCCCGCCCCTGCATCGTCTGACCCATAGTGGTCATCCGGATCGCCGACCGACTCCATGTCGTAATCGCTATTCTTTCTTGATCGGCGGGGTCGGGCTGGCTGCGGCTTGCGTCTTCCTTTGCCAACTGGTTTACCACCTCGGATAGCCTTATACGCTGATGCCACTGACTCCATATCCACATCCCGGCAAATATTGACATTTTGCCGGGCAGATCGGTCCTGGGCATGCGGGCGCGGAGGCGATCGGCATCGATCTCCCAACAAACGCTCCATCATCGCTTTAAACATGGCTTGGACGTTAGCTTGGGTCATGGGCAACGTATTGGTGTCCTCCTTCGGAGGTCCTGAAGCCTGTGGGGTCTCCTGGGGACCCGACTGGCATGCAGCCCCTTGCTGCCGTACGTCCTTTTTATGCTCCCATGGGGTCTGGTCCGGCCCCATGGTCATCCGCTCAACACTGACCTCCAACTCCGATGAGTTATTAGAGGCAGGCGGAGACTGATACAACGACTTACCGTCGGATCACACATCGTCGTATACTGCCGTGGTCTCAGTGACCTTCAATGCCACGGTGGGAGTTGGGCGACGGACCGCCCCCACCAAACGGCACCAAATGGTCATGGAGGATCAACATCGACATCTCCAGACTCCAAGTACCCAGATGGAGGAGTTTCTGCACGTTGGCGAGGTTTCGCACTTTCATGCCGACCTCGGCCAACATTGCCAGCAGGTTCTTCACCAATAGCAACGGCCGATCGCTTTGGATTGGCTCGGTGGTGGGTCCGAAAAGGCGATCAGGAATCTGGGGGTATATAATCCGCATGACCTGGTCTTCGCGAATAAATCGCTTAAACTCGTGGGTTTAATACATCCTGGTCAGGTCTTCTTCTTTGATGACCCCTCCCCGACCTGCGACTTTTCTTCCAAGTCGTCTTCCTCGGACGGCATTCTGAGCCTCTGCTTGGGAACCTTGGGAGGGTGTACAGGATCGTCCCGATCAGCCTCCAAGTCGTTTTCACTTTTTGTTTTCTTTTCGTCAAAAAAATCTTTCAAATACTTAGGATCAGGACAAAAGTCCTGATCCTTTTCGGAGCTATAGCAAGACTTGCTATAGTCCCGATCGGCTCCGGTGGGAGCCTTATGGGGAGGAAAAAACTTATTAATCCCGATATGGTTCTCCACCCGGCCAGATCGGACATCGCCATCCTTATCGACAACGAGAACGAGAACATAAGGGGATAGCCGTTCCTTATGTCCTCTCCAGAACGATTCCACATTCAATTCATTGTAATCAATTCTTTGCTGAATATCGCTGCGGTTATATACACGATCACCAAGTGATCCGGGCACGCGCACCATTGTGGTGGAGACAAGTTCAAAATCGAACACCGTAGTGTCGAGAACCTGACCACCATCGTGCTCGGCCTTCCAACTTACGGGGGGGGGGGGGTACCCCGCGAACCTTCGATCCGATCCGAGCATCCGCTGCTGTCAGACGACCGGTCATCGACACAGGACGCCTGGTCCGATTTGTTCTTCATCTCACCTTGTGTACCCGATTGATTGGGCTGGTAACACACTCGGTGGATCGGTGCTGGAATTGACTTGTGGTCTAAATGTGGTAGACCGTGTTGGGTAGGGTACCATGGGCGGAACTCTTCACCCTGGGTACGGGTAGACCAGTTATACTTGGAGTGAGTATACTCCAAAGGGCAGATCGCTCAACCGATCGTAGAGCCCAAACAATATGAGAAATAAACTCTAGTAATCCAATAGGGAGATCCAAATTAGAACGTGACACACTCCACGAACGATATCTCCACGAAACAATCCAAAAGACTTAGTAACACGTTCCAAACGTGCGTAACTTAAACTTGAGAGGTCAACCAAAGTGTACTCCCGTCGAGGGACTTCCGGCGGGACAAGTGCGTCTGTAACGCGTCCCGGCCGGGTATAATGAGATGGATGGGATTACTCGACCCTCCGGTCCCAAAACACTCTGCGGCGTGCAGAGGCGACTGATGTACAAAGCGAAACGACCCCCGGTTGAGTGCTAAAGACGTCGGGTATAGAAGCCAAAAAAATTAACGACGCAAATTAACGACTAAGTAAAAACTATCCCCTATGGTCCCCAATATGTACAAAACATAAAAATATGTAAGTGCACGCCATATCATGTGACTCACCAAAATCCGTGTTCTTGACACCCCTTGCACATGACAGGCCAAAAAGCCTCCTTGATTTCCACCAATCCGATCGCCGATAAGCCGATCGGTCTTCTGCTGACCGGAAGCGACCAATATTCTTGGGTCCGCTTCGCCACATGAACGCATGTCTAAAATCCATCCTTGCTCGCAACGCTGCTGCGTTTAACCGGTATAGATATGTAGTAGCCAACTCATCATGTTTCTGCGTTAATCTTGAATACATAACTCGAGGCGATACTTTGTCCATACAAAACTTCTTCTGAAAAAGCGCAATCACCTTACCCCAGTCATAATTTACCGAATCGGCTAGTTGCTCGTACTACCATGACGCTGTGCTTGTCAAGCTATCAAGAAATATTCCCAGATGATGACTATCATTCCAATGTGATATATTAGCCAAGTGTGAAAAACGAGAGACCCAAGCCCGTGCACTTCCAGCATCCTGCCTATTCCCATCAAAATATTTTATCTCAGTATTATGAATGATGGCTGTAACTGGTTGAGGTGAGGGTGCCCATGCGTTTGCACTTCCACCAGGCATACCATACCCTGAAGTACTATGATGAATTCGTGGCTGCGTAGCCGGTGTTTGATATGAACTACTAGGCGCCCCTCTCGGTATATTGGGTGTGCGACTAGCCGACAAGGCTGCCGTGACTGTAGCTAATTCTTCCAAACTCAAATACCCATTTTGCATCATCTTCACCAAATTGGCTACCACTCGATATTGTTTAGGTGCAGCCATCCCTGAACCCTGTCTAGGTGCAGCCACCCCTGGAGCCTGGCTAGGTGCGGCCACCCCTTGTTCCTGCTTGAGCCCAGCTATTTTTGGTGTGGACATGATTGCATCGTCATCAGATGAGAAATCCAACTTCTTTTTAGTTTTGGTAATTTTTCTGGGTCTAAACTGTGGTACTTCTTCAAGCTCATTTCTGTCAATGAGCTCCAACATACCCGGTGGTTTAGACTCCCTTACCGGTGTATGTACGGTGTCTGCTATTATATAGTAAGTGGGAATGATATTGTCTGTTTCTTCTCGATATACCATTAATGATGTTTCCCACTGATTTTCTGCTAATAGTAAAGACATCATCAGTCCAATATCTTCTGCGGTCCGTACCAAATCGTAATCACACGCATTCTCAAACTCATCCCGTCTGATAATCTCATAACCTAAATTTGGGAACAAATCCTCCAGTGCCTTATGATGCTTGTAAATTTCCAAATGTAGTGAGATCTTCCCGCACCCTAAAGTTGGGTGCAGCCCGCTTCATATTACGTATCTCAAATAATGAAAACCAACAGCTCGAATCACCCGGTAATCTGAGCACCTGTTGTTGATACTGCGTAACCTTTGCACACGCTACGGAAAATGTGTAAGTCCTGTAAGTATCATCATCGGAGTATTCTAGTGTAAAATGGAGATCTGGACCATCTTCTTGTGGTACTAATGCCATTGTGTAAGATTGAATTTGAAGTCGACGTTAGTCCCGCGTCGCGGCACCAGTTGTCGTGAAGGAGTTGAAAATTATGATAAATCCACTTAATCAACAACACAAAGAGGTAATAAGATAGTCCTCCTTTCTTTACTTCCCGGGTACTTAATACTTCCGTCCGAACCAACAAATCAATCAAACACACTTGGGCCACACTTCCAAAGGCGGTTCCGGGCTGCTCCCATCACTAGCGCGCTTCAAACAGCTGATGCTCCACTTGCTAGGGCGTTCGCTCAACGACTTCCTTGTATTACACTTGGTTTTTGTATTGGATCAAAAAGGAATGTTTTCACGGCCGCCGGAGATCTACGCACTTCAAGGGAAATTTCGTTCTATTAAGTGTTACTAACTCCTACATCAAAGTCAATCACTTTTTTCACCCACTACCTTTTGGTTACTTCAGCGCTAACTTCAATACGTGGCAGTTACCACTGAGTCCCTCTGTAACCTGATTGATCATCCTTGACAGTTACTTCAGAAGCCCTCTGTAATCTGATTGAGCGAGGTGGCCGTCGCGAGGTGGGCGTCGCATGTCTCTCCCGATTGGTCAAAAATTTGAATTATATCTCCACATTCATACCAATCATAGATCAATTTGCCGCGAGCTGGCCATAGCGAGGTGGCCATCGCGGGTCTCCTCTGATTGGCTGAAAATATATTTTCCAAAATAAAATACTTAACCACTTGAAAACAATCAAGAATGAACAATCAAACAACTTGGGCGGCCGAGGGCGCATGACTTTCCGGGAGCTTCCCACCACAATCAGATTTGCCGCTATGCTTATAAGGTGCGCCTGTGTCTTGACTTTCTGTAGTGGTGCTGACAGTTTGTTTTCGTGACCTGGTTTGTCTGCTACAGCCCGCGCCCTAGCGCACACAGCTATAGGACAGTTTGCGAGGCTGAGGGCACGTGACTTCTCGTTAGCTTTACCTCTGGGATTGAACCTGCTGTTG
>CM047585.1:2565900-2652341 GCA_026184515.1 Peronosclerospora sorghi | reverse complement strand
CAGTTTGTTTTCATGAACTGGTTTGTCTGCTACAGCTCGAGCCTTAGCGCCCATAGCTGCAGGACAGTATGTGAAGCTGAGGTCACGTGACTTCTCGTTAGCTTTACCTCTGGGATTAAACCTGCTGTTGTGTATGTAAGATGCGTCTGTGTCTTGGCTTTCTGTAGTAGTGCTGACAGTTTGTTTTCGTGACCTGGTTTGTCTGCCATTGTCCGCGCCCTAGCGCCCCTGACGGAAGGACATTATGCGAACAGTTTCCGCATCCAAAAGTGCAGGACCTTTTGTTGACTTATTTTTTCAGGATTGGATTTGCCGTAGTGCATGTAAGCTGTGTCCGTGTCTTGATTTTCTTAGTTGATGTTACTCAAAAGAGCGTAGCATTTTGACTAAAAGACTTGCACCTTCGGATGTGTTAGGGATACCACGACTTTGTTGAAACAGGTGTTCACGTGATGAACGCACACAACGATCTTTGATGTTAATGTTCAGTGTTGACAAGAAAAGAAGGCTGTAATTGATACTTTCTTTGATGAGCACATGAGATGGTTGTAGACATATGCGTGAGGAAATCGCCAGAGTAAAAAGCAAAATTGTGCTAGTATTTAAAGTCAAGGTATGAACAAATATACCATAAAGTAATATCTGTTGCAGATCACATCCTACATATTGAAAATATAGATCCACTTCACCACACCTGATCCAGACTGATCAAGCCTGATCACTGCTGATCAAGGATGATTACACCTGATTCGAGCTTGATTGTACCTGATCACGCCTGATCAGCACATAGGTCAACTCGTTACAAGTTCCCCCAATCTTGCATCAAGGAATTGCCGTGTTTATATCCCCGCCACCGGGAGAGCTACCCACGCCCAAGCCGTCGGGTACAAAAGGTGAGCAGAAACACAAGCATTCAAGGACAACCGGAGGTCCCCTTCGCTAGTCGGCAGTCCGGGCGCCGTGGTAACGCCTGATCAAGCTTCAAAAACTTTGATCAGCCGCTCCACCACATTGGTGCGCGTGCCCGTATCTTTAGGCGACGCGGGATATCACCGCGATTCTACTTACGATGGCGCTGATGCGGATAAGAAAGCGGAAGCAGAATTGAAGATAAAAATGTAAAAGGAGGAGTGGTTGTGACGATGGAAGGCAGTTTGCCGTCGTCACGGCTGAAGAAGAAAGGAAATTCTGATCATCAGGACCTGGGGAAATATTCTGATGAGATAAAGGAGGAGAATCCTCAACTACCTCCCAAGGCTCCTCCGGGAGCCCCTGCGGATTATAACGCAAGTTATGATCCGCCAATTACATGTGTACATAATGATCCTGATTGGAAGCCGGTGGTGACGTATTACAAGACCGACCAAGCGAAGGCGTTGTTGAAGTCTCCTGGGTCGTCGAGCGACGAAAGTCAATCAAGTATGCCGCCATCAGAATCTGATTTGGTGAGGACGTATTACAGAAAAGTTTACAAGGGAGAAATGGAAGATTTCTTATTGACTGATTCGATCATGATCCTACTCGGGGCTACGATCAACAGAAAGCTGAGCGGACCAGTCGACCAACCAGTGACGAACAGGAAAGAAAAAAGACACGGCGTTCCAGTCGTCCACTGGCCCTCGAACGGAGCGTACGACTCCCGCATCATCCTCCTCAGTCTGTGTCGAGACACCTCCAGGACCGAGCCCAACGATGGCGTCGGCCGCATCGCATCCGATGACACGCGGGCGGTCGCATACGCTTCGGTATCGAACAAACCGGGACATCTCGTTTGAATGCTCTTTGAGCAAGAAACGTGATGTGCTCATAAGCTGGAAGGACACGTATTGCGTCTTGAAGGAAGGCACGATTACATTCTACGAAACGCGAGAAGATTTCATCTCGAATACGAATCTCATCGGTCGGAGTCAGACCCAGGCCATTGAGGACGAAGATATCGGGAAAGCCAACGGATTCTGCATCTTTGCCGAAGGGAATCGGTACTATCATTTGAGTTCGCTAACAGCTTTCGAGAAAGAGCTGTCGAAACGAGCGATCATTATTGCTATCTCGAAATCTCCGGGAGAGGTCCGTACGTAGTGGTACATTCGATGAACCCTTGCTCTGTCGCTGGTCCCCAATGGCCACCGACAACGCTATTGCACCCACTTAATCCGATGCGCCGTCCTCTAGCGAATGTGGTGACGACCACGGGTCAATTAGATGAGGGCGAAGTACTACGTGCTTAGCGTGGCGAATCGATTATACAAGTTTTTCATCCAAATGCGATTATTTGCAATGTCCAAGTGTGTCGTTCCGTGTCCATGTGGTCCGCCGGTGTGCCAACGGAAGAGAGTATCCAAGCTGCTTATATGGATCTGATTGCCAAGTCGAAACAGTTTCTATACATTGAAAACCAGTTTTTCGTTTCTGGAATGGATGGCAATGGTATTGTACGGAGTCGAATTCTACAAGCCTTGGTCGATCGCATTGAACTTGCCGTGCAGCGGGATGAGAGATTTCGCGTATATGTGGTGATACCACTTCTCCCTGCCTTTGAAGCAACATTCGTAGACACGAGATCACGAATCTTCACGCAGTGATGCACTGGCAGTTTGCGACTATCTGTCGTGGTCGCTATACTCTTCAAAGCACTCAAAGGTGTGACGGATCATCCGGAAAACTACGTAGCGTTCTTTGGATTACGAAAATATGGAATCATGCCCAATGGATGCGTTTCCACCGAGCAAATCTACATTCATAGCAAGCTCATGATTGTCGATGATCGCTGTGCGATCATTGGTAGCGCAAATATTAATGTTCGGAGTATGAATGGCGACCGTGACTCGGAGATTTTGCTTGTGATTGAAGATATGAAGTATGAAGATGGAATAATGAACGAAAAGCCGTATTGACGAGATATTACCGCGAGCAAACTGCGATTACATCTGTTCCGTGAACATTTAGGACTGTCAGATGATGATACCTCGATTGCGGATCCAACGTCCGATCACACGTGGCACTCCATCAAATCCACGGCGTTGAACAATACGAAAATCTTTGAGGCTGTGTTTGATTGTGCGCCGTCGAACCGTATGCGAGCGTTTGTGAACATCCAGAGCATTGAAGTGACGCCGATTTTTGAGAATCAGCGTATGAATGTGCTCAAAGTCCCTGGTCGTACGAATTTGTGGGGTGCGAATAATTTGAAAGAAGGAGACTATGCGCCTTGGACGATGTGAATGGTGTGTCAACTGCTGCCGATCGTATCGATCTGAGGGACTTTGAAGTGGATAATTACAGGAATCGTAAGAAGAAATCATTCTCCATGGATCACGATGGCTGGTGCTATGCGCGTAATTTCTCAGTCTTACAGGAAGTTCAAACAATGAAGACAGACTACAAGAAACACGAAAAGCTGAAACACCTCGTAGCCGATCGATTGATGCTCAAGTACGACGGCGACGGTTGGTGAAGAAAGGCTTATTGCCACCTCGTCCAGATCGTCGTGATAGTTCCTTCAGTATTGCTAGTGATGGCGAAGAACATGGACGATTCCAATTTCTTTGGCGACGACTGCAACAAGGTGATTTATGTCGCTGGGACTGTAAATAGAATGCTACCTCGCAGCAATACGCGCAGTGCGCGCAATAGCTGTTATGGTCTGTTCAATGTAGGGGGCGCTCGACAGATCGATACAGATGATGAATCGATTGAAGCAGAAAGTGACTATGGAGGAGGCCACGGGGTCCGTGCGTCAGTGAGACGATGGAATTCGACCATGGACGTGCTTGACTTTGGTCGTCGCTCCAAGTTTAATGCCGAGTACTTTGACACGGATGACGATTGGTTGGATGAAGATGATTCCCAGATGTAAGATGAACTAGGGAGCCACCATGCTGCGACGCGGGAAGGTCATTTGACGGAACAGCATGGAGCCGAAGAAGGCAACGGGCAGGGGAAGACACGACAGCATGGTCGCGAGCTTCCAGTGGCCAAGACACACGAGTGAAACGCCGGTGGAAAAGGTTCCAATGCTTATGACCACGATGCTCGTGACCACTTTGGCTTGTATGGTCACATCTTGGTCGTCCGAATCGTGGAGCGTCGTACAAATGGAGGTGGTCATGGCACTGAGAAAAAGGAGCGACAAGGGGTGCACTTGTCCGACGGCACGTGGAATTGGACTCAATACCGTGGTGCCCCTAGCTCCTGATGCGCGAGCTCTGGCTCGGACAACTGCATATCTCTTGAAAAAAAAAGTTTTGTATGCCGTTACGCCGAGTCTTGGGGCAAAGATAAATCCATTCGTGCAGCAGTACTACCTCACGTTCCTCTTGGAGACGATTGCAGCTGTGCTCATTGCAGAAAAGAAGAAGCACGCGAACACGTTTTTGCTTGTAGAGCTAATGAATCCAAAGCAAAGCAATTACATGCTGGAGATAGTACTTGTGGCCTCCCCTCATATTTAATCGCATATTGATGTCGTTTTGATTCAAACTGATGAATTTGGAGAAAGGTAATCTGTCGAGTCTGGCAAAACAATTAAATCGAGTGCCACTGATCGGAGAGTAACAGCCTCAAGTGTAATGGATATGATCGTGATTGTCATTGAGCGGCGGTTCCTTACCGTTTCTTTCGAAGGTGGCGAGTATTCTAGTGCTAAGCCCTCACAAATGGCGTTAACGTCTTTTCACATTGCAGCAAGTATTCTACGGAAGCTGTCTAACCTGGAAGCCTTGTCAGCGTCACCGTTGACGGCTGCGTTGCTTAATGGTGACGATTCAGGGGAACCAAATCGAGCACAATTTCAACTTCGAAGACTATCCTTACTATTACATGGTATGTGCGTCAGAGCGCTACTTTCAATCTGGAAAACCCCTAGAATTCTTTCTCTGCCAGTAGATTTGTGGATGACGGAGGTGATGCCTCTTGCTCTGACGATATTAAAAAATCGCGTGGATATGGATGATGAAGCGTCTCGATACAAATATAAAAATGAGAGAAGTAGTTCAGATTGTCGGCAAGTCTTAGACTTTAGTCGTAGTACCCACGACAGCACTAGCTCTTAGCTCGATGGCGAATCTTTGGCTCTACGGAGAGCACTTTTGGACGAATCTCGTGAAGGAAACTTGTCTTCATTTGGAGTAAGTAGTCAGGAGCAATCGTTTGATCCAGACAGTGAGCTTGTCGAGAGTTTGGTTTATATGGGCTTTTCACAGCCTGGGGTTCTACGAGTTCTTCGAGAAATTCAAGTGAACAATGTGTAGCTAGCAATGGAATGGCTTTTACGTCACCTCGAGGACGAGGAAGACGCGATTGATGACTCACAACATAGTGTAGCACAGAATGACGGTGGTGCTTCGGCAGCTGTGAATTTATGTCAAGATAAAGAAGCAGCTGGAGGAAAAGAGATGAAAGAAGACTTGCAGGCGTTGTATTGCTCGTTGCGCGATAACTTTGAGGCCGTGTGCTTTCAAATTCTACGTGTTCAAGCCACAAAAATAAAAGCGACGACGTGACACGTGAAAGATGCAGAAGACTCAAGTAAATTGTACCCGAGTGAAAATCTGGTCACGACAATTGCACAACATTTCAGATTTTTAAGTTTACGCTCGAATGAAGACCGTGATTTGGTGATTCAGCGCCTGAATACTGCGATCATAGATTATTTCGATGAAGCGCTCGTGGTTCAGCTGGATTCTGAGTCGTGGGCGGTATTACAACTCTAATCGCCTTCATGTATCGGGAAGCTCTTGGCTCACGTCACGAGCGACGTTATCTCTGAAACGAGTAGCTTGAAGGTGTCGTGGACCCCAGTGCTTTTGGATTTTGATGCCATAGTCGCTAGAGGGGCAGCTAAGCCATTATTAACGGTGGGTTCTGCCTCGTTTGATGATTTTGCGGTAGAAAATGAGAGTGGAAATGAGCGTAGCTGCATCGATGGCAATAATATCAAGGAGCATACAAAAACCGCAATTTTCGAGCAACAACTGGTTACCGTATGTTTACGAATACTACAGCGGGCAAAAGAAGGAATGTGAACAAATGTCACGAAGGCGTTAGCTCATGCCATTTGGCAGCTGTTTGCGCAATTGACGTTAAATTATGATTTTGCATAATTCTTTTGTAAAAATGGGGGTTTTGATGCTGTGTTGGATGTTCCTGAAGTATTAGAATCACCGAAAGCGCTAGAACGCAAGATGGAAGACAAAATTCGACGAGCCTTTACCAAGCTGTCTACACGATTCGGTTCGCTCAATCAAATGTGTATTACGACGGTGGCGCTGTTCACGGAAGTCGTTCACTTTGCAGTGCGTAATGAAGATGTGTTTCTTACGGCGCGGTAAAAGTGACTAAAAGAGTAGAACCGGTAGAATTCGGCAAACTGTTCGTGCCGTGCTTGATGGTGAAGCCACGACCTGTAGCACGGTACTTAGCACCACCATGAACCAAAGTACAATCAAAGTAGTGCATACGTGTCCCCATCTGGAACGTGAAGAACAGTGAACGTACAAAAGACGTGGTGCACGGCACTCGCGAAAAGCACCAGCTTGGACACGAATGGCAAGTAGGGAGAAAACGTCGTGTGACTGAACACTAGGGCGGCGTAGCCATATGTGGGTGGAAGTCACGTGACCAAGGAGCTCTTGGATAAGTAAAGAACGAGAGCGACAAAGGGGCGTGGAAACAGTGCAGCGAAGCCCTGGACAGGCTCCAAGCCATTTGTGAACGTGCGGGCTGCGCCATTGCCTTTACGCGTCCAGTGCCAGACATGGTGCGGCTCTTGGAAGCTCGACTAAGTGATGCGAACGCGAATCTCAAGGTCAAAGCGGCGAATGTGTTGGAGACGGTCGCGACGAGTGTAGGCCCCGAGATTGCCAAGATGTCGAAGCTGCTTAGACCGAGTTTAATTGCTTGCGTTGCCGACAACAAGAAGGCCATGCAAGCCGCGGCATTTCACGCGCTGCATCAGTGGGTGCGTCATAGCGGCAAGATATCGACGCTTTGTGTCGAGAGTCTGCTGGTGCCACTGTCGAAAGGGCTGTGGAATGCAGTAGGGCGCGCGGAATTGCTGACCTGGGCCGTGGAACATGTGCGCTTCCCGATCAAGAGGGCCTGATCGATGATGTTGCAATTGACGAGTAGTGACTACATGATCGACGGCGTCATGATCGATGGGTGCCAACATTGAAAAGAAGGGGCGATCGATGGATGGATAACGGCCTGATCGAACCTGATCGACACATGGGAGAAAGGGCTTATGGATGTGTGCCGGCTGCGCAACCGATGATGACGTGATCGATGGGTGTCAACGGTGCCAACAAAATGATCGATCTCCGCCCCAACCGCTGTACGGCTGGGACGCGGCTCAGGAACGGCTGTGGTGAAGCATATTATACATTTTTGCGGTACCATAGTTGGTACAGTAGTCAGTATCATAGTTGGTACAATAGGCGATATATTGGTCGGTACGATAGTTGGTACAATAGCCGGTACGACTGTTGACACAACAGTCAGTACAATAGTCGGCACAACTGCGGCGAACAGGGAAGGGCATGGACGGGACATCTGGGACGACGCGACAACTGATACAGTTACCTAACGAGTACCTAACGATTAGCGACGGACGAATGATAAATCAGGTCGACTGGTCGACGGAGTACGTAGGGATGGACAGTTTTGATTGGTTGATTTTAGGTAATTGGTAGTTTTAGGGATAAAAGTGATAATAAAGTTCTCCTTTTGCGTCCGATCGATAAGATCACTGAGGGGGAGGCGTTCGCGCCTCCCTCTCTTTTGAATACACACCCTTTACGTCCCGGGCGGGATCCCGTAGTGCACTTTTTGGCCCACCGACAGACGTAAAGGTCTGGGGATCTCACTCTCAACTCTACCCGCTGTGTCAGCGTTCATTTTGTAAAGGTTTTTTTTGGAAGGTGTTCTCACCTCTTCCCCCATTGGTCCACGTTTGGCCCCTAGAAGTTCGACTGCTATAAGCGCCCCAAGGGACCAGAGGAAGGTGACGCTACACGGCCGGTGGAGGGAGGACAAAATTGCATCATTTTTAACCTGACTAAATAAAAATGCAGTGAAAGAAGGGCCGCAAAACTTCTGCACTTGAAACTTTAAACGATTAAACTGTTTTCGTTTTCCTCATCACCCTTCATTTTTCGTAAAATCGCAGCTGAAGGTGGCCACTTATGTTGTGTGATCATGCGTCCCCACAGCGTTTGATCTCGTGTAGACACCACCACAGCTACAGCCGTGCCTTGAACCACTGTTGTCGTCATCAGGATAATGTTGTCGGATTGCAGTGGAAATATTTGGCCATGAAGCAGTAGACTGTCAGTCTTGTTGGGCTTTTGCGTTTACTTCCTGATCTCCTGATCAGTAGAGTCATTGCACAGAATCGACGTCTGGTCAACCATACAGTCGGCTGGACATTCTGTTGGAAATATCTGTGTAGCCATTTTGGCTTTTACGCGTTTTCATGATGGTGAAACACCATTTGTTGAAAAGGATATGAGTCCAAAAAACAGTTTTTGTGCCAAATTCTACTTGAATAGACGTTTTCCACCCGAATAGTGTCAGTATTACCACTTGCTACAACTTGTGTCGAAAAACGGATTCGGATAAGATTATCCGGATGGCCGTTGGCGGTTGAAGTGACCCAAGGGGCTGCGGGGGTTTTACTGGACCGCGAGGGGTCTCGGCCCAGATGCATAAACTAGGAGCTAGGTGCTGGTAGAAAGCCTAGGATCTAATACATCAGTTTCTTTTTTTACCATCCACATTCTAGCAACTTGGATTAAAATCAAGCCTTTTTTAGAAACTTTCATTTTTTTCCCGTCGGCTTGAAAACACGTGCCGTCAACTGGTTCACTATCACACAGGTATTTCTGCTGATTTACCACCTCACGTTCGGACACGTTAAGGAGACGTGAGTGAACGTAGTGGGCGCCTCCCGTCGTGGGACTTTCGTTGGAGCTCTGTCCTGGCTGGGCTTAATGAGCGAGAGGGGACCCTGTTAGCCCTCTACTACCAATGACTCCGATCGGAGCGGCAAATTTAGCAACCCAATGTGATACGAACACTATATTATATAACCAACTAAAATACAATATGTAAAATATATGTAAACCGTGTGCCTTACCTCAAACCTGCGTACAAAACACTCCAAGAACACGATTGGCCCAAAATATTCCGTCCTTTTAGCCAACCCGATCGATCTGCCTTGAAACTGGTACTCGGGTACAAACTGGTCAATAATTTTCACTTGCACTTCACCACATGGAAAAAAAGAAAAAAACACTTAAATTCCATGGTTGAGGACAAATTGGTCATATTCGACCAAAATTCCCTAATAAGGCTGAAAAAAAGTGGATTTCTCGCTCACTATTATAGAATTTTCGCAAAAATTTGGATGCAGCACTTGTATTCTCAATTCCGGTGCCAGTATGCACCTGTTATTTTGGCTGGATTACTCATCGAGATCTGCGATCAAGTGCGAGAAACTATTATTGGATGGATTACTCATTGCTTTTGCAATCAAGTGCCAGAAAACCCATTGGCTGGATTATTCACTGCTACGTGCTGTCAAGTGCCAGGTTTAATTGCATTCGGAGTGAATATTTCCGCTTCGTTTGCCGATCGGCCATATTGAATTATCTTTTCGTTGGTATTTTGGATCAGTACCCCAGAAGTGGTACACCCGTATCAACACATACTAAAGTCTTCACTAAGCAACGGTCCACCGAGTGTGTAGCCACCCATACCAATGGGTACACAAGGTAAGACACGAGACGAATTAGACTCGGCGTCCTGTAATGCCGATCGGGTGACCGATCGGCACCCAGGCAAAGGTTCGCGGAGTACCCCCTCCGTTAGCTGGTCGTCTGGGCGGGATGGTGGTTCAGTTCCGGAAACTTCGGTGTTCGATTTTGAACTGGACTCCACCACATCCACGAAGTTCACTGGATCAGCACTAAAGTCTTAGAACTTCTTGTTTTGCCTTCTGCGGCCTGAGAAAACTGGCATAGTTCTTCGGCGTGGCGTAAATAGTCGAACCTAGTGTGACCGAACTTAGCCATTAAATCGTCTTCAATCAGACGATGCGTTATGAACCATGTTGTCCAATACAAATGGTTCACTACGACCAAAAGCTTGCGATATTGCCACCAAGTAAAGATAATGTTCATTCCATGAATTCTTGGGGCTTCTTCGGCTTGTGAAAAACTTCATGGCTTGTGCAGAGGTGATTGATGTGTGAAATGCGTTCAACATTTTATTCATCACATGCACTAGGGTAGGTGACTCATTTCACCATGCGTCAACCTGCCGGTTGTTATTTTTTCGTTCGGCGGTACCACTAGAGTAGTGCCCCCGGAGGTTGACCTTAATGTCTTCTCTCCAAAAATAACACAAGCTGATTCGGCTATAGAAATATGCCGAATAAATCGGGCCCCCCATTCTTTGAATCCGGCTCCAAGGCCACGATACACTTCGGTACCATCAAAAACTCTGATAGACAGTTTACGTTCCTTCGCAGAAGTTTTTTTGATCACAAGAGGCCGATTTTCCATCGGTGTTCCCATGTTAGGATTTTGGTTATTAAAACCAGGTTGGTACCGCGGTTTTCGCTCGGGTGTACTGTCGAGCGACGCAAACCGCATACGGGTACACAGCCGCGTACAATTGTTGAAACCAAAGTAATTACCCTCAGGGATAACTCGCGAACTTTTCAATTTGTCGCTTCGATTGCATACTTCTTGGAGCATTTGCACAACCTTCATCTCTTCGGTTCCAAGACCTGAAGATTTTTCCTCCACGGAACCATCATCACTTGAGACACTAAAACCCTTTGGGATCATAACCTGCATAATAGAGTTCTAATCCATAGCGCAGATGTAGACGAAAACTTAAGTCGTAAGTGTTCAATAATGTATCCAAATATAACGAAAAGTCAGTAAATTCTATATCTCCACAGTCAAACTGTTCGTTGATGTCGTCCATCCAAACGTCTGTACTGCGTAGCACGTCTTCCGGTTGTTACGTACTGACGTGCTAAGTTCCACTCCACTTAGACGATCCGAGCAAGTAGCGAGACAACGAAAAATAAAACAACAAACGTAATCATATATTCCACAGTCCTTGCACAGCTAAAAACGTAAAGCCAGCGACCCAAGCCAACAATCGCGTGATACGAGAATTCAATGCGCGAAAACAAATCCGACTGCCACTGCAGTGTACCAAGTAATCAGCTTAATAAACTCCAAATAATCCGCGCACTGTAGCGCGCTTGTTCTCCACTCGAAAAAACCACACGAGAGTCGATAATCAAATTCAGAAGTGATTTATTAGAATTAAGTTTATACATAAAACTAATAATATGCAAATACACAATGTTTTGTACCTAACCTAAAGTTACGTACAATACATCACCTTTTCACTGTAAAGTCGATGAAAAAGCAACATGGCGACGCGAGCTGCAGCGCAAAAACGCGCGCTTCTAACACGCCTTCTCGACTTTTCCGTGAAAGCCAGCTACTCCATCGCAACCGACGCTAGTCCAAGACCATCCTGCGCACGTTTAAACTTCCCAGGATTTAACGGTTTCGTGAAAACATCTGCCATGTTTTCATCCGTAGATCGGTAGCTTGTCTTGACGACACCATCCCTAGACTTCGAAAGCAAAAACTTCACTCGAACATCCATGTGTTTTGTCTTCGATGTATTACCATCACCTTCCATCATTTTTATTGCCGCCTGGTTGTCGCAAAACAACGTCATCGGAAGAGCAACCTTCAATCCGACTTCACTTGACATCTCCATAAGAACATGCAGCTTACATAGAGCCACTGACGCTGCATAAATCTCTGCTTCCATCGTGGAAATCGAAACACAAGACTGTCGCTTGCACACCCAGTGCACAATGCACCCTTCCACGAAAAACACACCTACACTCGTGGACTTCCGGTCTTCTTCAGAACCAGCAAAATCCGCATCACAAAACCCCACGATACTTACCTCATCTTTTTTCTTGGATTTTGCGTTTCCATTCGCCTCCAAACGTAATTTCATGTTCGACGTGCAGTTGAGGAATCGTAAGATCCTCTTGGCCGTCATCCAATCCAGCTTCGAAGGCGCATGAGCACTGCGCGTGGTCTTGTGCACTGCGTACGCAATGTCAGGCCTGCAGCAGCGCGCGATCCAGAGCAAACCTACGGTCAAAGACTAAAAATCTTGATCGTCGGCGCTCCATCATTTCCACAATTTTTCATCATATCTTGGTCCTTCAAGTTTTGGTCTTCGAATTCATCCCCGATCGGTGCCCTCACTGTGTTTGCCTCCTCCATACCGTACATCTTCAGGAGGTCCTTGATCATGACTTCTTGATCGAGAAAATAACCACGACTTTCTTGGTACTCCACTCGCATGCCGAAAAATTTTGACACTTCGCCCAAATTTTTTATCTCCAAATCCTTGAGCTCCTCGAAAAAATTAGCCACATGTACCTGCTTCGCCACATCTGCATGCCGAGAAATTTTGACACTTCGCCCAAATTTTTTATCTCCAAATCCTTGAGCTCCTCGAAAAAATTCGCCACATGTATCAATAGGTCATCCACGTATACGCCTACCACGACTGTTTCACCACAAACGTTATGTAGTACAGACAACCGTCCGTAAAGCTTTGTTCGTACCCTTGACTTAGAAGCTTGGAGTGCAAGAGGCGGTTTCATTGCCTCCCCGCCTGTTTCAACCCGTAAGCGTTTTATTTACTTTGAGCACCACATCACTTGAACTTTCAACTTGCAATTCCTTGAGTTTTTCTTGTTCCAACTTCATTCCACTGGGAGTGAACAGATATATTTCGTGTTCGTCCTCCAACGCTTTCACATAAGCGTTGGGAATGTCCCCATGCATCGCTCGTACTCTCCATTTCCGAGCAAGCATCAGAATAAACCGTACAGTGGTCATGTCGATGACCGCGGCAAAGGTTAGTTCATAATCGACCCCGAAACGCTGCTCGTTTCCGCAGGAGACTAACCTCGCAATGTAGCGCTCCACTTGTCCATTCGCATCGGTTTTTATCTTCAAAACCCATTTCGAATGCAATGGGTTTGCATTGGATGGATTCTTGACTATCTCCCAGACTTCGTTGCCTTCCAACGCCTTGATTTCTTGATCAATCGCGTCGATCCACTTATCAGCGTCTTGGCGGCCCATCGCATCCAGGTAATTCCTTGGGTCTGCCTCCATTACCATGTTAATCGACGCTTCCTTTTCTTCATCGTCGCCGTTGTCTTCTTCTTTGCTTTCCGCCTGACCCATGCGCTCGGCGTACTGGCGCGTGATATGGCGTTCCCTCGTCCATCGCGGTTTTCTTTTTTTCTGATTTCTCTCTATTTGCTCCACGCTTGACGTCACCTTGTCTCCTTCTGTCCCTCGGTCACTTGGTGGAGCTTCCGCCTTGCATTCTTCGTCTTCACCAATTCTCAGCTGCCGGTTTTGCACGTCCGTAAGCGTGTCTACATTCTTGACGTGATGGGTGACGGTCACCTTCCGCTCGGCTTTCAGATAGACCTTGAAACCATTGGTCTCCTCGCTTCGACCGATAATTACCCCGACCTGCGCACGGTGCGCGAGGGTCTTATTTCCGGGGTTCCTGTACACGGTACACGGCGATCCAAAAGTCACAATACCGCCTAAATTTGGCTTGTTTCCAGTGAGAACTTCCAGCGGCGACATTAGCTTGGAATTTGCGCTTGTCGGGGTGCGGTTCAGCACATAGGCTGCATTATCCGCCGCATCCCCCCAAAACGACAAATTTAATCCACTTCCGAACAGCATGCACCGGGCCATATTCATCACAGTCCGATGCATGCGTTCGTCTTTTCCGTTACTGGCTTGATTCCCGTCTTTGCTTATCTGCCGAGCGATGCCGGTACTGCGACAAAAATAGTCAACATTCCTGTATTCTGCTCCTTCGTCAGTCCTTAGGACGTGAATCTTGCATCCAAAGGTTCTTTCGAAGAATGCCAGGAAATGCTCCAATTTCTTGGCCGCAGTATCCTTATGCTTACCCAAAAAAAAATCCCGGTGTAATTACTCTTGAAATCGATGAAATTCACCAAGTAACGGTTGCCCAAGCGATCTTTCGGTGTGATTGGACCTTTAAGGTCGGTACAAATCACACCACCGATCCGATCAACAGGCGCGTTTCACCGCTGTCTTTCTTCGACTGATTCTTCTTGGATTGCTTGCCTTGCGCGCAGGTAACACAGCGCCTGCGCGTCTCGTCTGTGATCCGGATTCCATATTCCGGCTCCTTTGCCAACCTCAGAATGGTTTCGTAATTGAGGTGTCCCATCCGCACATGAAAGTGCATCAGCGATCCACTTTGGACGTCGTCGTCCGGCTTGTAGCTTTCTTCCGTCGGGTACTGCACCGACATAATCATTTCCTTGTACGTCTTTTTCAGGCGATCCACTTCACCTTCCACGGTGAACAAATTATTCACTGATCGAACTTGAGTGATGGGAAGGCGCGTGTCATGCCTTGCAAGCGTCCCTTCTCCATCCTCGTAATCAATGACGAAACAGCCCTTTTCGAAAGCACCATACGAAATGATGTTTCGGCCTGCTCCTTCTACGTAAAAAACATCCTTGATTTTCACGCAAGTTTCCGCGTTCCCATTTACAAAACGAATGTACATCGTGCCCTTCTTAGTGGTAACGAAAGTTTTTCCGTCCCCTTGATGACACTGCCGGTCCACAGATTTCACCTCCGTCAAACAAGTAAGATCCGGCGTCAGATGCACACTTGCACCGCTGTCGATAATCCATGTGTCTCGACCGGATGGTACATCATTTCCGGAGATCATTAATGTGAAATCAGATTTCTGCCTTTTCTTCTTTTTAGTACATTCCCTCTTGATGTGACCCCTCTCGCCACATGCGTAACAACCGCGATTTTTATCGCCACAGCCAATTTAGGCTTTTACACAATCATATTTACTGAGCCGGAGCCATGACCTTTCTGCCGCCGGCTGTTGAACTCAACAGCCAGCGCAAACTGACAGATTTCGTCAGCTTGTTGCAGATGATCCATCCTCAAATGATTGTAACGGGACATCAGCACATTCGACATCTCTGGCACGGCATGGTAAATGATGTTATCCAACACCATCGCGTCGAAGTTCGATTCAACTGCATCCGCCACTGCCGTGAGATATAAAAAATGATCCGGCCAACTCCTTCCTGGTGCCTTGCGCTCACCTCAGAAGTTTCATCCCCTCCGCGTGCGTTATACGCACACTGAGGGTTCATACATTTTGTTCATGATGTGCCACAACGCTGGCTCTTCTTTCCACCAGGTTTCCGCAAACCGGTCGTATTATGCTTCCGCTGGGCCAGCCAGATAATTGCTCAGCAATTCGACCTTGATGTCCTCCGTCCATCTAAAACCGCAGCATTCTTCGGCGATCGATATCTGCCTGAAGAACTTAGTTCCCCATCCCCAACAACCAGCCCCAAGACCCTTATACGATTCAGTCCCATCGAACGGCCGAATTTGGAGTTTCTTCTCTTTGGCCGTCGGTGGCCTTGGCATCAAGTATGGCTGCGCGTGAAAATTACCAGGCGCTACGTATGCCTACTGAACGTTTCCGGGTGCTGCATATGGCTGTTGATCGTTTCCAGGCGCTGCATACTGCTTCTGGGCATTTCCAGGTGCTGCCTACGCCTGCTGAAAGTTTTAGGGGCTACGTATGCCTTCTGGTACTGATTCGCGGCTTGTTGTTGCATATATACCTTCGGTGGTTGCACGTAGGCCTTACCGGGGTTAGCGCCCCCGCCCCTAGTGAACACATCCTTTCCAGCTTTGTTAATATTCTTGAAGCACATTTTTCCCGCGCTTCCGACGTTAGCCTCGTCTTTTTCTTCATCGTTTCCATCCAGGGAGACCAATCTCATCTTGGTGTCTCCCTTTGACTTCGGCGCCGCAACTTGTGCCGGCACCCCCTTGTTTAACGATGATCCCAAATCATCCAAGCGATTAATCATATGTGCGAACAATCGCATCATATCCTACGGGCTAACTGTCTGATTCGACGAGTCACTGGACTCAATTGGACTCATAACCTGTTCGTTGCTGTCGTCCATCCAAACGTCTGTACTGCGTAGCCCGTCTTCCGGTTGTTACGTACTGACGTGCTAAGTTCCACTCCACTTAGACGATCCGAGCAAGTAGCGAGACAACGAAAAATAAAACAACAAACGTAATCATATATTCCACAGTCCTTGCACAACTAAAAACGTAAAGCCAGCGACCCAAGCCAACAATCGCGTGATACGAGAATTCAATGCGCGAAAACAAATCCGACTGCCACTGCAGTGTACCAAGTAATCAGCGTAATAATCTCCAAATAATCCGCGCACTGTAGCGCGCTTGTTCTCCACTCGAAAAAACCACACGAGAGTCGATAATCAAATTCAGAAGTGATTTATTAGAATTAAGTTTATACCTAAAACTAATAATATGCAAATACACAATGTTTTGTACCTAACCTAAAGTTACGTACAATACATCACCTTTTCACTGTAAAGTCGCTGAAAAACCAAAATGGAGACGCGAGCTGCAGCGCAAAGCGCGCGCTTCTAACACAAACACTCAACTTGCGCGAGACTATTGGAAGGGTCACAGTGAATGTCATATCACACTGAAGCTGCAAGGGAGGTTGAGATCTCGCGCTAGCCGACGCCAGTTCGGCGAGGAAGAGTATTATTGAAGTTAGGTACTTTAGTTGTCATGAGAATTTCATTTCGATGATCTAATATATCTTTTATACGTGAACGTTGGGAGTACATACACTATCAAGGGTCATAAACTTTAAGGATAGATGTCCACTTGCTCCATCATTATGTCACGTCGTTATCATCCCTTTTCTTGACACTGACTGTATGACACAAGAAAGCGTTTTGCCAATGTATCATGTGGCCGAGATGGTGCGTGACGCAAGACGCGACATGGTCGACTTCCCGGACGGCGTCTCGTAGCTTCATCTGGAGTACCCTATCACTCTTCATGCCCTTTCCGTTCTTATGAGGGCTCTGTGGTCAGATCTCCAGTAGTCTTGTGCGTTGGGCTCAAGATCTAGTGAAACGAGCTGCTAGCGCCACGTGCGACTATGTCGTCGATACGGCGACGCACACACATGAGCGTGTGGTGAAAATGTGTTTAATGTGCACATGCACTGACCAGCGATGTTTCTATCGCATGAAGATTAGGGTGGAAACGACGAACCCTCCGGGTCCATTGACTTCATTACAGAATCACGTGGCGATTCCGCTACTTTGCGGCGTGGATAGACTTGCGCAGTTTGTAACGAGTGAAGAGCTCCCGGAACTTTATTTTGTGGCCAAGGAATGCCATGTGACGGAATTTTTTTCTTCGGCATGTCGTGCTGCCACCAGTAGGCGCAGCGGAAAGCGTTGTGCGATATGTCGTTCTTTTTTCCTAGCTACATTGTCTTTCCGTCTAGAGCCGAGATTGAAGACAGAACGGATTTGTTTCTGGAAGGAAGTACCTGTCGTGTCCAGGCCTTGGTGGAGTACAAGTGTCCACTAGTATGGTACAATGAAAGAGTTTAAGGACGAAGACCATATGAATCACTCAGTGCTTCGAGACGCAGTGAAGTCACCAAATCCGTGTATCAGCGAATGCGTATTATCGCATCCCACTATAAACTTTTCGAGCTCTTAGCTACCATCAAACCGCAGAATGAAATGCTATCACAACCTTTACGTGTGGTTGCGAGAGGTCAAAACGGTCTTCGCCACAGAGAATGTGATCGCTGATCACTTGCAAGTGGGACTTGCATTGACCCATCTTACGGGCAAAGCCCGTACATGGGCGTTTACGTGTCCGGATTTGGTCACGAGCGTGTTCCCAACCTGGGAAGTCCTTAAGCGAAATTTTATGGACATGTTCGCCACGCCTGATCTGGTTTTACAGAATCAGCTGGCGTTTTTGAGGTGCCGTCAGGGCACTAGGGACTTGGAAACATATTTCCAAGAACTGAAGACCCTGTTGGCAGGGATGTACGCGAAAGAGTATTCGGATGATGTGTCCATCCCCGTCTTCATGGGAGGCCTGAAAGAAGGGCCATCACTTTTTTCGGAGCTGTTCCGATGCCGACCCCAATCCCTGGAGGAGGCGTTTAAGATGGCGTTTAACGCCGAGAGGAACTTCCGTTCCTCTAAGGTGGGTCCCGAACCCATGGACCTGAGTCAGGTCAAAGCGGAGGAGAAACCTCCCGCTAAGAGTCACTCGAACTCTTTCTCGCAGAGCTTCGAGGCAGAGCTCTTAGCTATGTTGCAGCGGAATGGGCCGCTGAGATGCTTCCTGTGTGGCAGCTCAGATTATCTGCGGAACAGGTGTCCGAGAAATCCCCAGCGAGATACTCGCTTTAAGGGATATATCTCTAAAGTATGAGTACGAGAATCCTCCTTGACTTTTTGTGCGGACACAGGGACAGTGGATCGGACACTAAAGTGACAGGCAGAAAAAAATGAACCTTTAAATTATGGAATTGATCGGGGTGGCCGGATCAACTTGGGGTATGTGGCCCGATCAATTCCCTTTAAAAATCGATAATCGATAACAGAAACATCGGTTCTGTCTGCGCAGTCGTTATCTATTCTTCAGTGTACCTTAAAACGATGAAAAGGGTGTCGTGGCCTTACCGCTTGAATGTTTTGACATAGATCATATATGAATTCTTTTTATCGCATCCTGTGCCAATGTTGGTACTCTTTCAATAAAGTGCTATGTGCCACCCTTATCTCATCTGGGTGATGCGACACTTAATTTTTCATAAACATTCTAATCTCTTTCACATCAAGTGACGTGGTTAATGAATGATTCCGTTTCGTTTCCCATGGCTTCCATTCTATCCGAAGTGCCTAGTTCTTGGCAGCTGCATCATGCATCAATACTATTGGTAACCTTTCCGATACGTCCCGTTCAACTAGTACCAATTTTGTCGCATCGATCCCCCACAGAGTTTTTGAGTTTTGGGTAAGAATATTAACTTAGAACGCCTAGAAGGCAGAGCTCTCAATGTTTGAATGACCATGTTGCCCACGGGAATCATTGATGAAGTGGTGCCGTAGATTCGTTATAAGACTTCGAGGATGTGTAGAGGGGAGGTGGAGAAAATCGAAATGAGTAGTGTAGAGAACAGAAAAGCGTATTAATTGGAGATCGTACAGTACTAACGATACGAAGATGAAGATTGATCAGGATGGGGTAGAGCTTTACAGAAGAACCCGAATAGAGAGGGTAAAGCCGACGTTGAAAGAGCTCACAGGAGTCAAAGAAGCGACGGGTCTTTGCGTTAAACTCATCGGTCGTGTGGGTAAGCCACGCCGAATCAAGTACCGTTACTTTTCAAGTGAAGGGTATCCGCCTGATAAGCCTAAAAGTAACGCCGGTCGAACAATGTCCGCCTAGGTCGCGTGTAAAAAGCAAACAACCATATTTACACCTGATCAAGACAATCATGACTTATCAACAAGAGCTTAACCATCAAGTCCGACGGAAGTTGAAGAACGTTAACTAAATCGTTCGATAATCGGTAGTCTGAGCGCCGTGTTTGACGCCAGATCTAGTATTGATAGTTTTCATGAGCGTTTCTCCACAACGTAGTTTGTGACGCGGTCAATTTGTCTGCGAACTAATGCAATGCGATCACGATTATGATGATCATGTAATCTATAACCAATCGCGTCCAGCTAAACGTAATTACACAGTGCATGACAGGAAACGACTATGAGTATGCACTAGCAAACTTCAATAAGAGATAGACTTATGTTTTTTATACGGACCATGCGTCTTCCACATCTTTCGCAAAGTATGACAAAATGGCTGTCAGTCTTAGCAGAATATAATTCACGGTTTAATACAAGCGGGAAGATTAAACGTGGTAGACGATGCGCTATCCCGTTGTCCTGATTACGTACGAACCTTCTGGGCTAGATAGGCTACCAACTCTGGTATCGCTTTTTAACTCATCCCGGCTCAATTGAAGACGTGAGAAATGGACGGTCAATCTGCCATGCTCCAATCATTCCTGTTTTTCCAGTACAAGCATGACCATCACTCTGGAATGCCGCAATCATTCCTGTATTTGAACTACATCATTACCTTCACTCTCCCATGCCGAAATCATTCCTGTGTTTGCAGTTCAAGCATGACCATCACTCTGTCATGCCGAAATTATTCCTGTGTTTGTGGTACACGCATGACCTTCACTCTGCCATGCCGTAATCAGTACTGTTATTGCGGTACAAGCATGACCAATACTCTATCATGCCAAAATCATCCCTGTGTTTTCGGTACAAGCATGACCATCACTCTGCCATGTTGCAATTATTCCTGTTTTTTGATATACAAGCCTGACTATTATTGTGCCATGCCGCAATCGTTCATTTTTTTGTGGTACAAGCAAGACCATTATTCTCCCCTGCCGCAATTTTTCCTGTTTTTGCTATACAGGCACAACGTCTCCTCTTCCATGCCGATATCATTTCTGATTTTGCGGTACTAGCATTACCATCTCTCTAACATGCCGCAATCGTTCCTGCTTTTTGCGTTAAAAGCGTGACCATCACTCTGCCATACCACAATCAATCCTGTTTGCGCAATACAACCTTGATCTTTACTCTGCCATGCCGCAATCACTTCTATTTTTTTCGGTTCAAGCATACTATCACTCTGCCATACCTCAATCATTCATCTTTCTGCGGTACAATCATGACCATCATTCTGCCATGCCGCAATCATTCCTATGTTTTTGGTACAAACATGTCCATCACTCTCTCATGCTGCAATCATTCCTGTATTTGCACTACAATCATAACCTTCACTCTTCCATGCTGCAATCATTCCTGTTTTTTGGTAAAAGCATGAGCATCACTCTGCCATGCCGCAATAATTACTGATTTGCGGTACAAGAGTGGCCATCACTCTTCCATGCCCCCGCAATCATTCCTGTAATTGTAGTAAGATCATGAACATTACTCTTCCATGCAGCAATCATCCCTGTTTATTCTCTACAAGCATGACCTTAACTCTCTCATGCCGCAATCATTCCTGTGTTTGTGAGACAAGCATGACCAATACTCTATCATGCCGAAATCATTCCTGTGTTTGCGGTACAAGCATGACCATCCCTCTTCCATGCAACAATGATTTCTGGTTTGCGGTACAAGCATGACCATCACTCTGACATGCGGCAGTCATTCCGTTTTTTTCGGTTCAAACATGACCATTCCTCTGCCATGCCGCAATTTTTCCTGTTTTTGCAGTACAATTATGTCCATCGCTCTATCATGCCGCAATCATTGCTATATTTGTGGTACACGTATGACCATCACTCTATCATGCCAAAATCATTCCTGTTTTTGCGGTACAAGCATGACCTTCACTCTGCAATACCACAATCTGTCCTGTTTTTGCGGTACAAAGATGACCTTCACTCTGTCATGCAACAATTTTTCCTGTGTTTTCGGTACAAGCATGACCTTCACTCTGCCATACCCCAATCATTCCTATATTTACGGTACAAGCATTAACATCACTCTATCATGCCGAAATCATTCCTGTTTTTGCGGTACAAGCATGACCTTATCTCTGCCATGCCACAAGTTTTCCTGTTTCAGCGGTACAAGCATGACCTTTACTCTTCCATACCGCAATCATTCCTGTGTTTGCGCTACTAGCATGACCATCACTCTGCCATGCCGAAATTATTCCTATATTTTCGGTACGAGTATGACGATCACTCTATCATGCCGCAACCATTACTGTTTTTGCGGTACAAGCATGTCCTTCCCTCTGTCATGGCGCAATCATTCCTGTATTCGCAGTTCAAGCATGACCATCACGATGCCATGCCGCAATCATTCCTGTTGATGCTCTAGAAGCATTTCTATCACTCTGCGATGCCGCAATCATTTCTGTGTTTGCGGTACAAGCGCGACCATCAATCTGCCATGCCGCTATAATTACTAAATTTGCCACTCAACACGCCGTTTGCATTTAAATCCCAGTTGCCCTAACATAGATATGACCCCTTTCATAGTCCTTTTGGTCCATCCTTTTGTGTGGCATTGCTGATTATACAAGTTATATATATCATGAACTGAGGTTTCCAGACTTTCGCTCGCACGTTGTAATAACTCTTCCTTTTCTTCGTTGGTCCATAGAGGGGTAGATTGAGATGCTGGTGCAGTTGTAGTTGTTGATTCGCTCGTTTCTGGGGATACATTCTCACGGATGGGGGCATCTTCCTTGTCTCTCCCCACCTTGTCATCTACTTGTCATGATGCTCTCAAACTTAATAGTGTATCTATCATATCCGTGTTGCTCGTCTCGCGTTCCTGTTGAATTTGTAAGTGCGGAGAAGCGTACCGTATATTTAGTGGCCAACTGTGGCGAACATGGACGGGCCATCCAGAGCAGACGTGACACCTGGTACAGGTACCTAACGGTAAGCGACGGACGACCGAGATATCAGGTTGACTGGTCGATGATGCATGTCAGGATGGGTACAGCTGATTGGTTGATATTAGGTAATTGGTTAATTTAGGATATAAGCAATAATTAAGTTCTCCTTTTGCCTCCAATCAGCAAGATCATCGATTGTGACGGCGTGATCACCTCGCGCCTCCCCCTCTTTTGCATACGCACCCTTACACGTCCCGGAAGGGAGCACGTAGTGCACTTTTTGGCCCACGGGCAGACGTAAGGTTCTTCAGAACTCACCCTCAACTCCACCCGCTGTGTCAGCGGCTTTTATTGGAAATTTTATTGGGAACGTGATCGAGCCGAGTGCTATCACATCTTCCCCCATTGGTTTGAATCTATCTCCTAGAAGTTTAGCTGCTTCAAGCGCCCCTTGGAAACTCTAGGTAGATTTTGTGAAATCCGCCGATCTACACATAAAAAGTGCATATCGACCCCCTTTTCTATTGAGTTTAGGCTAGGAATAGATAATATATTGGGTATTTACTTAGCGATCTAGGCTTAACAGGCTCGGCGATCAAGTGGTGAAGACTTCCGCCACGTGATCACGTACCCCTTCGCTGATTACCACTTGATCGACAACGTCGATCTGCGACCTGCGACCTGCGATCTGCGATCATCAACCCGCAATCTCGCAAATTCGTACAAGATCAACGAGATCGATCTGCGATCATCCGATATCTCGTCGATTCACGCAAACAACAACTAGATCGATCTGCGATCACCAATCAACAAACTTGATCTTCGATCAGTGATCATCCGAAATCTTGTCGATTCAGCGCAAGATCAACTAGATCGATATGCGATCACTGATCTCCAGTTTATCCCCGCGACCTCACGTCAGAGGTTTTTGGCACCTGATCGACACCCGTCGATCTGCTACGAATTCACCTCGATCTGCATCGTAATTGTGCGGATCTATGTCCCAGTCACCTGGAGAGCGACCCACGCCCAAACCGTCGGGTACACAAGGTGAACAAGACATAGGTCTGTCGCAGTACAACCAGAGGACCCCCTTCGATAGTCGGTAGTCCGGGCGCTGTGGGAACGCCTGATAGAACCTTAACAATTCTGATCAGCCGCTCCACCACGTATCTCTTCGTACGATTTCATTTTGTTATGCGTTTCTTCGTGTTATCGTGTGCCGGGCGTACAGGTTTTGCACCTTTTGGACCCTAGGGGTATCTATTCGTACACTTATTTAATACACGAGTTTAACATCTCATTACTAATTCATGGGACACTCATAGGCTCACTCTCCTTATTACCATCTTCATAGTTAGCCGTATTGAGCCAATAAAAATTAAATTGCGACGTGATTTATCCAAATGTTCCAAAAAATTTCCAGTTCTTGTTTAAACATGTATATTTGTTTTGTATTCTGTTTTTGTTTTGTTATGCCACCTAATGCAACCAACTCGGGTCCGCATTCTACTCATCACAACCAACATGGGTTCGTGTTAGGGATGTACTACATCTTCTGGGGTCTTGTCTTACTTGTTCTTTCTTTTTCTTGCTATTTTTTTCAATGTCTTGTTATTTTCTCCTTTTACTTCTTTTATCTTGTGAGGCTTTTACATTTCAACCTCCACAGTGCCCTCTTCTGCTGTCTGAGCTGCATAGTGCCGATTCTCCCAAGCTCGCTGCGCGTCGAACTCGTACAGTAAGACGGTACGGGAAAGATTATTCTCTGGTTCCCACGTCATCTCATCGGTTCCTTCCACTTGACATAATATTCCTTCGTCCGACGTCCGTTCCTTGTCCGTTGTTTAATACGACAATCAACTATACGTTCCTCCTACCATTCATCATCTCGCCCGGGTTCCTACCATGAATCTACTGGAAGTAGCGCCTCATCCAAATCTAATGTATTCTCAATCTGAAGCTTCTCCGGAGGCAGTCCCATCTTTTTGATATACAGTTTCAACCTAGCAATGCACCAGAGGGAATATTCGACTTTCAGTGGTCGGTATCACCAACCTATATATCACGTCATTTACCCTCTCATCAACAACATACGGTCTATGCCACAAATGCGCCAACTTCCTTACCAACTGGCTTAACCAAATCGTGATACATCCAAAATAATTCGCCAGGTCTGTAAGCAGTTTTGGTGGTTGACCATACTTTAAACTCGAATGCTTCGTTATGGCGTTGGGATCTGTCTTTCATCAATTGCTCTTGTATAATAGCAGCCTTTATTTGAGCTCTCAGATGTCTTTTAGTTGCGGCTAATCTCCACTCCAATGCATCCTTTTCTGTGATAGATTTATCCTTGAGTGGTAACATTGCTTCTAATGTGGTTCTGGGTTCCCAACCATGCACCAAATAAAACGGAGTTTGATGTTGTTGAAGGACCACTGAAGTATTTAATGCAAACTCCAACGTAGCCACATAGTCATCCCAATCTATCTGCTCAGGATCCGGGATGTAACACTTTATTGCCTTGATCACTGTTTGCACCGATCTTTCTTGTTTACCTTTGGCTTGTGGTGATATGCTAACGTAGGCCTTTGCTTATTTTCTAGCATTCGATTAAATCTCCTGAAAACCGAACTCATAAATCTTGGATCTCTTTCGTATCTCAGCATTTCTTGTGCTCCAAATCTCTTATAAACTCCCACCATATAAGCTTCTGCCACATCTTGTGCTGTGGTGATGATCATCGGAATCAGGATCACATATCCAAAGGACAAACATAAAGTACAATAACGCCTCATGTCCCATCGTAGTCTGTGGTAAGAGCAATGCAAAAACCATTGCTAAGATTTGAAATGGTCTCAATGCCAAAATATTTCCGCTAGTGCGCCCCTGGTATCTTGGCCTTCCTTTCGAGGTTGCACAATCCTCACACGCTGCAACATAGTTTTCAATATGGGCATACATACCTCTCCAATAATATTTGGATCTCAACCGAGCATAAATCTTTCCAACTCCTTGATGTGCCCCACTACCAATTTCCACATGATAAGCATGTAACATATCTTCCTGTAATATGGTCGGTGCTACCAATCTCCAAACATATCCTCTAGTTTTATCTTGAGCTTTTGAGACATAATACAAGACACCTTTACTATCCAACACATAAGTGATCGCATATCGACCTATCCTTTTCCATTCTCTGGAGGAATTTAACTTATCGTCATCTCCTCGTAAATACTCCATAACCTTGCTAAACCACTCGTCATGTGTCTGAGCTGTTGCCATTTGCTCAACTCTGATATCTTGCGCATTTTCATATGGATCTTCTTCTGCCCCGTTCTGATGTTCTTCGAATCCAACCATATCACATTCCACAGAGTATGAATCATCATTTATGTTCGCCCCTTGTTCAATGTTCACACTTTCCCTGTATTCAGACTGTCTGTTATTTAGCTTCCCCATACTCCGAGTGATCACAAACACGTGCGGCGACGAATATTCCTCATTCTCCCAGATATCTCTTTGCTTCGTGACAACTTGAGCATCGTTACTGGAATTTCTGCCATACTCACACGGTACTTCATGGGTGTTTCTTGGATACTTTCAGCCCCATTCTTCTCTTGGGACTCATCTGCAGTGGCGTACAGCAACTATGGCAAACGATTCAACAGTTGCAGATCTGCTTCTCTGAGTACTAATAATTTTCCCTGCCTGTTGTTCTTTCATGGCACAATATGCTAAGAAATCGGCTTTTTGATTATACTTGCGCGCCACATGTACCGGTCTGACTGCTTCAAATCTTTCTACCAGTGAGCGCACTCTGCCTAACCAGACCAATAATGATGCATGATTGCAGCGTAAATATCCATTGATTTGTCCGATTACCAGTCTATAATCCCCACACACATTTGCGTTGTTCACGTTGTGGTCTTGCGCGAGTTGTAAAACATTGATTAATCCATGGTACTCGCTCTCGTTCATGGTGAAGTTGCCTTGAATTCAATATTCTGTCGCTACTATAGCCCGACTTGGTAGTTCCCATATGGTCATTCCAAAAGCCCCTTTCGGATCGTTCTTTATCCGCCCCGAACTATCAAATGATAAAACATATCCAGTGCTATGGCGATGTAGACTAGGAATTGGTTTAATTATCGGCACATCCTTCAACGTTTTCAGCGGAGCATGTTTTCTAACACTTCATCCATCTTCTCCACAGTCACTATAGACGTTGCTAATAGCACAGGTAAGCCCACAGCCTCATGATCCGTTCGTATGATTTCCAAAGACCATGGAGACAACATTACCGCCCACTGAGTTCCTCTTCCCGTTAAACTTTTCGAAGTAAATAGCCATCGCATCGTAGGGTATCTTGCATAAACCGTTATATGTTGCCCGAACAAAATGTTATTGGCATCATGTAACGTCTTGAGCAACGCCATCACCTCTTGTTCCGCCCCTGTATACCTCGTCTCATTATCTTTAAACACCTTACTGACGTAACTCACTGGATGTCCATCATACTCTTGACATACTGTTGCTCGAAACGCCCATGGATTTGGGTATAAAATTACACTTAATTTTCGATCGTTTGATGTGTCGTAACAATGGTGCGTTCACCAGACGATCGTTTAGCAACGAAAACGACTTCTCAGCATGCTCCAATTGGGTACCGTCTCTTAGCTGTACTTCTGTTAACTCATACAGAGATGCCGCTAGCGTCGCGAAATTGTCAATAAACCTTAGATAGTGTATCAAACTACCGTGAATCTCTGAACCCCTTTTAACGTCCGTGGAAACGTCATTTTTACAATAGACTCCATAGTTCTCGGGGAAGCCTTAATTCCTTCTGCGGATATGCGATGGCTTATAAACTCCACACTGTGCTTACAAAAAGCACTCTTTGGCAATCTTATAGTGATTCTCTAATATTTGAACGGCTCCAGAAGATTCTTAAGCATGAAGCATAGAGTGGAGTGTCCCAGCTTTTAGCACCAAAATTAATATCGTCGATATATGATCACCTCCCAATGATAGGGTGCTCATCATTCATCACAACTTGACCATTATGGAATAAATTTTGAGTGATGGGAACATCTGTATCCAAAACTCATGCCTCTTCATTATCAGCGTCCTAGTTGTCCAGCAATTTGCACGTCACTCTCATCTGCTGTGATCGCCGTACCATTGTCCACAAAACGTTATCTACTATACGCTGGTATATCTGATGTGCATTTTTTAGAACTTGAGGCATCCAAAGCCATTCAAAGTGTCCAAAAGGACAAATAAATGCCGTAATCAACCGAGGCCTCCTTGTCATAGTTTTAGTCCAATATCCGCTCGCATTATCCATTGAACACAGCCATTTCACCCCTTCGAAATTGTCCAACAAATCGTCAATCAAAAGCATGGCATACACCATCAGTCTCGCTTTTTCATTCACGGCTCGATAATCAATGCACAACCGTATGTCCATTTTATTCTTCTTGAGTAAAATGACGATCGGTGATGCCCAAGCGGATTCTGAGTACCGAATTAGTCCTTCTTGCAATAAACCTCGTATCAATTCATACAACTTCGGCAGAAGTGTAGGCGGTACTTTACGTGCTCGCTGTTAAATAGGTGCATTATCTCCAACATTCACATCACAAACTGTGTAATAGGTGTAATATCTCCAACATCCACATCACAAACTACGCCTTTAGCTGGCGGTGGTAGCGCATTACCAGAGCTTATGAAACCATCGGCATACTCATACAGTAAATCACGTAGATTGTCTTCTTGTTCTTTAGTGGTAACTCCTGGATTTCCTATGTATGCGGTAGCCATATAAGGTGGTTCCGTTGGGCATTTTCCACTTCGGGAATTAGCGCTAGCTGTTCCTCCGAGATTCAGCTGACATCTCAACTCCTTCATGCAGGTAGACCTCTCTCTCCAATTTCATTTGATTTACCTTCATTGGGTCTATAGCATCCATTACGTACACAGCGGGGGGTTTATCTTCAACCGTTCTTACTGCGTATACATTGTTTCAGTTAATCGGCATGCTAGTACTCCCCATTACTTGTTTATGCGCTTGTAGATAGTCTTCAGAGATCAAATCTTCTCTTGTCATCAAAGGCAATGGTTTTCCCTGAGAATTTGACAACTTTGATCCTTCCTGTTCAGAATTACACCCGCTTTGACCAAAAAGTCTGTACCCAGTATCGCTAACACATGAGTATAAATACTATCAAACCACATCTCAAAGGTGAATACCACTGATGGGCCTACGCGAACCTTGACTGTAGCCACACCTATTTCACCAATGGTACTGTCCGTCACACCACAAAAGCTAGTTGGAGTGTCGAACATCCGAACTGCTACTTGTAACTTCCTTGCCACATTGGGATGCAAAACTGGTATATTTGCACCAGAGTCTAGAATTAATGGCATCTCCAAATCATCAATTGCTCCATTTACGTAAACTTGAGTTGCAGGCTGTTTTGCTTCAATCGACTGCTGCCATCCTTCTAGCTCTCCCATATTTTATCCACCAGCGTGACATATGCTGAGGTCTCTGTTCATCCATCACTTAAAAACTTATCTTGATTATTATACTCAGCAGAAGTAGCTTGTTCTTTCGTTTTTTCTTGAATTCTTTTATTTTCTTGATCCTCGTCCAGAATGAGCGATCCATTCACACAACATGTATTATTTTTCTTGGTCTTTATATTGATGCAAGGTGAAAGTGGTGTCGTTTCCACTATACTCGACAATGCTTCCCTTTTTCTCATGACAGTGATTGCAACGCACTGTGGGGTTACGCGTTTAACTGCTCCGCCACCTGAGCCTTAGTCAGCTCTCCCGACTTCAGTTTACTGCGCATTTTCCGTCATTTCCTCAATAAACTTCCGGCAATACTTCACATCATGCCCAAGGTTGTCACAATGTTCACCTTTCAACAACTTCCAGCAGTTTCTTTTTTCATGCCCCTTCCGATTACAGTGTTTTCATGCATACCACACCACTGTCTGCATTGGAATTTGTATTAGACCGCGCACTTCTATCCTCGTACGCAGGTCGCATCCGTTGCACTTCATGAACCCCCCCCACCGATCATATGCACGCTAGATTGTGGGTACTCATACATTACATCAGCGGTCTTACGTGTAGCGACTTTTTTTCCATGTATCATAAGACGCGCCTCATGTTTGGTCATAACCCTCTCTAACTCATCTATTGTTGCAAAAATCATGTGCTGATACTGCATCTTATGGTGAGATCATGAACAGTGACAAAAAACTGCTGAATATGTTCTTCCAACAGTGAGGTGTTATACACATCTCTAAAGTCCATTCTCGCTCGCAACGCTGCTGCATTTAATCGATACAAATAAGTAGTTGCCGACTCATCGTGTTTTTGCTTCAATTTTGAGTACATAACTCGGGGCGACACTTGTCCACGCAAAACTTTTCTGGAAAAGGTTTATCACCATATTCCAATGATATTTCACCGAATCTGCCAGTTGTTCATACCACCATGAGGCCGTTCTTGTCAAACTATCAACGAACATTTCCAAGCGTTGATTATCATCCCAATGTGAAATGTTTGCTACATGCGAGAATCGAGTAACCCATGCCCGTGCACTTCCGGCATCCTGCCTATTTCCATCAAATGTTTTTTATTTCTGTATTCTGGATAAGTGTGGTGACTGGTTGACGTGAGGACGCCCATTTGTTCCCAATTCCACAGGGCATACCATACCCTGAGGTACTGTGATGTGTCCGCGGATGAGTAGTCGGTGTACGATATGGTACACTAGTCGCTCCTCTCATTGTATTAGGTGTGCGACTAGCTGTCAGAGCTGTTGTTATTTTTGTTAACTCCTCCAAACTCAAAAACACATCTTGCATGACTTAACTAGGTTATCCACCACTGGATCTTGTTTAGGCGCAGACGGTTGTGGCGAGAAGTGACTTCATCTTCATCTGGGCAAAACTTCAGTTTCTTCTTCGTCTTAGTAACTTTTTTGGGCCGTAATGGTGGCGCTTGAACAAACCCGTATTTTTCAACGAGCTCTAGCATACCCGGTGGTTTCGACTCCTTAAACGGCGTGTGTGTGGTGTCGGATATTATGTAATACGTGTGACTAATACTTGTAGTCTCTTCCCGATACACCATTAGCAATGTCTCCCACTGTTTTCCGCTAATAATAGGAATACCATCAATCCAATATCTCCTACAGTCCGTTTCGAATGAAAATCGCATGCACGTTCAAACTCTTCACGTCGGACGATCTCATAACCACATTTTGGCAACAACACTTCCAACGCTTCAACAGATTCTTGTAAATCTCTAAACGAACTGAGATCCTCTCTAACTCTAAAGTTGGGTGCATCCTGCATTACCTTACGTATTTCATATAGTGAAAACTATGAAAACCAAGTACCTGAATCACCCAGTAACTTGAGAACCTGTTGCTGGTACTGAGCCATCTTTGCACAGGCATCTGAGAATGTGTATGTTCGATTGGTAACATCTTGAGAGTACTTCAACGTGAAATAGAGCTCTTGGCCTTTCCTTTTTGATACCAAAGCTACTTTATGTGTTGGGACTTTAATGTCGACGTTTGTCCTGGATCGCGTCACAAGTTGTCGTGAACAAACTTAAAATTCAGTGTTTCGACTCAAATTACAACACAAGAAGGCAACAAATCTGTCCTTCGTGCTTAACTTCCAGGTTCTTACTACTAACGTCGGAACCAAAAAATAACCAAACACGTTATGGACACACTTTCCAAAGAGTCTCAGGCTGCTACCAACTCTAGTGGCCCTAGATAACTGTTTCCTCTCACACTTAGATGTTCACTTAAAGACCTTCTTGTATTAAACTTGATTTCAGTATAGGAACGGTAAGGAATGATTGCTGGAATTTTGCAAAAGACTGTTGGGTTACAAGGGAAATTAGAATCTATTAAGTATTACCAAATCCTATATCTAAGTCAAACACTTCTTTACCTACTACTTCTTGGTTACTTCGGTGCTGACTCCAATACTTGACAGTTACTTCTGAGACCTTCCATAATCCGATCGGTCGTGAGACGGCCGTCCATAGCAGCATCTGATTGGTTGACAATATTCACCCAAAACTCCAATATCACACCAAACATACTCAGATCCTCCATAATCCGATCGGTAGTGATACGGTCGGCGTGAGATGGTCGGCGTGAGACGGCCGTCCATGGTTTCATCTGATTGGTCGAAAATCTTCACCGATTGAGCCTTGTCAATAACTGACTCACATCAGTGTCATCCATAATTGAGACCAAAATGCTACTTCACCACAAAATGATCTTGCGTCAATGCGGTCTTGTCAGTATTGAATAAGCCAGACAATATTTGTGATTTTTATGATAAATGTTATGACATCGTTTGAGTCTTAGTATGGATAGATGATAGAGACATTTTTGGCTTACTTTGATTAGTGGTCGAGGCCAAGTCTCGGCAATGTGGAACTCCGATTCTTCTCCACGGAAAATTAGATATTACTATGTCCCACCAGATTTAATGTATTGCTTTTTATGGACCCAAGGATCTTCTTAACAGAAAAGGCTACCTACATGCATTTTTTACAGCAATACAGCAGTAGACTGAATAAGAGTAGTCAAATAGATCAAGCACATGAAAAGCAATCGTGGGAGGATTTAAATCGGAAAGAAACCATACGTCCTCGGCAGATGCGACGGCTACATATAGTATGTACTAGTAGTAAGATCGCTATTTAAAAGAAGCATTTTGCTCTTTGATCGAAAGCTTCCTCACTGGGAATATGTATGGTAAAGTCGACTTTTATAATTGGGTTTTCATTCATGTGTATGTTCAAATGCCCCACAAGAAATCGTCTTACCATTTCTCTCGGTGGTGACTTAAGCGTATGACAAGTGCTCCTGCTCGTTCGGTTTATGTGCGCAAGGCGACCTTTATTGGTCGAGATATGGAGTTAGTGGCCCAATTTCGATGAGGACGCGTCTTTTTAAGCGTTTTACAGACGCTACAATGTATGCAATGCACGATCATTTCGCCTCACCAACATGCTGCTCCTGTGCATGTTTTACATTAGTACAAGTAGAGTTATAATACTGCAAATAAGCACCATATCGTTGCTAAGCAAATCACGCTTTCGTTACCATAGTGTCGTATATAGAAGTGCGGGACTATATTTTAGTTAGGCTGCTCCGATTATCACCTAACTAAAGTATTTGTCCAGCGCTTCTTACTCATTTGGTGACGGTAGCCATGTAGCCGTTGGTTAGACTGACGGTTACTATAATAAAGACTTGTATGTTTTGTTTGGTGAACAGATTGCCACACTCTTTAGGAGCTACATCAGCGCTATTATCATAATAGTACGACAGCTGTGGGTGCTCACCTGCTAAATAACAATCACATGTTGTGGATACAAATTGACAAAATAGTGTCAAAGCATAAAAAAACTTCAGTAAAGTACCATACGTTACTTTCCTGAAGTATGTTGAGTAAGTCGGGCTGTAATTTTCCTCCGTTTCTTACTGTCACATGTCTACTTGTATGGATAACGTAAGCAAAGAAATTATGACACCGATTCAATTTCTTGTCAGCGAATCTGACAGTCAGCCTTTGCTCAACAATTCCGTGCTTTCAGGTCTGATTTCCGAATTTGTTCACAAGACAATAAACAAAGCATGGATTCGTGTGATGAAAAATCGAAGAAGCAAGTGCGGAGGGGTTACGTGCACGTATTATCTTTTCGCACCGGATACAATGAAGTGCAGTACCACAGAGTAGCGGTCCACCGGGGGGTGTAGCCGGACGCCCAATTTCACATATTTTCTCGTTCATTCCATCTGAAGAAGCAATACATGATAGAGTGAGTGCGTTGCCAGAATAAAACCCCGACATTGTTGAAGAGACCCGAAATTCGGCCACGCCGTGGGTCGGACGCATTTGGGTAAAAGCGACTTTGCAGTAAAAGGGAATTGGGTAACACCCAATTGCACTATGGGTTTTACTCAAATTTAAATATACATGTTTTAGATTAAGTTTTTACTTAACTCTAATATAGTCACTTCAGAATTCTAACTGTAGTACAGAAGTGCACAGAACACCTTAAGTACATTTCTTTCTCTCGTGGATACTAAGTGGAAGGGTTTCGTTTGTGGAGTGTGGAACTGGTTTATAACGTCATGAATTGGTCTGTTCACGTTACTGTGGTAAAGTGTACCATAAAATTGGTGCATAATTGTGGGTGTGATTGTGGGCACAACCGGGTGAGTAACTGTGTGTACGATTGTGTGTAATACTGTGTATACAGTTGTGTGTACAACAGTGGTGTACATGGAGGGGGAATAGACGGGGCATCGTGAGAAGGGACGACTAGGTACGGGTACCTAACGGATAGCGACGGACGACAGAAAAATCAGGTCGACTGGTAGACGGAGTACGCTGGAATGGGTAGTTCTGATAGGTAATTGGTAGTTCTTAGGATTTAAGTGCTAATAAAGTTTTCCTTTTGCGTCTGATCGCGCAGATCAACCTACAGGGACGGCAAGTTAGCGCCCCCCTACGTCTACACGCACCTCTACGTCCCGGGCGGGAGCACCTAGTGCAATTTTTGACCCACCGGTAGGCGTAGAGTAAAGAATAACTCGCCCGCGACTCCGCCCGCTGTGCCAACGGTAATTCTTTAAAGTTTTTTTGGTCTTGGGAACGTGATCGAGCATTGCGCTCTTACCTCTTCCCCATTGGTCCACGTTTTTTGGCCCCTAGTAGTTCGGCTGCTCTAGTGCCACACGGGAACTCTAGGCGGATTTTAGTGGCAACCGTCGATCAGCCCGTTGCTGATCATCCCTCCTCTTAAGTTTAAGCGTAAAATACATAGTATTGGGTATTCTATTAGCGTACTGGGCTTGAGAGGCTTGACGATCGGGTGGTGAACACTTCCGCTGCCTGATCAAGTACCCCTTCGCTGATCACCACCCAGATAATCGATCTGCAACTGCGATCAACTGTTCGCAACTCGCGCCAATTCGTGAGGAATCAACTAGATCTATCAGCCGCCCTGATCATCTACTGTTTGCGCCTGATAATGCCTGATCAAGCCTGATCAAGCCTGATCACCCCTGATCATCGACCAGGCCTTGACCATCGATTATCGACCCTGATAATATCCCCTGATCATCGATCAGCAGCCCTGATCATTGACTATTTGTGCCTGATCAAGCATGATCAAGCCGGATCAAGCCTGATCAAGCCTGATCAAGCTTGATCGTAGCTGATCGACACCGGTCGATTCGTTACCTATTATCCCAATCTTGCATCAAGGAATTGCAGAGTGACATCCCCGCCACCTGGGGATCGATCCACGCCCAAGCCGTCGGGTACACAAGGTGAGCAGGAACACAAGCAGTCACAGGACAACCGGAGGACCCCCTTCGTTAGTCGGAAGTCTGATCGCCGTGGTAACGCCTGATCAGGCTTCAAAAACTTTGATCAGCTGCTCCACCACATTACTATGTGGAGATTGCGATTGTGGAATTAATCACGTGGAATAAAGTTGTTTATTTTCGTTCTTATTGGTACACGCATTTATTCGTCTATTTTGTATACCTTGGAGACAAGCTATTAGTACGCATTGTATAGTGGAATTAGCGCACATAGGTGATCATGACGGATGAGAAGAAATCCGAACAGTGATGATGCCAACAGAGAAGCCGCTGGCTTTTAGCTGCAGACGTCGTAGTCGGAATGAAATGAGGCTAAACCCGATCGAGCACGCCCGCATTTTAATGGAAGAGTACACAGTCACGATGGACTACATTTCCATGGTTTTTCACGACGTGCAAGCCACTCAAGACTCGCGTGCGCTCTCTTGAGATAATTTTCTCGGTCCTACCAGACAGAAGGTGTTACATTATTGAGCTCTCGATGCTGCTACGACTGAAGTATGCACCAAAAATTACCAGCAAGGTATATGTGAGTGCTGTAGATCAGGACATGGCGGTTTTCAGCACGAGTGTGTGAGTCCTATGTCGTCTGGGTGTAGTCCCGTATTTAATGCTCCGTCATTATGAATATAAGTAGAGGTGTAATAATGATGGGAATTGTTAACGCCACATACTAAATTGTTAAAGCCGTCTACTTTTGTGGCGCACCTAAATCAATAAGTGGGAGACGCGCTCCCCCTCTCCCACCCCTTCCTTTAAATATTTAAAATTTTACTTGGAAATTGATCGGGGCACACACCCAAAGTTGATAGGGCCACACACCCCTCCCTTTTATGTCCAAATGCGGCAAATATGTATAATTTTTGGGCTTCAAAAATGAATCTTTAAATTATGCTAGCTTTATTAATTTAACGTTCACAATAATTTTGGCAGTGTTTGAAAACGCAACGTCTGAAACAGAACAAAGTTCTAAATGGCTCGGCCTGGTCCCAGATTTCGTGGTTGTCATCTTGTCTTTTTGTGGCCTGTCAAGAACGCAAAGTCTCAGATTCAATATTTGCCATGTTACTAGCTCAACCACGGTTGACTTCATCGATCTACACAAGTCAATTTGCACCCGAGGTCCAACTGGAAGGTCAGATGGAGCTGCGCTACTCCCCAGTCCAGCGCAAAAAAATCTGTAAGACGTAAGTGATTACCAAAAATTTTAAAATGTCACGACTCCGTTAGCTCAACTGTTTTGCTTGTTACCGCTTTCAATTATAGGGTTAACCCTCCGATATCGTTGACATTCCTTGCACAAGATCGCAACAAAAAGCAAGATTGGACCCCCAATGAAGTATTGAGAATTTACATGCGGTAGCGCTTGTTTGGACAGAGAATTGGGTACCAAACAGCTGTAATGTATGGTGTTTAGGATTATATGGTTCGTTACAAAGCTTGCCAATTGGGGGTCAAGAATTGTAAGGCTATTGCGGGGCGTATCGAGCATTGATCTCGAGTAGAATGTAGTAAACGCTGGGACACACTGCAAGGTGTTGATACTGTGGTAAAGCTACCTTGGAGTGCAGTAGGATACCGAGATGAGACATCTTGCTGAAAATTACGGTGCTAGTAAATGGTCGGTGATCGCATTGTACTTGAAAGACCAAAATAGCAAGCAATGTCGCGAGAGGTAACTATCAATGTAGGAGAGGGTGTTTCGTTGTGGCCCTAACAGAATGTTGTGTGTAGATGGAATAATCAGTTGAATCCTTCGATAAAAAACGCCATGACGGAAGAGGATAATGCGATCATCTTTCGGTTGCAGGCTCAATATGGCAACTGTTGGATGAAAATTACCGCTGCACTTCTGGGAAGAACGGAAAATAGTGTGAAGAATCATTGGCACTCTTCGCTAGAATCATTAGGTAAGTCGCGTGGTAGTGATACATGCTCGAGAGATTTGGCTAAGTCGAAGCGTTGCAAGACGAGAAAGAAAACTGGCAAGTAGACGTTTCTTAATTTATTATCATTAGATGTAACACCATAATCAATTCTTAAAAGGGGGCTTATCGGGCCACAAACTCCAAGTTGATAGGCAACCAGCCTTATGTAATCAAGTGCTGCGGCCCATACCGCCGTCCCTGTACTCCGAAAGCAATCTCGCGAACGACTCTGCATTGCGGATGTCAAATTAATAAAGCTAGCATAATTTAAAGGCTCATTTTTGAAGCCCAAACTTATCCATATTTGCCGCATTTGGACATAAAATGGAGGGGTGTAGATGTCCGTATGTCACACTGGTGATCTGATGCACTGGGTCAGTCAGGCGCGAATTCGTCTCGAAACTCGTGTCTTCCACCAAAATTATTGCTCTAGCGCGTCGAGATGTACCCGAATTCGCTTGGAAATCGACATTTACATCCCTCGATGTCGATACAGCGAAGCGTAAACTCGAAGTGCGACGAGTTGAATTTAATCACCTTTCCGAGACATATATTCAGTCTGAAGATAAGGTCGTTGACGCGCTTTCGTGCTTAGGAACAACGCGCAAAGATGCCGGATCGGCGGAAGCCTTACGCAAAGGTAGAGAGGATAGAGGATATGCGTTTGTGCGATTTGATACACGTGTGTCGTTGGTGAAGTGGATCTACAGTATGTATTAAAGTTTGCGGAATTATGAAAGATGGCAGGTGTGCCCTATTTTGGCTTGCTGACGTTTCAAGGTGCGAATAAAGAGAGTTGGTTTCTCTATCCGCAAAAAAGGGAGAAGTGGAGGAGAAAGTCCAGCAACTTGGATTTCAACGCACATCCATCTTTCGACCAGGAATGTTAAAACGTGGAGATCTTCAGCGAAACACTGAAAAAAGTGGTTGGGTGGATGATGCCGGGGGTGAAGGAGTGCTTTTTCAGTGTTGATGGTAAAACAAACTGAGTTTAGTGATTGTGTGGGTGTGGTGAAGTGTGCCATAAAATTGGTACACAATTGTGGGTGTGACTATGGGCACCATTGTGTGTGTAATTGTGTGTGTGACTGTGTGTACAACACTGTGTACAACTGTGTGTACAACTGTGTGTACAACTGTGTGTACAACTGCAGGTACATGGACGGGACACATACGGGACATCGTGAATAGGGACGACTAGGTACGGGTACCTAACTTTTAGCGACGGACGACAGAGAACTGGTCGGCGGAGTGCGTTGGAATGGGTAGTTCTGATTGGTTGATATTATGTAATTGGTAGTTTTAGGGATGTAAGTGCTAATAAAGTTCTCCTATTGCGTCCGATCGATAAGATCACCAAGGGGGAGGTGTGATCTCCTCTCGCCTAGCTCTCTTTTGCATACGCACCCTTTACGTCCCGGGCGGGAGCCCGTAGTGCACTTTTGGTCCACCGGCAGACGTAAATGTCTGGGAAACTCACCCTCAACTCCACACGCTGTGTCAGCGGTAGTATTTTGTATAGGTTTTTTTTGGGGAAAGTGATCGAGCCTAGTGTTCTCACCTCTTCCCACATTGGTCCACGTTTGGCCCCTAGAAGTTCTACTACTTTAAGCGCCCCACGGGAACTCTAGGCGGATTTTTAGTAGAAACCGTCGATCAGCCCGTTGCTGATCGACCCTCCTCTTATGCTTAAGCTTAGAATACATAGTATATTGGGTGTTCTATTGGCGGACTAAGCTTAAGAGGCTCAGCGATCGGGTGGTGAAGATTTCCGCTGCCTGATCAAGTACCCCTCCACTGATCTCCCCAAGATCGACGATCTACAACCTGCGACCTGCGATCACTAACCCGCAATCGCGCCAACTCGTGCTGGATCAGATACATCGATCAGGGACCTTCGATTATCGATTTTGGCCCTGATCACCCCTGATCATCGATCGGAGACCTTGATCATCCCCTGATCATCGACCAGTGACCATCTGAAATCTCGTCGATTTATCACAATAACATCGATCAGCGGTCCTGATCATCGACTTTTTGTACCCGATCAAGCCTGATCACGCCTGATCAAGCCTGATCACACCTGATCGACAACCGTCGATCTACTACGAGTTTATCCCAATCTTGCATCGGAACCTCGCGGATTCACATTCCGGTCATCTGAAGAGCGACCCACGCCCAAGCCGTCGGGTACACAAGGTGAGCAGGAACACACAAGTCAGTCACAAGACAATCGGAGGACCCCCTTGGTTAGTCGGCGGTCTTGATCATCGACTTTTGGCGCCTGATCAAGCTTCAAAAACTTTTATCAGCCGCTCCACCACATGGGTGCTATTCGTCATCTCGGTTCGAGACGTGTCGAAATGCATGGTGTTTGACTATGAGAGAAACGGGGAATGATTGGGAGAGTGGAGTCACGCTGATTTGAAAAGATTTGAGTAGACACAGTATGATGTGAATTACTGTGGGTGAACCTGTGATATAATGTCGTGTATTGGTAAAATTCATACGGCTCGGTCTTTTTGTCAGTATCTTGCTTTTAGTGCTGGTTAGAGCTTAAAGACTGTGACGGTAGGAAAGTTCGTCGTGGTCAACTCGACTATCTCTTGCGCACATCCCCAATGCAGCGTGTGGCGGATCCACCATGCCCATAATTGTGGATGATTAACGGTCCACGATGATTTGGCGCAGTGACCAATTCCAGACGTACGCCTCTACTACGTCCGGGCCGCAGTCCATTCATTTTTGCAATCACCTTGCTGTTGGAAACCTCTTGACACAAACGACAACAACGAGCCCATATCTCCTTAACGTCATGATCATTATTATCGGTGCTCCAATTATGCTCTTGAGACCGTTCCCCCAAATATCGCGACCCCATTTGGCCGCGTAATAATATGGGTATGTTCATGCTCTTTCCCAAGGAACGTTATTTGCTTGTTGAGATTTGGATTGTGCACGTTAATAACTTGACCTCGGGTTGAATAGGGACGTATCGTCTTTGGCCAATACCTTCTACATTAATCCTGCATAATATATCGACAATCATACCACTCGGTTGTGAGCTTTCTCTAACCTAAAACTCGAGCATTGATTCTATACCAGAGAAAAAAATCACTAGCATGTCTCACTCTTTGTGTTTCAGGCTTTTCACACGACGCTGTGTTGCCCTATCAACTTGGGGTGTGTGGCCCGATCTGGAACGAAGGATAGTGGAAGAGCGTCTATTTACAAAGCCGATGACAGTGCAGCGACCAGTAGTGTAACGGAACACAAGCTGAAGGCGAGGGTCAACCTTCAATTTTGAAAAGCCGAAAGTCTGGGCGTCGAAGGAAAGAAAAAAGATACCGAGTAATGATAATGCCGAGAAAGCGGGTAGAGAAGAAGTTGACTACGGAGCTCGTGAAATGAACAAGTGAATGGCCGAGGTGGCAAAAGAAAACGCTTTGGGCGTAGTCGTGTTCAAGGACGCAGCCGTAAGGGTGACGAGAGCTATCGACGTGAAGAAAATAGCGGGTCTCCGACGATCACTACGGATTCTTCCACTGTTGATGCTAACGGACAATGAAGACAGGGGTAGTATGGTTTCAAGTCTGAGTTTGAGCTCAACAATTTCGGTTGAGGTGCTCGGAATCGGATTGGCTGTTATTACCCGAATACATGGTGTTAGAAGATTTCAAATCTATAGCGCTTAGTGAGCTTAAGTAGATTTTATTGGTTAAAAATTCTTTTAATTATTTACTATATCTTACTTCTCTTTTTAAAGGCTTGAACACAAGGCCTAGCAGACTTCTAGCGGTGACTATATCGCACGCGCATCGCAAGGCTCCTGATATTCAAGTGAGAAAGCTTCGACCTACACACCTGCCTGTGCTAACATATGATGCCTTTGTCGATTCCATGAAAGGAAGAGCGGACACGGGAAGCCCATGGAGGAATGGTGAACTGTAGGCGGAAGTATACGGTACGCACATGCATTAGAGTGATCAGTGCTGATTAGAGAGGACTAGCCAGCCAAAAACAGCTCCCCCAAGCTGATGAAGATGAGAATGCAGTACTCTGATTGGGAGAAATTTGTTTGGTATCTGCGACACAGCTTCCTTTTCGAGAACTGGGAATAGTATGACACAGTCAAACCCAGACTAGTTTTGGTAACAGACTATTTTGGGTCGATCAAATATAGTACGTGTTGACTCTCTAGTGTCTTGTTCTTCCACTTGCCATCCCCTTGATGAGCTCAATCTTCTTTTCATTTCATTTCCGCCGCCATATCTCCTTCATCTTCTCGACTATGAACGAGTCTGCCGGTTGACAATAGATCGATGAGAACTCTTTAAGGCACTTGTTGACGTCGAAGCGCCCCAACTAGTTGACGAAAAGAATCATTTCGTACCTACACGTGCGTCACCCCGGATCTCTCTCCTCCCCTTGAGATATTCATGAAAGAGACAATGGGTCCTCCAGACTTTCTTAATGGAACTATAACAGCCACCTGATGTCTCCTCTAGCACGCCCCGTATCGGATATTTTCCCTCCGAATTCCGAATGATCATCTATTGGGAGGTAAAATCTGTACTCTCGGGCTGTCTGAGAGTCGAACAATCACCATTGTCAGTTCCAGAGGGGAAAGACATGCTGCCCTAGACTTCGTGCTCGACCGCGCTCCTTCGCTTGCCTTCGTGCCGATACGCATGCGGTCGTTCTCTTGACGAGACGAGCTAGTTGTACCACATCTTGATGCGTTCTTGATGCGCTCTCTCTTTCTCCACAAGTCGGTTACTTTGGCCAGTTTGGCCTTGCGCGTTGGGTAGGAGGTGACAGCTTATCTACCTACCGGACGATCCACTCTGCAGTGGGATTTTACGGGTGAAAGAAAATCATGGGGTTCCACGCTTGCGTGCGCTTTTTTTGCCATGTGTGCTTCCATTCACTTCGAGTTGTTCGTTCAGCACCAGCCATTGCACCAACGACAACATGAGATTGGACGTACCCAATTCTTCGTGCTTAAACAAAATAAAAACCCTATTGAAAAAAACATTCGTTCCAAAACTGGGTAGGAAACTCGCCTCGAATTTTATATATGTGGTCTGATAAAATGGTCAGACTATCTTGGCATAGTGGTGACATTGAGGACCACAAAATAGGTTGACGGCACGCTGCGGAGCCTATTTCTAAAGCTGGGAATCCACAATGGCTACACGCCAATAACTGGTAAAGGATGAGATTTTTCTGTGGCGAGGCAGGTAGAACCCGGATAAGCCTAACGGAGCTTCAGTAAATATTTCAAATGACAAAATCATCAGTTATATAACCAAGTACAGAGTAGTGGTCTCGTTTACGTGGGGAAACAGATGAAAATTTCAAGACACGATGGCGTCACTTTTTTTCAGGAATGATATATCCCCATTACAAATGGGCATATATAAAGCGGTCCATGGGTCAGTCTGGAACCAGCAACTCGGAGAGAAATCCCAGTACGTACGTGACACGCCATCCATTCACTTGTTGCAAAAATACTGCGAATTATCTATTCCCAAGCGATGCTTTTCTTTTCACTAACGGCAAAAGCGGTGGAGCATGTGGTTGAATTCGATCATACGCGCAGAACGTTCCCAACTCTTGCGAACGAGCCACGAAAGTTGTATCCTTACCAAGTGATCATTCATCCACTAGTGTCACAAGATCGTCCGTCTTTCGTAGCAAGGATGTGGTTGTTCCACCATACTGCGCAACCGGTTTCTTTCCCACTCAGCTATCATTGAACTTGAATTTCTCTTAAGTGTGTCATACCTCTTTCCAATCGCTTGAAACGGTCTTCAAGTGCTATGGAATCAAGCAATACGTGTAAAGTCTATTAATCCTCTCATTGCTTAAAACCACTTATGCGACGCAATGCCGATCCTGAAATGCTGGGCTAGCAAGAGAGTAAGGTAATCTTTGAATGCTTCCGGGCGTTCTCGCAGTATGAGCTCTACTTCTGCTGATGGGGGGGGACATCATCATGTACCAACGATTTACTGAACTCTAAGGGATCTTCCACCATTTTGTCACAAGGATTCAACATTTTTACCCTATATTCAAAAACGATCCGTGGAGCCATGTCATAAAATGGAGCTCATAGTCCAAAGCTTGGAATACGGCGCAAAAAATTATTTCTCCAGCTTCGTCAATCGTGGCGTGTAGTCCGTGTGAGGAAGCAAAACACTGTCTCTCGATAATCAAATTACGCGCGAGAAAGGTGCTGTTATAGCCAGATCTTGTGCCCGTGCGTCTCGCATCAAGCTCGAGATAAGTGTTGGAAATACACTTGACAGTAAAGTGGTAGAGACGAAAGGTTGCTATTATTGAGGTAGTCTACGATAGTTTAGTTTAGATCATTCTAGAAGGTCAGTCAGTCAGTTTGTAGTTTGGAAGCAGTGCTCACTTCTCAATTGGTAAAGCCACTGACGAGACCCCCGGCCGGGGGCCGAAAAGCGTTTGGCACGCGTTCAATAGAGATGTCTTTAACCCAACCATCCAGTGCTTTTTAACAATAAGTGTGTCACGCAGTTCCAGTAACCGGGTCTTATAATTTACTAGTACCACCACACAACGAGTGGGAGGAAGACGAAGTCAAAGGCAAAGACAAATCCAAACGAACCTCCAGCTTGGGAAATCGTCTTATCTATTCATTTACTCGATATTCCACTATGCAAGGAGAACTTATTTGTTTAGGTGTGCCACAAAAGTAGGTGGCGTCACCAATTTAGTAAGTGGCGTTAACAAAATATTAGCTTTACATAAGCCTATTATAGTTTAGGCAAGCCTCTCCGTTCTGGTATATCTTATAGCAACGCGAATGATTTCCTTCGGTTGATTCAGATTGCCATAGCTTTTGAATGCGTTGTCTTGTAAGCGGTAAGAAGCTCTGCCCTTTTCATAACCGATTTAGGCTCAGCACTGATGCGACTACACCTTTGCCCGTCCAAAATGAAAAGTTTTGCATCCAAAGTGAAATAGGTAGCGAAGTAAAAATATATTTAACAACTTTTGCATTCAAAGTGAAATAGGTAGCGAAGTAAAAAATATATTTAACAACTGTTGCATCCAAAGTGAAAAGACTCGCAACCAATGTGAAATGGAACAATTAAATAAAAACAAAAAAGAGAAATAAGCCTCAATCACTTGAATCGTCTTCCCAAAACTCATATCGTCACCTAAAATTACGCCAGTGTCGCGCTGGTAGGCGTTGTAAAGAAATTTTACGTCCCCCCCGCTGGTAATCAAAAAGAAAGATGTTGATGTTAGGACTAACTTCAAGTGGCTTGGGATTTTCGTCTTTCGTTGACGATAGAAGCATAGGAACGGGGTTGATCTGAGCATACAATTACAAATTATTTGACTCTGAGGCACGAAAATAAAGCTAGTGCCTTAAAATGCACCTTGGGTGGATTAAGGCGTGGCCATATCTCACTCTTGCAGGGATCTGTACCATCCTCGCTAAAGTCAATGTCGTCAATCTCGTCTCGTGATATTTTCTTCGACAACGTTCGATTGCTTTGACCACTAAGTTGTTTATACGAAGCCACGCGTGGCTTCTTCCCAATTGTAACCCTTTCATTATCATCGTCTAGCTCCCTTATTTTCGAATCTGACATCCATTCGTCAGCTTCATCGCTGATTTCTGGGATGTCCAAGCCGTTAATATGCCGCGGTGGTGGTACAACACTTTGGATGTTACTGTTTGAGTCATCGAAAAGCGCTTCGCGGGCACGTTTCATCTCGTAACACATAATCGTTAGTATTTTGGAAGAAGCGCTCAACGCTGCATTTACCACCCCCTACCTTCAGCGTGTAGATGCACTTGCCATCTTCTCCGATGTAGTACATGAGATGCATGTTTCCGTTGATGATGATTTAATTACCAGTAATATATCAGAATTGTTTCTATCTAAAGTCACCAAGTTGATAAAATTGAGGCTTATTTCTTTTCTTTGTTTTTATTGAATTGTTCCATTTCACATTGTTTGCAAGGATTTTCACTATGGTTGCAAAAGTTCTTAAATATATATTTTAATTCACTACCTATTTCACTTTGGCTGCAAAAGTTGTTAAATATACTTTTTACTCCGCTACCTATTTCACTTTGGTTGCAAAACTTTTCATTTTGGACGGGAAAAGGTGTAGACTAACAGTCTGGATCAGCACGTGAGTTCACAGCCTACTGATTTTGCGTGAGCTCACAGCCTATTGATTTTTTCCAGCTCATTCATTATTTGGCCCCCTCGAGTTTCCTGGAGACATTCTAAGCATATTTGTCGTTGTATTTCCTTGAACTCAGAGAAAAAGCTTCTGATTTTATATTCTTCCACTGCTCGAATTTGAGCAACGATTAGTCAAGATCTTCCAAGTTTTCTTTTATATTCTCAACTGCCACAGCCATGTAGTACTCGAAAAGAACCCATCAAATCCGACCCAGTTGTCTGATACTGTGGTGACGTTGATTTCAAAATTTACAAAACGTCACCTGTTGGAACACGAAACCCAATGGCTCAGACGATTAACTATCAGAGGGGGTAAATCGTCGATTATCTTCGTCCAACCCACAACGAAGCGACATGCATGATTTATCCGATCTTCCATGATCTAGATCTTTGTAACAGGGTTACATTTTGGTTACATTTAGTTATGTTGTGTACGTAAGTACACTACGGTTGGGGTCAGTATTGACCGGTCCGAAAGGCTTGGACCTATTGGTTATTTTAACCAATCAGGGCAGGAGCCCTTGGTGGAAGCATGGCAGCCTGCCACGTGTTGGTACACAGGTGTGTACATTACATTTCGGCTAGGTACGAATGGAGTAAGTTCTACTTAGTATTACATATAGTTACCATTAGTTTAATTAATTTAGGCTAATTACATATTAAATATATATTCAGTTTACATTTCACTCTAAGACTGCTAGGCACACGACCTCGACCGGTCGCGCGCGCAGTGAGTGTTGTAGTGAAAGGGAATACCTTCCCTTAACTACCCCCTTATTAAGGGAGCCTTGTATCAAGGCGTAGTTCACACTTACTTGTAAACCAAGGGAAATCTTGGCCCCGAGTAAGAGAGTGCTCTCTTACTAAGCCCTTTTATAAGGGCGTATCGGGTAAGTAGCGGTGTATCGCCGCTTTAGGAAAGTCTTCCTCTGTACGCTAGCCTCACCGTGCGTGTACGCACCCGGCTACATATGGTAGCACTTGTAGTCAATCCAACACCTGTGTTGGTGATCAACATCCTCTGCAAGGGATAGATCAGGACGATTGGGGTAAGCTAACCCCCGTCCAACAGTAAGCCTTTAAAAGGCTGTTACCCATATTGGGTGAGGATGGCATGCGCCATCTAGTGGAGCAGGGCCTCGATGCCGTGTGTGAAATGGTGAATGTCCTTATCGCCCATGGGGCGAGTCTTCGCGGGAGTTATCCCGCGTCTACGGGGGTGCGCCCTACGATGTCCTTTAATATAAAGGAATCCACCGGCGATAAAGGTGAAAACCTTTATGTGTAGCTTCGAGAGGTTGAAACCGCATACGCCACCGCGAAAGTGATCGAGGATCACCTGTAAGTGGGACTTGCACTGACCCATCTTACGGGCAAATCCCGTACATGGGCGTTTACGTGTTAGGATTCGGTCACGACCTTGTTCCCGAACTGGGGAGTCCTTAAGCGAAAGCTTATGGACAGGTATGCAACGCCTGATCTGGTTCTCCAGAATCAGCTGGCGTTTTTGAGGTGCCGTCAGGGCACTAGGGACTTGGAGACATATGCCCAAGGACTGAAGCCCCTGTTGTCAGGGATGTACGCGAAAGCGTATTCGGACGATGTGTCCATCCATGTCTTCATGGGTAGCCTGAAATAAGGGCCAGCACGTTCGGAATTGTTCCGATGCCGACCCGAATCCCTGGGGGAGGCGTTCAAGATGGAGTTCAACGCCGAGAGGAACTTCCGTTCCTCTAAGGTGGGTCCCGAACCCATGGACCTTAGTCAGGTCGAGGCGGAGGAGAAACCTCCCGCTAAGAGTCACACTGACTCTTTTTCGCAGAGCTTCGAGGCGGAGCTCTTAGCTAAGCTGGATCGACATGGGCCGCTGAGATGCTTCTTGTGTGGAAGCACGGATCATCTTCGGAACAGGTGTCCGAAAAATCCCCAGCGAGACACTCGCTACAAGGGACCAAGGGTGGGGAAAAAGCCCTTGTCCAAGCCGTCGGGAAACTACGGCTCCCAGTAGGTGCGGGGAGCCCTACTGGGGGACCCCTCAGTGCTGTTAAGCCCCAGGGTAAGGGACGACAGCACAAAGCCCCGAGGGAAGCGGTGCTTTCTAGCACCGAGTTGGTGTACCAGCCACGTTTGCTGGTCGTCCTTGCGGACGTGAAAGGCTTTGATAAGCCTTGGAGAGTCTTGATAGACTCTGGAGCGTCTGACAATTATGTCAGACGAGCTTCTGTTGAGAAGAGTAGGCTGTATGCCGAGGCCCTAGAGGCACGTTCTCGTAACGTTGTCACGGTCCGTCTAGCGACGGGCGTACAGGTTTCTGTACCCAAGGTCTCTATTGACCTTAAGCTGAAGTTTGCAGACTTCGACAGCTTAGAACGTTGCCTAGTCCTGTATTTGGACTCGCGGTATGACCTCATTCTGGGCATGAAGTGGCGGGAACGCCACGAGCCATGGATAGACTGGAATTCTAACTCCATTGGCTCAACGCACCCGCGATCGGGTGAAGCAATGGCGAGTAATGAACCCACCTTTGCTCGATCGCAAAATCGATTCTGGCGTGAGATGACAGAGATTGGGATGTCGGATATGATCATTTACAATGAGGTCAAGGAAGTCTTCCTTGACGAGGGGGGTTCGGTGGTTAATCCCCACGCCGGTATAGGCGAGACGGGTGAGTCGCCAGTGGTAGAGGTGGATTCCTCTGAGGTTAAGCGCGAGGCTCTTTCTAGAGAAGAGACCCGTAGTTTGTCTCTTTCGCACGTCGGAATTGATTCCGACCACGCCGTATTAGGTGAGACCGGCGAGTCACCGGTGGTAGAGGTAAAGACCTCTGTGAATAGGCGCGATGCGCTTCCAATAGATGGTACAATTGACTCCCTCCATCTGGGTCCCGGGAAGAGTCCCGAGGCCAGTAGTCAGCAGTCCTATCGGATGCTGAATAGTGTGACAGGTGTTGTCACAGAAGGCGTAAGCCTAGAACGGTTGCCTGGGGTAGGCGAACTGTTGTCGTTGGAGGAGATGTTCTTCAACGAGTTTGAGACTGCTGTAAAAGCAGGTGAACTCGACGAGATTGTCGTGTTGCGTCCGGAAGAGGAGTTGAACTCCTCATCCACGATGGACGAGTCAGTTTTGGTGCAAACCAAACAGGCATTGAATGCCCAAAGCGGCCTCAAGATCCTTGCAAATCCTGAGGACCCTTATCATTCCTTATTGAAGGAATTTGGAGATGTCATTAGTGACAGCCCGCCGATGGGGTTACCACCGGATCGGGGAGTCCAACATGAAATTGATTTGGTTCCTGGAACCAAATACTGCGTCACTAGGCAGTGGCCTCTCCCCAAGGAGAAATGCGAAGTCATCGACGCATTCTTCAAGGGGAAAGAAGAGGCAGGGATGGTACGGGAGAGCAAGTATCCCCACTCATCTCCCCCTTTTGTGTTCGTAAACCGAACGTAAAGTGGCGCATTGTTCATGCGTACAACAAGCTGAATGCAGCTACTGTACCCATGCAAACTCCGATTCCTCGGAAGGATGTCCTCCAGAACAATATGGCGGGCTGTACTGTATACAGTGCCTTAGATCTGGTGGGCGGGTATTATCAGGTGCTCATGCGAGCATCCGATATTCCGATTACAGCGGTCAGCACGCCTTGTGGCATGCTGTGGGAGTGGCTAGTTATGCCACAGGGGCTTTCGAATGCACCAGCGACTTCAATCGCTTGGTGACTCAACTCTTCCGCCCTCATAGGAAGTACGCTCAGACGTACTTCGACGATATATTCGTTCATAGTCGCGCGGAAGGCGACTCGTCTGATGTTCAGACGCATCTGATACACTTTCGAGCTGTGCTCGAATGTATGCGAGAGCATAAACTCTATGCAAACGCATCCAAATGTATTTTTGGTGCTGAGGAAATTCCTTTCCTCGGATGCTTCATCGGTAAGGATGGAGTGCGGGTGGATCCCGTGAAGGTGAAAGCCATTGTGGAGTGGCCTTCGCCTGTAAATCTTAGCGATTTACGGAAGTGGCTTGGATTAGCCAATTATCTCCACAAGTACAGCGAGAGCTACGCTATGGGAAACCATTTAGCGTCGTCTGTGACGCCTCCGATATCTCTCAATCGGATGTGCTCACCTTTTGTACCCGACGGCTTGGGCGTGGGTCGCTCTCCAGGTGGCGGGGATGTAGTCAATGCAATTCCTCGATGCAAGATTGTAGAAACTTGTAACAAATCGACCTATGTGCTGATCAGGTGGGATCAAGTGTAATCAAGCTTGAATCAGGTGTGATCAGGCTTGATCAGGCGCTTAAAGTCGATGATCAGGTTTGATAAGACTTGATCAGGCTTGATGAGGCGATAAAAGTCGATGATCAAGGCCGATGATCAAGAATCAGCCGATTCTGTGCGAGCTGGCGCGATTTGCGAGTTGCTGATAGCAGAGCGCAGCTACAGATCGATGATCAGGGGATGGTCAGCGAAGGGGGTACTTGACCAGGCAGCGGAAATCGTCACCGCCCAATCACGGGGTCTCTGGGGTCTTAATCAGCTAATAGAATACCCAATATATATTTATTCTCAGCCTAAACCTACAAGGGAGGGGAATTTCACTAAATCCACCTAGAGTTCCCGTGGGGCGTTTACAGGAGCCGAACTACTAGGGGCCAAACGTGAACCAATGGGGAAGAGGTGATAGCGCACTGCTCAATCACGTTCCCAAAGACCAAAAACATTTACAGAAGAACCGCATGGCACAGCGGGAGGAGTTGAAGCTGATTCCCCAAGAACTCTACGTCTTCCGGTGAGCCAAAAAGTGCACTATGTTCTCCCGCCCTGGAAGTAGAGGGGTATATGCGAAGAAGGGAGGGAGGCGGTAAGTTGCCGTCCCTGTAAACGATATGCCCGATCGTACGCAAAAGGAGAACTTTATTAGCGCTTAAATCATAAGAGCTACCAATTACCTAATATCAACCAATCAGAACTACCCATTCCAGCGTACTCCGTCGACCAGTCGACCTGATTTTTCTGTCGTCCGTCGCTGTCCGTTAGGTACCTGTACCTAGTCGTACCTTCTCACGATGACCCGTCTATTTCCCGTCCATGTACACCACAGTTGTACACACAACTGTATACACAGTAGTACACAAAATCGTACACGCAATTACTCACCCGGTTGTGTCCACAGTCACACCCACAATTATGCCCACAATGGTACCAAGTTTTCGTGAGTGCGGTTGCCAGGTAGTCACAGCATGAGGAGCTGGTTCGTGCCAATTCGAGCGTCGAAGTGAACCATCTTCCCACCCACTAAGACATTCGTCGTTTAGAAAGGAGCGATACACGACGCAATTTAGAGCAACGTCGCTATCTCTTTCACTTGATGTTGCACTTGAAGTGGATCTAGGCGTACTTAGAGATGTTTCATGCTTCACATTCCATTGGTCATGAGGTCGTGGCAATATCTTGGAGGTACAAGCGCCCATGATGTCGGTTAGGTAGGTTGGAATTGTAACTGAATTGTAACAAGTGAAAGCAAGTAGTTCGTTCAACCACGATGCCTAATTTGACAAGCTCATTTTCTTTGTCAGTGTAAAAACTGATTTCGCCTATCTTGGTCGAGGAATCATTCACAACTTCACCACATTGAACCCTCATATTGGATACGACAGAGCGTTTAAAATTGCCAAGAGAGCACATGAAGATTGCTCTACGCTGCGGGAGACAGTCATTTCATTAGGTTATCTAACTGGCGAGGAATCTGACCACTTTGTAGGACCAGAGGACAACGTTTAGTCCAAATGGAGATGCCTAACGTTGTAACAAAAAGCTTGGCATAATTCATAGGTTTCCACAATGTATTCGAAGTTATTTTTTTTCGTTTCAACTGCTAACTTGTAGGTAGTACGTAGGGGTAGGATGTCAAGCTTGGCCGCTTGTTGCAGCTGTTTTGTCTTCCCAAACATAATCTGGTACTGTAAGGAAGGATGCAATGGAAATGTTCGTTTAAGAAGTTTGCTATACTGTTTTCATCAGTGTAAGGCTTAAAATCAGGCTTATGAAATTGGATAAAGTGATAGGACTGTCATTAAGCTGATGCTCTGCGCCCCTGAAGAACCTTTACATACCGATTATGTCGGACCAGACGTTTAACGTTTCAGCAAGAACGTTTTTCTCTACCTCTTACTGCTATTGGTGCCGTTCCTTTCTTGTTTCAATAGCATCATCGAAACTCTTGAATATTCAACAGTTTCGATGATGCTAACGACATTTATGTTGCCACGCTCGTCCAAGAAACAACAAACTTGAGTTGATGGAAAATAAGTTTGACTACTGGGATCTTTTGGGAAGAATCTTGGTACATTCTCAACGTACAAAAACTATTATTTACCATAATCTACCCACGTAAAAGAGGCTTGCCTACTTGCAGCTTTCAGTCGGTTGTTTTGAATGACTTCCATGACTTAAAAAAACCCTTCAAGTCTAAGCATAGATGCAAACTTGTTTTCAAGATCGAGCAGTTCAGTGGGACTACATGCCAAATCAGCAATCTGGATAGTATTGGAATCTACTGTCGAGCCGTGAACGATTTGACCTTTTACGCAAAGTTTCGAGAGCACGTGGTCGATTGCTGCGGCGTAAATTTTGAAATTTGTCAGGATATGACGATCCATCGCACTATTCCACACTAAAATACTTCCCAAAATGTTACAGAAAGCCAGATCGGGGATCTATCTTTGACAACTGATGATCAAGCCATGACCAGTCAGCAAAAAACACTTAGGGCAAGATATTAAGCGTGCTGTCCCAAAGGTGTGCTAATTGCTTGCTTCCAAAATCATTCAACCGAAAGGAGCCGTGCTGAGGGCATCCGCTGGACACGGCCAGTACGTAAAACATGAGTGTGAAAAGATAAACGGATGCAAACACGACTGCATCACAATTCATTACTCGTAAAAGCGATCCATTATGAAACTTTTGAGCCAATCGCCACAAAATGGGAGCCTGATGACGACTGCATTCGTAAATGATATCGTCTTTGTCTGAATTAATTGATAACCCTGCAGGGTTTACAGACATCTCTAACGCCCCGACTTCCATTTTTTTCACTAATCTGTGGCTTTATGTGTTCCATTAGTAAGGTTGCCCACGAGAGATGGATGTCTTTTAACACATTTTCAAATTTGGTTCGTATGTCGTCTGTTCTTAATGCGCCACAAACTTCAGAAAACTCCGATTCACTCTGATGTGGTGCAGTAGTTAGAATTGCAGCTTGGAGGATACATTGCGTCAAGTACACGGAAAAGCTTTGCAGAAATTTATATTGGAGCTGAAATCGGAGCGCTCGAGGCATTTCCCCGCATTCATTAGACTTGTGTGTGAAGCAAGGAATCCATTGGACATCAAGATTGGGAGCACCACGCAAACAAAAGTACAGCAAAAAGCCTATTTGTAAATCACTCTCTTCCTGCAACAAATCGGCCTTTTCGAAAGTGGTGGTATTCGTAGTGTCCATTAAAGCAGCGTCAGGATATGCCACAGCTGACACTCCTTCTTTATCCAAAACAATATCTGGAGAAGAGCTTGATGCGGGTACGTCGCCGTCCTGTGCGCCATCATTTTCGCTTTCGTCATCCTCTTCGTCAATGGCAATAACCTCCTGTTTGATACGAGGCCGTCGAGTACGGCGAAATGTTCGAGTATACAGCACTTCTTGATTGTCTTCTACACCATCGCTTCCATCATTTTCACCATTACCTTATGAGACAATCAATACTTGTGAAGTTGGAGTCGAAGCGTGACCTCTAATGTCGTAATTGTGATATCGTAGACCGTCATTTTGAGCTGCCCATTCCAAATTTCGAAAAAAAGAATTATCTTCTGCAGATTCCCACGTATAACTTCGCGGTCTAACTGGACTCCTATTAGGATGACTTTCTCTTCGTGGCGTCCGGATGAGTCCATCCTGTTGGGCAGGCTCACGTCTTATAGCTTGATTATCGCTAACTTCAGACGCTGCTTCATAGCGCGAGGGTCTTTTTCAATGGTTGCCACAGGCTGCTGCCTGCGGCAACGGAGTTCGAAGTGCTTGAGGGTGGCTTTGCTGGTAACTCCGGCCATATCGGGCCCCACTATCTCGAGGAGATCTATGTGGCACTTGTGCTGCACTTGCTTGTTGCGCGTTACGTTCAAGTTGTCTGACCATCTCGTTAAATTTAGCTTGTTTTCCTTGCACATGATAAACGGTACTATTCAATTGAGTAATTTCAGAAGCATGCCGACGTGAGTCATGATTCAGGGCACCAAAGAACTGCCTGCGATGTTAACGTAACTTGCCGTCCACACGTTGACGTAGCTGGCTTTTCTCTGCACAGTTCGCTTCGCCAGCGATGACATATCCATCTCCATTGCATAAAAATGTTGATTTACGCGTCTTATTTCATCATAAATCGCAGCAAGCTCTCCTTGACGAACTTAATCTCTCGGAAGACAAGGTGACGACTCAATGGGCTTTGATGATGTTTCGTCAATATTTCTTTCTATGTCGACTAGTTTATCCTCAAACGTATTCAAATACATTCTTGTGCGTCTTTGTTCTTCGTAAATTTCTTTCTCCAGCGACTCCACATGCTTCGTTAACGTATCCACTTCCCGTTGTGTTGCCAGTTGCATCATCTGTTGCTTTAATCTCCTGTTTTTATCTCTCCATGTATGTACCATGTGTTCCAGCGGCTTCAGCTCTTTTCTTTCTTCTAGAATTTGGGTTACTACTTTTTACAAATTTTCCATCCTTTGATGCTGTACTTTCAGCACCGCATCGCAATATTTTCGGACCATGTTCAATTCACGCTCATAATGCTCTTGAAGTTCCATCAGCTGCGTCTTCCGGAATTCCTCATTGATGCTTTTTTGATTAACCTCGTCTAGCTTCCTCTCCATCTTGATCAGTTTTGAGTTCACTGTTTGGAGCACTGTGTCATCACGCGTATTAGCTCCTTCAAGTCTCCTTTGCGTCTTTTGTAACGCATCGTCTCTGACTTCAATCGTCTGAAGCTGGGACAAAACAGAAGAAGGGGACGATGACGATGCGGATTGAGATGAGGCGGGTGATTCTGACTTGGAAGTTCTTAAGCGCTTGCGCTTGCTCTTATTCCCGGATTCATTACCCTATGGACTCGTCATCTGCACTGTTACTAAGAAGAAGGAGTGATGATATTATTCTAATCCTGCACGGTAAATGTCACTCAAAAATGTGGACCACACCATCAAGAGGCGGCTGATGCGGTACCATCACGCTTATCTACACTTACAATATCTGATCAAAGGGTCCGGTAAGAGTATACACTGCGCTTCCCCTTATTTTCCAACACGTGAACCATAAGCTCGGCCACTGCTACCTGCCCTTCACATCCAGACCGCGGCAACAAGGATTCGGCCTCCGTCACAGCTTGTGCCTGCACCGTTGCCCACCAGATTGACAAGTTGTTTCAAGAGGTTCATCGTGCTCGCTATCGCACGAGTCTCCAGGCCTTGATGATGCTGTTCCAAGTCAAGCATAGCACATCTTCCGTCTCGGGTCGCTTCGACATGGCCCACGACGTCAGACTCCTGGATCCAAACGTCCGTGCAACGTCCAAGCACACACTCTTTCTCAATTTCGTCTATCGTGCCATGAAACACGAAGTGTCCCCTCCGCGCGTTTCGGCCTTTATCAAGCGATTGTTGCAAGTGGTCAGTGTCATGTACTCAGTATTTATCTTTGCCGTGATCTTTCTCTTGTCCGAGCTTGGAAAAGTCAGACCACAGCTTCGACCCTTGATTGACGAAGCCGAGACGGCGGGGGACGATGAAGGAGGGGATGCGAGCGAGGAAGTCGAGGAGGAGGAAGAGGAAGAGATTGCACGGGTGGAGGAAGAGGAGCGGACGACCAAGGTGTTGGCCCAGTTGTTTGGGGAGAAAGTGGCCTCGGATTAAGAAAGCGCGTGAATATGATCAACGGAAGCGGAATCCAGTGTATGCGGGAGCCGAGACGTCGTGTGCGTGGGAACTGGAGTCTTTCGGAGTCATTATCATCCGTCGATCCAGCGATTTACGGAGCAAGTGGTGGACGCGAAGGGGATTTTTTGCGGGGAATTAACTCGTGGATTTTACCTTGCACGCGTTTGTGGACAAGTTTGTGCACAAGAAGCCACGTGACATCCGGGATCGGAAGCCAAGTGCAAGCGTAACCAAATGGACAGTGGAGCCGATCTAGACGGCCACAGTGGACGACGACGTGGACCCAAGTGAGGCATTTTCCACAAATTTTTCCAGGCCGCGCAACGCGGCGGGTGGACTGGCGTCCCAAGCGTCAAAAGCGCGGAAACTAACAGGAGAGCGACGTGGTGCCAAGTGAGGACGACGAGGTGCAAACGTTTGCACAGGAGTTTGCGCAGGGGATGATGGAGGACGAGGAAGAGGACAAAGAGGTGGACCTGGACGAGTGGAGTGACGTGGACGAGGTGGAGAAGGTGGACGCTGTGGAGTAGGACGCTAAGGTGGGGGACAAGCGGACGGCCATGTTTGTTTCCACCACCCAACTCCACTATGAATCGAAGTCGCGTGGACGTTGGTGTGTCCAAGGAAGAGTACGAGGCGTCTCTAACCGTCCCTGACCCGTCCAATGCGACGGTCGGCATCCCCCATCTCCCCCAACATCCTGCAAGCTCGTACGTTTTTAACTGTTCTGCCAACAACACGTCGTCACCAATCGAGTCGCCGCTTGATGATGGCCTTAAATCGCGTGTTTGTCGCGACGGTACAACGGCAATAGGTGGACAATAAAACTGGCCCCTGGAACCTCAGCATGAAAGATTATCTCTGGTATGCACGGGAAGTTGACGCGACGTTGGGGAAGAGGGTGGACACGTCATGACGTTTGGGAGTGGAGAGTGTGGCCAATTGGGTCTCGGCGTAGACGAATAGGATCTCATGGTACCCTATCCACGTGTGGTGCGTTACAGGACCTTACCATCTGTCGTGTCACCTGTGGTGGACTACATTCCGTGGCAATTGCTGTAACCGGAGAAGTATATACACGGGGATGCAACGATGATGGCGCACTTGGTCGTGACGGCGATGAAATCTTCCTGCGACCGTCACTTGATTTTGACCACATGACTCCATTGCCGTGTAAGTTGGTGCAGGGGACTGCCCTATGGCCGTGGTCACGTTATCCGGGACAGTGTAAACTTGGGGCTGTTATAGGGTTAAAGAAGGCAAACAATGGTGCGACGCCACGTCGGCACAAGTGGCTTTTAAACAGAAGCAAGTACAGCCGTTTCGGATGCCAACGCTCGATCATGTCGTCGATGTACGTTGTGGAAGTGAATTTAATCTGGCCTGGACCAAAGATGGACGTGTATACACGTGGGGGCTGAGCGAAATGGGCGAACTAGGTCGCAACGTGGACGTGTCACTCAAAGACGCTACGGGCGAGTACAAGGTGGACATGGTATATACAGACCGCTTACATCCAGCACTCGTCATGCTTGGCAACGAGCCTCTCCCGTTTGTCAAAGCCATTGGGTGTGGAGCCTACCATAGAATGGTCGTGTCGGGTGCGTCTGGATTTGTATACGTGTGGCTTGAACAATTGTGGACAATTAGGACTCGGGCATACCGACAATTGTGTCCTGGACATGTGTTCCATGGTCGAGTTTAAGTATCGGCCACAAAAAGTGGCCATGTCTCTTCGTCTCCTTCTGGCGATCCCAGTCCTGTGTTTCAAGTCGTGTCAGGTTCGAGTCATGTACTTGCGCTTACGGAAAACAAGAACATCTATTTCTGGGGATACGGTTGTTCAGAGTCACTCATGTCGCTTCGGCGTACTAATCTTCACGCGTTCCAATCAATCTATTAGTACTAGCGCGTACAATTCCGCAACGAAACGATAGCAACAGAACGTAACACCAGCAAGAAAACGCAAAAAAACTTGTATTATCCACGTTCACGTTAAATCCACTTAATGTAACACGTAACTTGACGTGAGACCGTAACGTAATCCACAAACCACGAGATAATCGCGAGAAACTTCCAGTCGTAGGTGCGGCGACTTCACTCCACAATAATCACGTGACAGGAATAAATCAAAATCAAAGTGATATTTTAGTGTTAAGATTTAGACTTAAACTAATAATATGCATATATGTAAGTTACTGTACTTAATCTAAGTTATGTACTGCACACCACGTTATCATCGAAAAGTCGCCAAGCAAAAACGGTTCATGCGACGCGAGGTGCCACAGGAATTGCGCGCCCTTCCAACAACGGTGACATGTTGGCCCTTGGGAATGGCACCGAGCGCGATGAGACGTACCCACATGCGCTTGCGTGGTCCAAGGCCACGTTTAGTGATGGGTCGACAGTGGGTAAGACCCATATTCTCCAACTCAACTATGCGTTAAGTATAAAATCGCTTGGCGGAGGTGTACGCGGAGAGGCAGTAACTGTCGCATGTTAAGCACATAAATACATTTACTAGTTTCTCTCAAGGCTCGTGCATAGTGAATATTACGGGGTTATTTCCACATTGATCAATCACTATCGACGTCCACGGATGTATACCATATGGGAATCGGTCGATCCAGATTGTATCTGATTTCAAACAGCGTGAACATTTAATTCACATATTGACTCGAAACAAGATATACGGACCGATAGTTAAGAAACAGCTGTTCGCCATCCGAAATGTCTGCTGCAGGTGGTCAACATATTTTCATCTTGGCGAAACTCATCGACAAGTTATAGAGAATAACGCAAAAAGAAGCACGAAACGCAAGGTTCATTCGTTAAAAGCGTATTGAAATAGTGTCGCTGAGCACGAATTCGCCTTAGACAAGGAGCCACAAAAAGGACAAGCGTGGGTACAAATCGTCCCGTTTTCGCATAGTTTATGTATCGACGTTTCCTCCATACGAAGCCGATGAATCAATGGCCTTTTCCAACGGTTTCCGTCGCTTTTTCATGGGAGACGGCGCGGGTTTCGCGACGTCACACGCCGAGACAAAGCTGTCGAGACTCGATTGCAGCGTCATGTTGCGCTCGTCGTAGGGATCCACGACAGACGACTGGCTCCTATTTTCACCTAAGAAAGTCTCTGTGGCACATTAGTAGATTTAGTGGGGTGAAGGTTGACTGACACAAAGTTCACTATCGTTAGTACCTTAACCATGTGCTTACGTCACGAGCCATGAACGACGCATAATGGAAATCTAACTTATATAAAAAAAATTGCGACTTTTTCCTATACAAATCGTGTCTGTCGGTTCGAAAATTAGTGATTAGCTGGATTTTTTTCCTTACAAGACTGTGATTGGCTGCATTTTCGCTCCCAAAAAAACGTTTTTTCTGTCCGTCTGAGGACGTACCTAATCGAATTCTAAATGTACTATAAATCGGACCTAATTTAATTCGACTTTATAGAGCTTTTACAGTGAAGTGAAAACTATCTGACAAAAAACATTAAAAACTGGCTTCAAAAATCATCGCTCTGTAAAATCCGTGGTAGTACTATTGACATGCAGATCAGTGTAAACGACTATATAATTGGTTAGAAATAGCGCTTTTACATCTACCTATTTAAAAGTTTTCCATCCCTGTGACGTTCCCGGTTAATTGAAAGTCTATCGACGTCATCATTTAGCTTGCTAAATGGCGAGCCATTTTTTCCGTTAATTGAAAGTCTATTGACGTCATCATTTAGTTTGCTAAATGGCCTTAAACTGCCTGTAATCCGTACATGATATTTCAAGTGTGGTTTTCTAGGAAGCCGCACTGGGATTCGTGTAATGTCACCTGAAGTTCCAACTTTAGCCGGTCGCAAGCCCGGATAAAGACAGAGCGGACGGATCATTACTAGCAAACTTATTCTACAATGTATTCCACAATGGAATCATCCCAGCACACTCCCAATCCTTTAGCTTGCTAAATGGCTCGAAACTCACCAGAGCAAGCGGAGGGAGTCCCCATCACCCCAAGCTCCCCACCACCCTCCCCGCAGTCATTTAGCTCGCTAAATGGGTTTACACTCTCGTCTTACTATATAAAAAATTGGTGTCTGTCCGTGGGTTCGAAAAATCGGGATTGGCTGGATTTTTCCCCTTACAAGACTGTGATTGGCTGCATTTTCGCTCCCAAAAAACGTGATATTTTTTATATTATTACAAGGATATTTTTCCACATGCGTGTGGACGCTGTGATCTTTTTAATGTCACCTGAACTTCAGCCGGTCGCAAGTCCGGACAAAGACAGAGCGGAAAGATTTCTTTTTCGCTTCCGTTCGCGAAACGAGCCATTTTTTCAGTTAATTGAAAGTCTATCGACGTCATCATTTAGCTTGCTAATTCGTCTTAAACTCGTTAGGTTTATAAAAAATTAAATTATTTGAAAAGGGAATTGCTATTAGCACGCCCCAAAAATGCTATTTGCACGCCCCCCCAAAATATAAGGACCCTAAAAACAGCAAAAAAATTATTAGATACCGTGCGTATATAAGAACCACAGTTGACGTACTTTAGGATACTGGAGAAATAGCAAAAGTGATTCTGGCTTCTCAGGCAGCTGTGGAGCGTTGGAAGCACTTTCTTCAGCACATAAACAATTGTCTCCTCTTTGCATGCGACACAAGCGCCACAAGATCGAGGGCGTGATCCCTCGACATCGAGTCCATTGGAAAGGAACATAGTTGCAACCACGATGTCGAGTTTCTTGAAACATGGACTGATAAATCTCAAGAAACGGAATTATGACAGAGTGCAGCAAATACAACAAGCGGAAATTTTAGCGGCTGCGAAATAGCAGCAAAAACTCAAGGTAAAGCAGCAACAAGAAGTGAAAGCTCAAGAAGTGGCAAGTAAAAAGGAACGAGCAGCCCAGTGGAAAGCAGAACAGATTGAGAAACGACGAGCGCATGGCCGACAAGTGAAGTTGGCAATAGACGTGACGAAACGAAAACAAACGCAAGTGGAGGACCAACAGAAAGTGATACGGGAACGACGAAGTGCGTGGCGAACAGAACGTGACTTGTCACCGGAGAAAATTGCTCGATGAAATGCCAATATTCAGAAATTCATTCAAGAAGAACTGGATAAACAAGCGCAGCATGCACGGGAATATAAACAACGGGAACGGGAAGAAGAGAGACAGCGAGCAGAAGCATGTGTCGTGCAACAAGACACGGTTCGACTCAAGGAAGACAAAGATGGGGCCGAGACGTGGAGTGAGCTTGCACACATGACAGCAAGATTCGAAGACTTTGAATACGAAGTGATGTTGTAACAAAACGCCCCCTCGAGAGACCGATGGATCGCGCTTCACCTTTATAATTTGATCGGACACCAGTTTAGGAAGTATGTGACATGAGTGGCCGAAACACACGATAATATCCGCTTTTGGAGCCACGCATATCCCGTACAAAAAGCAGTACATTCCTATCTAATAATTATTTTTGCTGTTTTTAGGGTCCTTATATTTGGGGGGGGCGTGCATATAGAAATTCCCATTTGAAAAATTTACTAAAAAAGGTGAAAGTGCTTTCTCCAATAATTTCTAAATTAAATTTAATTTTTTTATCTTTACCTTTTACATTGAGTTGGTTTTTATATACTGCAAGTATTTTAATAAGTTTTAACTGGTTAATTTAATTATGAGTGATTGTGATCATCATACTCGGTTCCACTTGCTATGTGATGATATTTGCTGTTCATAGATCTGGCTAGAAAATTCTTAACTGCTGCTGATATATCCAAGATAAAGCGCAACCTGACGGAAATCTGTGATACGTTGCGCAAAAAGGGCAATCAAGTGTATCTCGCGGCAGTTGCTAGCCCTGAACCAATTGCATCTGAAACGGACAGCTTCAGCTCAGCTGTCAATACGGCTTTGGAACTCTATTGCAAGAGGTGCGGGTGGTGGGAAGGCACTTGGCATGCGCTTCCAACTAACACAATTTAGCGACGGAAACAGCACGTCAACGGAAGAGGTGCCCGTTATTTTGGGACCGCGTCTCGATAACTATGCATTCCACCGCGAAAATGCGCTTTGCTTCGACAAATACCATCTTAATTCGCAGGTAAAGTACAGTACAGCTGTTTCGTCGAGCTCACGTCATGCTTCGTGTTTTAGTCATACCGGCAGCTAGCTCTCAACACGGCGGATTTCTTAATCCCCATGATGACGGCTGTGGAATGGACCACTTGGAAAGAACAGCTTAGCCACGTTACGTACGATAAGGCCTTGTACGATTAGAGCTTGATCATGCCCTCTCCTGTAAAACCAGTCAACTATCCGCGGTAAAGCTAGCCACACGGTCAAGAAGCTTAAAACAGGAAAGTTTTTTTCCGCTGCTCTGACACTAGCATCCGGTCATCATCCAGAAAGGAAAAAAAAGAACACTTGAGGAAATACGCGATCTTTCTTTTTCATTCGATTGGGTAAGGAGTCATCTCCTCGTCACCTCTCTCGCAAAATTGTGGCTTAGAGCTCATCGCTTACCACCAACTGTTCACTGGCTCTCTTTGTTTCAACGTCATTGATCCACATAACCGCGTCTCTTTCATCAATTGACAACAACGTCGCCTACAAGACTCCATGGTGTCAGGGGCTACCTCACCCTCTGTCTTGATATCACCGTCGTTTTGCATCCGCTTGGCGGCCCAATACTCTTCCATCTGACGATTCAGTTGGGCAGCTTTAGGGTCGTGTCCCTTACCAGCTTCGTACCAGTACTGATCCATTTCCATGTCGAGATCTTCTCCCGTCGGAGGTTTAGAGTTGGTGCCTCCACGTCCACCCCGACCGCCCCGGCCCCCTCGACCTCGACGGCCCGCGCCTCTTCCTCCGTTCAACACAGCAGGCGTGGTCTTGCTCTTCACCTCATTTCCGTTGTCCTTGACTTCTTGAGAGGCGAGTCCTCTTCTATGTCTGTTGACGATCTGTTGGCGCTTGTTCCGATTGTTCTGAGCGACTTGCTGCAGCTTCTTCTTCTGTTGTTGCTGCTGAGCCTGTTTCGCGTGCAACACGCAAAACCGGCTGCGGCGTTGTATTTTTCCGCGGCATCTTGACAACAGTCACCTGGTGCTGCTTCTTCGTCGCACGGGGTGCAGTTTCACCCGCCAAATTCGTACAGTGGCTTGATAGTGACACGGAAGAGACTCCAACCGGACGCGGTGTCTTCTTATTCTGTTTCTGATCAATCCTACGCTGGCCACGGATGGATGCGCGCGGAGCTCCAGATCTTCGATACATTATTTGGTTAACTTGTGCTCTTGCGCTACTTTTAACGTGGCCACCAGTACGTTGGGCGTTTCTTACTCATGTTGCTTAAGTTCAACAATGTTGCACCAATATTAGCGCAACATATTAAACGACAAGCCGACCGCAGCACCTCATGACGACTTTGGAGGCCACACTTACGAGCGAAATACAGCGTTATTTAAATGATTATGTGTATGATAATGCACGTTTTCTAGCAGAAAGACTGGTCGCACATGTATGTTGAGCTTTCTCTTGAAATTTGATGCTCCAGAAGTTGTGATATCGCCATAACAACAACTGTATTTATGCCATTTTACTTGTTTTACAGCATCCGACAGAAAAGCACAAGTTTTTATTAGCCACATGTTACTACTGCAATGGACAAACAGCTCGAGCAGCAGCAGTGTTGGATGGTGCATCAAGACCGACAAACCGCTACTTATTGGCTTGCTGTTGTCTCCAGCTGGATCGCTTGGTGGAGGCTGAGAATGCGCTGTTAGGCAGCGGAAATTTTCAGATTGAGGATCTGAGAGCAATTGAGAATGTTCCTTCAGGGGCTTCTGGACTTTATCTTTTAGGAAAAATCTATAGACGTGGCAATCGAAGACAGCAGGCTGTGACATGCTTTGTGAAGAGGTGCGAAGATTTGGAGATTAAATTTTCTTAGTGTTTGAATCGTGAAAGTTTGATGTGTGTATCTATTGATTAAGTAGTCTGGAGATAGACCCGTTCATGTGGTCAGCATATGAGCAACTTTGTGAACTTGGAGCTAATCTTGAATCTTCGCGGTTTTTCGGTGCAGCCAATTACTTCAATTGCGCGGGAATAGCAGAGAAATGCGACTGCAAGTGGAAGCCTAAACCAGAGTTGAGTGAAGATAGTGATGGAACACACCTGGTTAACGACGGAGAACAGAATGAGGGCGAGAATCAATGTGCGGAGGATCAATCGTCTACCGCAGCTTTTGCTACGCCGAGAGTGCCTTCTCATTTCCTTCTTGATACACCAAAAAGCGCCATTTCGACGTTCAACACTTGTGAGCCACTAGCATACAAAACCCAAACTATGCCCGAAGACAACAACGATGATAATCATGTCGACATGCACACAGCCACAGTTGTGAAGAAACGTCGAGTAAGCGAAGACATTAGAGCTCCTGCGCGACAGAGAAAAAAACACCGACGTTCACTGGCAGGTAGCGACGAGAAGTTTCGAGCTAACGCAAGACTGTCGTTCTCTGCCGCCGTGCTCAAGGAATCTCCACTGGTACCGAACTATGCTTGGTACAGATCTTTGTGTGTACATTTCGCTAATTTTGTGAACTTTCGGTGCCTTAGAATCTAATCAAACCAACGCTAGACTCTCCGACATCAGCAAGGCCAACTCGGTGTCAGACACCGAAAAACACTGGCACTCCCAATATCCGAGTTTCTTCGCAAGAAGATGGTCGGCTGGTGCTGCTCCGGCTACTTAACTCGTTTGGCTTAATCTATCACAAGTTAAGCTTGTACATGTGTCGAGAAGCTCTCGTGATGATTGAGCAGCTTCCAGCGTCCCAGTATGCGTCGGCTTGGGCGCAGCAACAAAGAGGGCGAGCCCATTTCGAGCTCGCTGACTACGTGCAAGCACGAGAAGTTTTCGACGCTTTATATCGAGTTGAGCCACATCGAATGGAAGGTCTCGACGTCTACTCGACGACGTTGTGGCATCTTAAGAAAGACGTGGAACTCTCGTACCTCGCCCAACGAGTGACCGGTTTCGATAAATTGTCATGCGAAGCCTGGTGTGTTGCTGGGAATTGTTTCAGCTTGCAGAAAGAACACGACATCGCATTGACGTTTTTTCAGCGGGTAGGTTGATCTAATCATCGCTGCTTGAAGCTATTCTGAACATTTTGTATCTGATTAAGCTTTGCTTATATTTTTACAACGCCAGGCCATTCAATTGGACCCGTCGTTCACGTACGCGTACACGCTTTCAGGCCACGAATACATGGCAAATGAGAATTTTGAAAAAGCCGTGAACTATTATCGCCATGCACTTCGGACCGATGCGCGCCACTATAACGCGTGGTATGGTCTCGGTATGATCTACTATCGGCAAGAGAAGTTCGAGTTTGCCGAGTACCATTTCCAGCGCGCGTTGGCGATCCATCCTCGAAGCTCTGTGCTGCACTGCATTCTTGGCCTGGTACTGCATTCGATGCATCGATACGACGAAGCGTTGACGACCCTTGCGATCGCAGCGAAACTTCAGCCATTGAACCCTCAAGCTCGATTCCATCGGGCGAATGTGCTAGTGACGCTACAGCGATACGAGGAAGCGTTGAACGAGCTTCATGTCGTGAAAAACTTCGCACCGCGAGAGTCGTCGGTGCATTTTATGATGGGCAAAGTGGCGAAAAAGCTCGGACGGATACAAGACGCGATGAAGTTTTTCACACTGGCCTTACACTTCCATCCCAAGGACAATACTCAGATCAAGACAGCGATCGACCAACTTAACGAGACGACGAGGCCATGTAGTAAAAGCGGTTGGGTGGACCCGCGCCCCACGCCGGACGCAACTGGGGTAGCCCATTATGAGCGGTAGTTCTACATACTGCTCCATATGCCGACTGCACATTTGAAGTCATTTCATCTTGTGTAAAAACTTATTTTTATGCCACCATCCTTGCATCATTCTTCATATCCACTTAAAGTCATTCGCGCTCGCTGCGAATTATCTTGAGACAATCCTTGACATTTTTCTTCTTTTCTCTTTTCTAAAATGCATCTTCATATAATTTGGTCTTGACAACGATCTCTTTTACTTTGACTTCACATGAAGTTAGTGGCTGTCATTCTGATATGCAATTTTTATACATTGAACTCGACCTGGAAGCGCGCAAAATTGGTATAGAGTAGTTTTTGATAACAAACGCAATAAATGTTGTAGTAGGTAATGGCTTAGAAGTAGTTTTATTTTCTTTTTTTTTACCTGACACTATCACGGTACGAAATACGTGTGATCACATGTAGATGAGGCTTATTAAACCCATTCCGAAGCTCAAATTGTAGGTTTTCCTGCGTAAATCGATTAAGGCTCAACTTGTATCGTTTCGTACTTGTTCAACCCTTTTTAGTTGCAGCGACGGGATGTCAGTGGACGAGTCATCGTCTTCTGTATTGCTAGCAGGTGAAACCTCCTCGTGAGGCGACATCTTCGCCTGTGGGTGGTAGTAAAGATACATAGAAATGATCAGTACTCCGACTCCACATCCAAACTCAAGTGACGGTGAAAAGGCAAGAAACACCATCGAAAAAGTGCTGTAAACATCATGACTATGGAGTTTGAGAACACGCACGCAATGCTGTCCGGGTACTTGAGTATGCAAACCATAAAAATGCGACACATGGAGTTGACAACGATAACGGCTACCGCTCAGCCACTGTATCCATAGAAAAAGCCATTTGACATCAACATCTTGCCATTAAGAAGCAGCAGTCCTAATGCATTAAACAAGGCGACAAATCCAAACATATGCACGCTTTGCCAGAGAAATGGGCACTCCGCTTGTCGCTTTAACGTCCACTCTGCGCATACGCTTGCGCATCACGATAAGGTGACACCAACGAGCGCGAGGGTTAAGCCTAGCAGCATACCTTGAGAGTCATCATGTGTTTAAGATAGAATAGTGTTAGCATGAAGACGGTCAGACTGACTCGTCAATACGCCAAGAATGAGCAAAGCGATCGCCAATACGTTTAGCTCCAACAGCTGATGCTTCAACAAGTAACGGAATAGCACAGCAGTAAAAAGATTTTCAAATTCCGGAGTACGGACACTGTAGCAGCGTCCCGCTCCATTAACCAGATCCAGCACTCGCGTCACCACTTCATCCCATGAAATCTTCTGGACTTGTCTTTCTCCAATATGTAGCCGCTCTTTGTAGAACTTTTCCATCTCACTGGTATCACGCAACGTCCCTACAAGCTGAAAAGCTCTTGATAGCCTGTATACGACAAACATGGCAAAGTAGAAGGGCCCAATCAATCCCAGCTGCCCATTATTGTCCACTCGGCACGTGATGTAGTGTTCCATCTCGTGGGCACAGTCTCCTTTTTCCGGGTGTCGATGGCACTCGAGCAATGGCGTCCACTGTACACACCCAAGCAAGAAGCTCAAGAGCAAGACACTAAACAGTCCAGTCACTAAACTCACGGGTTCCACCACGACAATACTCCGAAAACCTTTGTGATAATAATAATTGTACAAGGTGATAAGAAACGCGTCCAGATTCGCCACGTTACCCTACCGATCTGGTATAGGAGATACTCGACCACGAGTACGAGCAATTGTCTGTTGATTCGAGCGTCGTTGAGCCCAGGTAGCGCAGCTATGGCTGTGTCCAGTACTTCACGGAACAGCGTCGAGATGGCAGGAAGGTGGACGTTCACACGCAAAGACGGCAGTGGGACAGCTCCATTAGACGTAGTACCAGTATGACCCCGTAATCCTGAGTCTGGATGTCGTGTTCCACCGAATGGAGCCGTATGGTCATCGTCCTTTAGCTCGTTCCAGAGCAATTCATCGTCTTCGTCGGCGTGCTCGAGATGGTCTCCATAGGCATCAAGAAGCGACCCGTCCATGAGAAGAGAGAGAAAGAAATAGATATGGATAAATAGAGAAGACCATGAAGAAGAAGAAGAAGTTATGCTAGTTAATCGTACACAAGCGCTTGCGACAACGACATAGAGACGATCAAGAGATAAGGTATATTAACGATAGGGTGGAAGACTTTTTCTTCAGAACGGAGACCTGATGCGTCTATACTTCTAGGGCTCCGTATGGGCGGGTTGAGCTGGGTTTTGGTCGGCCCGCGGCCCAGCCTACAAGCCGTGGGCTCTGGTCTGGGCTTATCCCCACGTACCAATCTCTACACTAACCTATTTCACGTTATCACGAATTTTCCACCATAAAAAGCAACCACAACTCCACAGACGAAGAAAATGTAAAAGTAGATCGGACTAAAAATAGTTAGCCTAAACATGCACTTTGATAGACCTATTTCATTTTAACGAAAATAGACTGGCTGGATACTACTTTCCATTAGGAGCGGGTCGTCCTTCGTAATAGGATTTGTACAGGTCGCGAAGCGTTTTCACTTGATTCGCAATGTTTTTGTCTTCTTCATAGTAGAGCTCTCTTTCAAAGTTCGACGGGTCAATGCCGGCACGATACCATCGACTAAAGAGCGTTAGCAAGTGTCCTCCAGCGTGATATCTTCCTTTCATAGTTGATGACTCGACTGCCTCCAATAACAGAAGAGCCAAAGTGCTTTCACCGAAAGCATGCAACAAGACGCCAAACATAGTCACCAACTTTTCGTCGGGTTTCTTGCCCTTGGCATTAAATTTTTCCATGTACATGTTTAGTGTCTCCATTTTTGGGATTTCAAACATTTTGTGCCACTCTTCCTTGAGCTTCAGCAATCTAAAAACTTCATCAACGGTTTTTTCGCTGGCTAGCCACAACGCTAACTGTTCTTGCTGCAATGCCGCCGCGATCTCCTTTGTAGAGTCCATCCACGTTGCCTTGACCAACCCCCTCGCCAATACATCCTCGTCGATGGTCTCCGTAAGCCATCGAACCAGCGAGAACTGCTTTTCCGGATTGTGTGAGCTATAATACGCAATGTAATTCCGCACTGCTTCCAAACTTATGAGCTAATCCAAGCTTTGTTCAATTTCAAGCCGATGCAAGAGAATTTCTGGGTTCAAATGTTCCTCGCGTTTCCATCCATCTATCAGCGACTTCTCAACTTTCAAGGCTCTTCTCTTAAGAGAGAATACGCCTTTGCTGCTGTTATACTCGCGAACAATTTGTCCTCACCATTCATAACTGACGTCAGCACCTTCACCAAGCTTTCGGCACCGAAATTGTGTACATTGTACACCCCAATGTATTCTTCTAATACATCTAGCCTTGCATCAATCAGCCACCGCATTTATACAGTTCTTGGGCCAGCTCATGGGCCTTGTGGGCTGACCCGGGCGAGCTGGGCTTTTGCGGAGCCTTATATATTTCTCCTTTTAAACTTAATAGAATTGTATTTCACCTTGTTTTACGTCAGCCGTACCGGTATAGTGATTCCAGGTACCGGTAACTTGTATTGCTCGCAATTTCTCAAAGAGTAATTACATAAAATGCCCCCATTTGCCATGAAAATTCACAAAGTGCCCCTCTTCTCAAAATTCACAGAATGCCCTCATTTTCTTACACAGAATGCCCCTCCTTCATAAAATTCACAAAATGCCCTTGGTTAATTAGCGTTGCATAGAGACCCATATTCTTGATGACACAACAGATCTCCTCAGAGGCTCAGATCCAGGCTCAGCTGGCTCAGATCCAAAGATCTTACTTGCCCAGACCAACACACAAGCCTCACTCAATACTCTTACACCATGTTCCCCCGCTGGCCAGTTTACCTCCTCTGACCATTGGGCAGATCTATGACTCGTTTGATGATGCGGTCAACGCCGCCCGACAACATGCTAAAGAGAAGCAGATCAGCTATCGCATAGCGTCCCGAGATACAACCCGTGCAGTCTTGCATTGCAATGGGAATCAGTGTCCGGCCTATGTACGGTTTGCTCTATCGAAGAAGACGGGCCTTATCACTCTTCGGACCTTAACTGACAACCACTCCTGTCAAGGAACATTGGAAAAGCCACGAGGAAGTCAACGAGATCATGAATATTTGGTCGCTCTGCTCAAGGAAGATTTCCCTGTTGATGGAAAAACAAAACCCAATCATGTGAAGCGCTACCTGGAGAAAAAGTTGGGGATACAGATCCCTTATACCACTGCCCATAAAGCTCTGGAGGCTCGCATGCTAGGAAGTGCTGAAGAGCAGAGACAGCAATTATCCTTGTTGACTTCCTACAAAGATTTTCTCTAGGCGGCCAATCCTGACACTCGCAGAAATCAAGACGCAAGCAGTTACTAACACCCCTGACTGTAATGGGGTGCCATTACATAATAGATATTCAAGTTAGAATATCACAGTTTAATTTCAGACGCGTTGTCTGAAATTTAAATAAGAGATTATAAGTTATTATAATCTAAGAAGGAAAAATCGATTCGGTATAAATACCGAATCTTGCAGGTTAACTAATAGTACAGTTAGTTAAAGACTTGATATTATTATATTAATGAGTTAGTTACTATACTATTAGCCTCTAAACCACCCATTAAATAAACACTCTTAATTTTGCGTTCTAACAGATAAGTGAATATTTATATATTTACTTTTATTATAGGATTAGTTGTTACCAACTAATCCTGCCCTTATTGTATTGCGCGCTTCCTCGCAAAATACAGTGTAAGCCTGTAACAGGATCAGTCCTGTTACACCTGGTAGCACTTTGTGGTCCGTCTTAACGACCACAGTTCCGTTCTGCTAGTTAACTAGCGGAGCGAAGATTAAGAGCCGCTCGGCAACATGTCGCGAGACATGTCGGCTGCCGAGCGAGAAAGAAGGCTGCAAGAGGTGAATAAACACTTCCCTCCCTTCTCGTCGCGTAGTAAAGACGCGACGGCGGAAATGATTCGGTATATGGGGACCGACATCATTACCTTCCTCAAGAATAAGTCCCCGGAGGAAGTGGTACAGGTGGTGAATCGCTTTAGGCGAAACCACCTAGAAAAGTCAGAACGGCCCGCGCCAGAGGCAGCGCGGACCGCACCTGCACCTGCAACGCATAGCGTTGAAGTAGTAAAGGCGCGAGTACCACCCTTTACCGGCGAAGGGGGCGAGCCCCTTCGTGGATGGTTCGCAGAGGTGGAAGATGCCATCTCTGCGCAAAATATTGTTGACGAACATCAACAGGCGTACTTCGCCACAACATGTCTAGGCGGCAGAGCCAGGGCATGGGCGATGAGTCGCAGAGCCACTGATGACTCTACGTTACTTACTGATAAGGAATTTAAAGCTGAGCTAAAGCTCAACTTTGAAGCTCCATAACTGGAGCTAAGTAGTCGGCAGGAGTTTATGGAACTCCGACAAAGTAAGCTTGACCTTCAAGCTTACGCTCAGAAGACGCAATATTTGCTGTCAAATATTGTGTATGAGCCGGTGCCCCCTGCTATGCAGGTCACTGGCTTCATGAAGGGACTCAATGATGGTCCCGTCAAACAGAGTCTCTATCGGCACCAGCCAGATACTCTGAGGGATGCCATTGATATGAGCATCCGTAAGGAGTTCAGCATGCGATGACGCTGATCGCATGCTTGGTACAGCCGAAGGGATCAACATCCCTTCGCTTTTGACATGCCGCAACGGCATGTCAACAATCAGCAGTCAGGCAGACGAAGCTCACACTTCGTCTCAAGAAACAGCCACCCGCGCCAGAGCATGGGCGGTGGAGGTCCAGAGCCGATGGACCTATCCGTTGCGGTTGCTTCGAACTCGAAGAAACCGAAATTTAAGAAGAACATTCGCTGCAATCGATGCGCGAAAGTGGGGCATTTTTTTGCCCATGAGTGTATGGCACCGCGTCCAGTTCCACGCAGTCAGCGGACGGAACCGTCCGCTGCACGGCGACACCAACAGGGACATCACCCTGTTGGTGCAAAAAAACGTATATCACCAGTAGGGGCGGGGCGCCATACTGGGAATGTTATCCCACATGCCGGCATAGGGCATGTGAGGGTAATAGCCCCAGACGGGACTATGTCCTGTCAAAAGGTGCAGGGTGATGATAATCCTCTTATCACCCTGGAGGTTAATCCGCACGGGAGCGATGTCCCCATGCGAGCATTGTTTGACACAGGAGCGTCAAACAATTTCGTTAGAGCTCAGAGTCTAACGCTGTTGAGCTTCGTAGAGGTAGAGACCCCACGAAGTATGTTGTCAGTCCGGTTAGCAACAGGTGCAACCGTGACTATTCCAAAGCGTGTGATTAAAACACGCTTCGAGTTGAATGAACTGTCATTCGAGGATGAATTCATCGTCCTCGATTTAGATGACAAGTTCGATGTGATACTTGGAATCCCATGGATGTCCAAGTTTAAACCTTCGATCGACTGGGTTAACCTATCGATCGACTGCGGCGGACGCACAGGATCTGATCACCCTGTGTGTAATCCGGCTGTATCAGAGGATACAACCGCAGCGTCAGACAGTCTGGTGGATAGCGATGGCACCACCAGGTCTGTTCTGACACGATCAGCGGAAGGTACCTCCGCTGGTGAGAGTCCAGAGGGACTCCCACACGCAACAGAAGAGTCGTTGCGTGTTGGAGAGTAACATTCCACGGGCGGTAAAGACCACCGTGAGAATGAAGTTATATCCACGGTGGGAAACACCTACCGTGAGAATGAAAATGCATCCACAGTGGGAAACACCCACTGTGCGACCGAAGGTTCCAACACGACGAATGAATTTCGTGTTGATGAGAGTGAACTCACGATCGAGTGCAATCGTGAGCAAAACTCCGTGGTGGCCAGTGCCCACCACGTTGCGTTAGCCATGCGCACGGGTGATAAAGACCACCGTGTCGCAGAAAAGGCGGCCGGTCAGACGAGCACATCTGATCGCCAAAATTCAATGGTAGGCAGTGTCCACCATGATGATGAGTATTCGCACACGGTGAATCGTAATCACCGTGTAGCAGTCAATCAGACGAGTGCGTCTGATTTCATGGGCAGTTCCGTCGAGACGATCAACGTCTTGACGCAAACGGAGAACGGATTAGCTAACCAGTCTCTGTTGATGGAACACCCTCCGAAAGAAGGTTCGGAGGTGATGGCTCTTCCAGCGCTAAGCTGGAAGAAGTTTGTGAGAAATTTGCACGATGGTCAGATCGAACCGATCTGTATCATTGTTGCAACAGATGATGTGGTGGATATTCGTGAACGAATATCCACATTACAAGTGGAAAACATTGAAAAAGAGGTTCCCAATGATCAAACCAAAGTTCAGCGCTTTGAAGCGCAGAGGTGGGAGTCGCTTAAAGCGAACTCCCCATTTTATGAGGTACTTCGGGAATACGCTGACGTATTCCCAGAAGAAGTACCTAGCGATCTACCTAAGGATAAGGGAAATCGTCATGAAATTGACCTCGTGCCAGGCACGAAGTATTGTGTCACGCGGCAATGGCCATTGCCGCGTGATCAAGTAAAAGCGATCGACGAGTTTTTCGAAGCTCGTCGTAAAGCAGGCCTAGTGCGGGAGTCTATCTCACCGCACTCTACCCCCACCTTTTGTGTGAAAAAGTCCACAGGTGGGTGGAGAATCGTTCACGCTTACATTAAGCTGAACGCAGCGACGGTACCGGCGCAGACGCCGATACAGGCGAAAAGATGTCATCATTGATGGCATGTGCGGGAGCGCCATATTTAGTGCTCTCTATTTAAAAGATGGATTTTATCAAATCCTAATGCGTGAGAAGAATATCCCTCTCACGGCGGTAAGCACCCCAAGCGGCATGCTTTGGGAGTGGCTTGTATGCCGCAGGGGCTTCGAAATGCCCCTGCTACGTTTAACAGATGCGTAACGCATCTATTACGCCCGGTGCGAGAATTCGCACCGCGTTATTTCGATGACGTGTTCATCCATAGTAAGGGTGAACACGATAAAAGCGATGTAGATGTCCATAGGGAACATCTACGTCGAGTGTTAGAGCTTATGCGTAAGCATAAGCTCTATGCAAATCTAAAGAAGTGCACCTTTGGTGCACCTGAGATACCCCTTGGATGTTTTGTGGTCAAGAACGGGGTGCGCTCTGATCCAGAAAAGATCAGGGTGATCGTTGAATGGCCTACGCCAAACAACGTTAAGGAACTTCGAAAGTTCCTTGGGTTGGCAACATATTTGCACAAGTATTCGTGCAACTATGCTGGGTTGATACGACCTCTTTCTCAATTGCTTAAGAAAGATGTTGAATGGCATTGGGATACCCAATGCCAAGATGCTTTTGATGCAGTCAAGCAAAGCTTTACTGAAGCGCCTTTCTTGGCTATAGCCGATAACGAGCGTCCGTTCCACGTCATTTGCGACGCGAGCGATTTCGCTATCGGCTGTGCTTTGATGCAGCGTGATCAAGATGATCGTGATCGCGTAATCTTATATCAATCGCGTCAGTTGCGCCCAGCCGAGCGCAACTATCCAGTGCATGACAAGGAACTCCTTGCCATGAAGTATGCACTGGCCAAGTTTCGGATCAATCTATTGGGAGATAGACCGTTTGTGGTTTACACGGACCATGCGTCGCTACGCACAGCCGTGAATTCACCACCCATTTCTCAAAGAATGGCTCGATGGCTGTCATTCTTTGCTGAATACAACTTTACGGTTGAATACAAACCCGGAAAGTTGAACTTTATTGCGGATGCGCTATCACAAAGGCCCGATTACGAGACGAAACCGTCCTTAACCGAAGGTGCCAGTTCAAACGCGATCCGTTGCACTGCTTTGTCGTCGTCAATTATACGGCAAGTACGCGAGGCGTACAAAACAGACGAGGAGACACGACTGTTGATTGATTACTTAAGTAATCAATCAAGTGAGAAGCGCGACGAACTCCCAGAGTTCCTCCGCGCTTGCGTGCATCGATATAGACTGCATGATGGTCTGCTGCTTTACAGCACAGACCAAAAAGATGAAAGTCGCATCGTCGGTTCAAACGACAACGATCTCAAACATCAAATTATGTTTGAGTATCATGATGCACCGATTTCGGGGCATCAAGGTCGAGAGAAGACATACGCTTCTCTCGCACGTGACTTTTACTGGCGAAACCAGTACCAGTGGGTACGGAAATACGTACGCGCTTGCGAGATTTACCAGCGCGTTAAGCCTGCGCAGTCTGCACAGGCTCCGCTGCAATCTCTGCCGGTTCCGACAGAGTGTTGGAAGTCCATTTCAATGGACTTCGTATTCGGTCTTCCACCCGACAATAGTCGGAAGACCGGAATAGTGGTCTTTGTATACCGTTTCAGTAAGATGGTACATCTTACTGCAGTATCAGCGAACGTAACCGCCGCTCAAACAGCGCGGATATTCGTTGATACGGTATTCCGTTTGCACGGAATGCCGGAAGACATTGTCTCGGATAGAGATCCGAGATTTACAGGAAGTTTCTGGCAAGAAACGTTCTCATTGTTGGGAACCCAGTTGAAGATGTCAACTGCGGACCATCCGGAAACGGATGGGCAGACGGAACGGGTTAACCTCGTTCTCGGAGACATGTTGCGATCATACGCACATGCCTTTGAACAGTGGAGTGACTACCTGCCACTCACTGAATTTGCGATTAACAATTTGGTGCATGCTTCAACTAAGCATACACCGTTCTACGTGAATGCCTTAAGGCATCCATGAACCCTAGCTTTACTTGGCGGTACGCCAAATCTAATTGGGGGAGGGACCCGCTCAAATTTTGAGCGAGTCAATGCGCAAGTTGCAACTGAAACTTGTGAACAAAACGATGGCCCTTCTACTGAAAATAAAGTAGAAGCGGAAGCAGCTTCAATTGAAACTGAAGCTGCATATGATGAATATGTGTCTGCAGCAATGACTGCAGACAACGAGGACAATGCACCTACTGCTGATAAAGCAGTAGATGAATTCGTATTACAGCTTGGCGCTGTAATACGCTATATAAAAGATGCACTTGCTTCTGCTTTTGATAAGCAGAAGCAAAATGCAGACAAGCAAGGAAGGAAGAACAAAAACTCCTTTCGGAAAGGCGAATTGGTATTATTAAGTACTACCAATTTGCCTATACATGCAATAAGCAACTCCCCTACACGGAAGTTGCTTTCTAAGTACATTGGACCTTTCAAGGTCCAAGAGATTCGGGGGAATGCCTATACTTTAGACATTCTCACAGCAATGTGGCTCCACCCAACATTCTATGTTGGGCGGCTCAAAACGTATCATTCGTCTTCGTCTTACGACGAGACGCAGAACCACGTAAGATACCGTGCTTCTCCAAGTCTCCCAAGAGAGACTTGTAATCGGCTTCCAGCCGTTGATGAGCAGAGCGGAGAGTCATCACCTCCGCCTTCGACTGCTCAAGATCAGCCTTGTTCCGATCGAGCTCTTCATTACAGCGGGAAAGCTCGACGTACACAAGATCCTTCTTCTGCTGAAGGGCAGTGTGCGCCCCGAGGATGTCGCGTACATTCTCGCGAAGAGACCGATATGTCCTCACAGAGTGAGACATATCGCTGCTGAAGGAGGAACAACCCTCCTCGAGTTTGCGGAGCAAAGAACCATGCTCCGCAACAACAACGGCGAGGGAATTCTCAACCTCCGCCGCCCCTGATCGATAATCAGGGGAATAAGCGATACATTATCGAGCTCTTGATCTCGAAGCGCTCGGTTCCTTCGAAGAAGGGGCAGCGTACCAGGTACTTAGTACGCTGGATGGGTTACCCCCAAGAGTTCGACTCTTGGGAGCCGATTGAGGTTCTGAGGGCCGACGCCCCAGACTTTTTAACTGAGTTTGAGAAGTAGTCTCAAACTCATAATGCGAAGTAGCATCAACACTATGTGTTGATGCATTTAGGGAATCGATTAAGCCCTGAATTTCGGCGGGTACGGAAAAACCACCGTACCCCCGCAACTCCTCCTCTGACAGACGAGGAGCGCCCTGCGGACACCGCGGGCAAACGAGGTGAGAAGGGACAGCACAGTTCAACCCTTCTTTGATGCAAGCAAAATGGATGTATTCCATTTTGCCTGTTCGCGAGTGCTTTAAAAAGCGCTCGCGAATTACGTGAACTTTATTCACGTAATCATCTGGGCTTTTGTTGTAGTTGTCAACAAAAGCGTTCCAACTCTGAGTCAGGGCGTCTTTATCGTCCCTGTTCCTCCTTGACCCTTTCCGGCTCGAATAATATCGAACCTGTAAAAAGAGGTCAATAAAGTACAGACGTCTATCGTCTGTACTTTGATCGAATCGACGTGACTGGATGTCTTCGCAGTCATACAGCACGTTGATATCGAACAACGCGTATTGGAAGTTCCGCTTACAGTGACCGCCACTGTTGGGGTCAATATCCCATCCAGGGGTCCAAAACCCCACTCTGTACGGAACATGTGGTTCCGTACGATGATACGCTTCTCAAGCGGCAGGTGCCGCTTCTGTTCGAGCTCTTTTAGCAGGCGGAGAACCGCCTGATTCAACACCACGCGCCGGGGTTAAATCACCCCGACGTGGAAAAGTACTTGGTCCAGGTGGGGAGCTGCGTTCCCGCAACCACCTGTGATAATCATTATCGCTGCCAGCTATGACAGTGACACCAGAGTCATCATCGCTGTTAGGCGATGAGCACCTAGCGAGTTTCGACTCGCTAGATCCTTTCGTGGGGACAGCTGTACCCCCATCACTTTGTTCGGAGTCAGAACTTCCGAACATGGCCCTCTTGGCAACATGCCATTCGGAAGTTGCCATCGTGCGAGATGTTGCTTAGCAACATCTCCCTGTTTCTTGCCAGATGCCGCCTTAGCAGCATCTGGGGTCGAAGACGGAACGTCTTCCGAACTTTGCGTAGTTGAAGCTGCTAATGCAGCGTCACTGTTGTCACTCAACACCTCCGAACCCAGTGCTGAGGCGGAGGAAGAAGCTCCTTCAATGTTTTCAGCAGCGCTCTTTAGAGCGCCGCCGCGTGCTTTGACCATCGAGTCGATGGTCAATCAGTTGGTGAATGAGAAATTCCGACCAACAAGTGCCACCTATTATTGGCCAAAAATAAGAATTATTATTGGCCAACCACCTTAAGTGGGGGTTGATGTAATGGGGTGCCATTACATAATTGATATTCAAGTTAGAATATCACAGTTTAATTTCAGACGCGTTGTCTGAAATTTAAATAAGAGATTATAAGTTATTATAATCTACGAAGGAAAAGTAGATTCGGTATAAACACCGAATCATGAAGGTCAACTAATATTACAGTTAGTTGAATACTTGATATTATTATATTAGTTAGGCAATTACTATATTATTAGCCGCTAACCACCCATTAAATAAACACTCTTAATTTTGCGTTCTAGAACATAAGTGAATATTTATATTTACTTTTATTATAGGATTAGTTGTTATCAACTAATCCTACCCCTCTTGTATTGCGCTCTTCCTCGCACAACACAGTGTAAGCCTGTAACAGGATCAGTAATGTTACACTTTAGATATAACATTTTGTATGGCTATATTTTTAAGGTAACCTTGCATAATACACTTTCCATTTTACTCCCTCTTGATTTTTAACCCCGAAACGGCTCCGCGTGGCGCACGTCCCGCACAAGCCCTATCTCCGCGCAACTAAAATCAGGGTGTGTTTGTGTGATGTTTCTGATTTCCGTACAGGATATGCGCCCAAGGCTACAAGGGCTAGAGTGTGGAGTTTTTCGTTTGTAAGTTCTCGTTTGGTGTTTCATTTTTGTAAGTTCTCCTGTGGAGTTTAGCGCCACGTTACCTTGGAACTAGCAAAAATATCTTCTTGTTTAAGGGCTAGTTATTTTATTTTCTCGTATGGATAAGTTTATTCTCGCTTAAATGGATGCGATGGAGGAAAAGCATGAAAGTGGTAACGTGGCAGTACATATAGATGCCCTACAGGCGATTTTACAATGGCTGAAAGATGTCCAATCTCGCCTGGTGTCCGTGGAAGAAGCAAAGCGTAGACACTCTGTTGCTAGAGTATCCTATGGTCGAGGAAAGGCTCCCCAGTACGCCTTAAGGACAATCATTTTCAACAAAGTTTAAGAATCTACCGTCGTTCGACCAGCAGATTACTCTCCATGATTTTTCCGAGGACGAAGGCGTAGAAGTTGGCGGTGCGCCACGCGAAAATGTTGAGAGGGCACCCGTACGACACCAGGTGGCGTGCCGGGTGTGGGCGGTGGTAATGCAGCCGCTGGTCAGATGCATGCACCACATTTGGTCATGCTATGAATAAAATACCGAAGTTGGCCGTTAAGAAGTTATCCGGCAAGGAAATTTACCCAGACTTAGGTGGCGGGTTCAAGCGGTGGGCCTAACTGTTTATGCAAGCCATTGAGATCGCCGAGATGACGTCCGGCTTCACGTAGACAGAGCGTATTAAGGTAAACAAATTGGGGGAACATTTGAAGAGAACAGCCTTCGAATACTTTCGTTCAAATATTGGGTGATGGTGGCAGCTTTTTCTGCAGTTGTACTTCGTTCTGGAGCAAAAGTGGTTGGGATTAAAATTAAATATATCCCACCACCAAGCTGCTATGTGGTTTGCAAGAGAAAAGACCCAAAGCGCAATTGGACGAAGCATCATCTCTTCTTAGTAGCTTTGGCCCGTGAAAGTGGGTCAAGCGAAAAGTTAATTTTTGAAAACATTGTGAAATTTGCGGCGGCGCATGAATATTATGCTGGTGGCCAGGTACGATCCTGCAAGGCAGGACTACCTGTGCCATGCTCAAGAGAGATCATTGCATGAGCTTAAGAGTTAGAACATGATGCAGTCAAGAATAGCCCCCCCCGCCTTCCAATGTGTACGCAAAAATTTGGTTGTAATTGAGCCTCTATTGAGCTGGACAAAATTCATATTGTCCCTACTGATTGATAAAGACTAATATGCTCATTTCAAACCTCGCCACAGCTTCTGGTGCCGAAATTATGATTATAACCTTGCGCCGGGTTATCGTTAGTGACAAAGTATATGTTCGTGAAACGACCGTGCGCGCCTTTTTTGTCGTTGTCTCGGCATTGGGTATCTCAGCATTGCTGCCATTCCTTAAAGGTTTTTGCCAGTATCGTGAGTCATGGCGAACTCGAAACTATGGAATAAATATAATTATGCAGATTTCAATTCGAATGGGCTGCACGGTAGTGCCCCATTAGAAGAAACTTGTGAACTCATCAAGCATGGTCTGGTGAACGAGCAAAATTATTTCACAGATTTCGCTTAAGCTGCTCTTGACGAAGCCGCGCATCCGTACGGTGTTTAGTCGTTTTATTCTGTTCCATATCCACTGTGGCAAGGGTCCCGTCAACACCACGGTAAGGTTCGGGATGTTTTTTTGAAGGCAATTAGTTTCATTGTTCCCCTCACGGACGCCCAGGAGACAAAGATTTATACGGTCAGGTTGATGAAGATCTTGAGAAGTGAGCTCCAGTCTCCGTGTGGTGCAATAAAGGAAATCGTGTTAAAGGTCGTCCAGCCGTTTGTGTCTACGGACTGTGTTGAAACTTATTACGTGAAGGAGAAGATCTTACCAGAGTTCTTGCAGCACTTTTGGGTTCGCAGGAAGGCATTAGATCTACGGAATTACTACCAGCTCGTGGATGCTGTGCATTTGCAGTGCTCATGCAGAAATAGTCCAGAGTTTTATACTCCGCACCCCATCAGTCCTCAGCACATGGATCTTGCATTCGAACCTTTTCTAAAAAAAGATATGAATTTCTTCGCAGCCATGTCCTTGGTTTTCACCAAGAATATTCTCTCGTAATTACTCTTTTAATCGGTGAAGTTCACGAGATATCGATTTCGCATCCGATCTCTTGGTGTTATCGGACCTTTTAGGGCGGAACAAATGACGCTTTCGATCCTGTCTACTGGCGCATGATCTCCACTGAGCTTTTTTATTGAGCGTTCTTGAACTGTTTTCCTTGTGCACGCATGAGGCAATTTTTCCTTATAAAATCAGTAATCTTGATACCATAACTTAGGTATTTAGCCATTTTCACGATGTTATCATAATTTAAATGTCTCATCCTGGTGTGAAAATGCATGATTGAGCCACTTTTAACATCTTTATCGCTATGAAACTCGTTGTCGTTGGCATCAATAGCGGTCATCACGACATCCCCAAAAATTTCTCTCGAAAGATCAACTTTCACATTAATGGTTAAGACGTTGTTGTCCATTTTCACATCCACAATGCCCTCTCTAGTGTCGCGCTTCACCAGTGCTCTTTTTCCACTACATACGATAACCCACACCCTTTGTTTTCTAAGATTCCATTAGACAATATGTTTGGGCTATCGTTTCCACGTAAAAAACGTTACTGATCTTCAACAATGTCTCCTTTTTCTACACATTACGTAAATATAAAGAGAGCATTTCTTGTTAATATGGAGATTTTTTCATCGGCTTGGTAGCAGAAACCACGTGGATGATGGATCAGGAAGCGACAATATCCGAATTGCTAAGCAAAGTTATCAAAGATGAACCAGGACAAGACCACGGTTCTCGCTCTGGATGATACTAAAACTTTTTGTGAACTGCTGCCAATGAAACCTAAGTCATATAAGCCGTGCATCAAAAGTTTTTAATCTCGTTGATAGTTTATTATGGATTTTAAGGTGCACAGACATCTCACCGTGCACCGTGCCACCAGAAGGACCCATGCGCCCACGATCGGCGACAACAAGGTGGCAAAAAAGAATCCTGAAGTATCTGAAGGGAGCGAGTGGCTTACGCTTAAAATTGGTTCACGACGACAAATTACCGCTACCCTTACAAATCACTTGTTATAGTGGTTATAGTGACGCTGACTTTACCGCAGATAAACAAGATTGCAAGTGTGTAAGAGCTATAGATATTTTCGTTAATGGTATCATGGTAAATTGGAGTTTCAAGAAAATAAGTACTGTGCCACTCTCAACGGCGGAAGAAGAGTTTGCTGCAGTTTCGATGGCCGGTCGAGAGGCTCTGAGTCTGAAAGAGTTACTAGCTGAATAGGAGTTCATGTCAAGACTCCCGTGGTTTTGAAGATGGACAACTAAGCGACAATCAAACAATTGGGAAACGAATCCGTGCAGCGAGTGCAAATTAAATTGATGTCAAGTTAAATTTTTAAAGGATTTTTTGGAGAAAGGCGTTGTTTCTACAACTCACGTTCCATGTGTGGACATGGTAGCTGATTTGGTGATAAAGGACTTGAGTGCGCCAAGGATAAAAGAGTTGCGTTTAAAAATGGGATTGGTCTAACAATGTTACATCCTTTTGTGTTCAGAAGGAGTGTTGGAGCCATTTTGTCTTTTGCTTCTCTCCAAGATGATGAAACCACATTGGCTAAAATGGGTAGGTACATTTCAGGCTACAATTTATATATGACATTTTGTATGGTTATTCTTGTTTAGGTAACCTTATATAAAGCACTTTCTATTTTGCTCTAGAGTTTTGCACTGAATCAACTCGGTGTGGCACACGTCACGCACGAGCCCCGCCTCATCGCGCCTAACACTAGTGTGTGTTTGTGTGCTATATACAGGTAATATTTCCGAAAAAAATCGCGTGTTTATGATGACACAAGATTTCGTATCTTCTACAGATGTAGGCGGCCAAGCCAAGATGTCGTTTGTGGAGTCACGTCCTGTAGGGGATTTTGCACTTTTTTCAACTGTCATACAGACGTTCGAAATACTTACACGCCATGTCCAGACTGATAAAATGTCCATCGACTTGAGCGCTATGTACTGGAATTTGTTAGGAGAAGAAGACCGAAAATTTACTCCGAGTTAGAAATGACGAAATTTGGAGCCGATCAAGGTATAAACTTGTTCTTTGCATTACGAGACGCAGCAAGTCAGAGAAAATTCGGATACTAACGACTCGGGGTATAGTTCATTCAGAAATGGAATAGCTGCCAAGCGAAATGAGGCTAATGGTAGATGAAGCTCCCGACAATGTATACGTAAGGTATTGGAATGGAGTTGAACTGTATTGTGGTGGGGTCCACTTCAAAATCGAACACCGAAGTGTCCGGAACTGAACCACCATCGTACCCAGCCGACCAACTAACGGAGGGGGTACTCCGCGGGCCTTCGCCTGGGTGCCGATCGGGTGACCCATCAGTACTACAGGACGCCGAGTCCTATCCGTCTCGTGTCTCACCTTGTGTACGCATTGGTATGGGTGGCTACACTCTTGGTGGACCGTTGCTTGGTGGAGACTTTAGAGAAGATCGATATAGATGTACCACTTCTGGGGTACTGATCCAAAATTACAACGAAAGATAATGCAAAATAGCCGATCGGCAAACGAAGCGGAAATCTTGAGTCCGAATGCAATTAAATCTGGCACTTGACCGTCCGATGGAGTGAGTAATCCAGCCAATAGTAAATCCTGGCACTTGATTGCAGAGAAATGAGTAATCCAACAAATCAAAAGTTTCTGGCACTTGAACGCAGATCGCGATGAGTAACCCAGCCAAAAAATGACCCGCCTCCCTTGATCGGGGCCGAACTTGAGTGATGAGTGAGCGTAACGAGTGCTCCCTGTCATGTGGCTTCCGGTGGATCTCTGTCCTGGCCGGGATTAATAAGCGTGAGGGGACCCTGTCAGCCTCCCGCTCTCAATGACTCAGATCGGAGCCACTGGCGACTTACGCAACCCGATGTAATACGAACACTGTATTTAATATCCAATAAAAATCTAATATGTAAACTTTATGTAAGCAGTGTGCCTTACCTCAAATACGCGTAAAAAACACTCCAAGCCCACGATTGGCCCAAAATACTCCGTCCTTTCAGCCAACCCGATCGATCTGCCTTGAAAACGGGTACACTGGTACAAACTGGTCAAATACTTTCACTTGCACTTCACCACAGTATGGAAGCGGTATTTTACATCAGAAAATCTGGATTCTATCTCAGTACGTTAATCGTTTCGAGCGTGCAATGTAAGCATGTTAGATGAGCACCATTTGACCTGTTATCGCTTACTATCTGTGACCATCGTAACCTTACGTTCTTGGCGGGGGATACTTCCTGCCGCGGTTTAATATTGACATTAGCAGTCACCCATGATACGAATTGATCGATCCTTGGCTAAACGTTCCAAGGAATCGTAATTTTTATGCCAAAGTCTAGCATGAAAATGCACTAAAGATACTTTTTGGACATCCAACGTTCGAGAAAAACCTGTGTCGTTTTATTCTATTATAGCAAGAACAGTAGGAAAAGGCTTATCATCAATGATAATCTTTATCACTACTGTCAGCACCTTGTTGGTATTTTGGTTAAAAAATCGCACTTCGGGTGGACGTATGCAACATAATTCTGTAGCAGTATACATACACCTTCTCCTCCAACATACCGTAAAACAAGATGTTTTTGGACAGATTCTTTACAAAATAAACGTCATCAACACGAAGAGTGTTCATCTTCCCATTCGCAACCACTTGAATCATAATCCATCCAGTAAGAGAAACTTGTAATTTTTACCATCTGCCTGGTAATAGGTGCCGTCAACACCTTCACCATCACGCAGGTATTTTTTGTAATTGACAAGGTTTCTCCGGGTACCGCTGACCAAATCTGTAGCCGGTGCGTACACGCACGGTGCGGCTAGCGCACAAAGGAAGACTTTCCTAAAGCAGAGATGTGCCGCTACTTAGCCGATACGCCCTTATATGTAAGAGAGTACTCTCTCACTCGGGGCCAAGATTCCCTGAGTTTACAATTAGTAAACACTAACGCCTTGTTACAAGGATTCCCTTAGTAAAGTAATAGCTAAGGGGGGTGCTCCCTTTTGCTACAACACTCACTGCACGCGCGACCGGTCTGGGTAGTGCGCCTAGCAGTCTTCAGAGTGAAATGTAAACTGAATGTATATTTAATATGTAATTAGCCTAAATTAATTTAAACTAATGTAACTATATGTAATACTAAGTAGAACTTACTAAATTCGTACCTAGCCAAAATGTAATGTACATACCTGTGTACCAACACGTGGCAGGTTGCCACGCCTCCGCCAAGGGCTCCTGCCCTGATAAAATAACCAATAGGTACAAACCTTTCGGACCGGTCAAAACTGACCCCAACCGTAGCGTACTTACGTACACAACATAACTAAATATAACCAGAATGCAACCCTGTTACATCCTCCCCCATCAAGACTATTGCTTACGCAATAAATCAATTATAGTTGGAGAACTCCAACTGCCAGAACCTCTGGTTAAACATGAGAACCTTTAGTGGTGCTGTGGAATCTCCTCAAGAAGAGGAGGTAGACTATTCCGAGAACTCGGAGGTTCATGCCCTTGGGGATATCTCCCCAAAGGCTGACCGCTACGACAACGCCGAACGGCGATGTCGGGAGCCTAATCCGTTCCCTACACGTGGGGAAAATGCACTAACTAGTGCGCCACCACTGCCAATGTGGGATGATACATCCGGATCGCTGAAGGCGATCATCACCAATGAGCTGGACGCAGCTCAAGAAGCCCATCTTGCCACATAGACACGAAAGGCTTCTTTACGCGTCCCGAAACACCCGCCACGGGCGGCATATAATTTTGAGGGTCCCCGTGATCTCCCAAGGTGGGATAGGACCATGGTAAGGGATGGTTTAGCATTCTATACCCCTGTCTCTGCGGCTGAACAGCCGTATCAATGCGAACGACGGGAGAAACTCCGACAACAACTGCTCACGCAAAAGCAGTTCACTAGCGTCTCATACCGAGAGCGCCTCGACAGGCAGGCACAGGGTGCCCCTGTTGAGAACCTCCGCGAGGTTCCTATCATTCTCTGTCCGGGAGAAAATGCTGAAGATGCAGAAAAGAAATTCCGCGCTTGGGTGGAAGGGGAGAAACTCCTCCCCAGCTTTAATGAGCTGCACAGCAGCTTTTCCCACCGTGACGTTCGGGTGGAGAGTGCGTTGCGCATGGCGTTTGCCAGAGCCAAAGCGATGGGGCTATTACGTGCCCCTTATCGCACGCGCTATACCATCGCCCCTGCCCCCAACTCGGTGCCAGAGAACACTGTGAGCGCCACATCTGCCTCCGGCGAGCTCCCAACTACTGGGAGTGAAGGGGCTTCTCGCGCTCCTTTGGTCGTCGACCCGCAGCGGGATTCTACTGCTCGAAAGCGTCAACGACGTCACGGCAATCCTGCCGCAGGGGAGTCTCGGACTCCCACGAACTCTGTGAGTGTGGATAACCCTTCCACTTCACCAGATACTGGGTTTGACCCCGATGATGGCGTCGCTCCATCAGACGCTCCACATAATAATGTGGAGTACCCTCCGCATCGAGAATTGGAGGAGGAGATAGCGCAATTGCGACGTGAGATTCGCGAGCACTGTGATCGACACATCCATAGACGAGGGACTACGCGATGAGAGGGATGCCATTGAACGCTTCGAGAAACGGCTTGACTCTCTCGAGTACCGTTCCGAAGCTTCGTGGCCGCATTTTTTCTCTGTCGGACTTCCTCCGCCCTGCCGTGTCTTACGGCTCTTACGGCTACCTGCCTTTTGAACCCCCTCCAAGAGGGGACCCGCCTTCGGGTCCTGGTATGGCTTAAGCATACCTACATAGAACGTTGGATGCGTACGCATCGCCTTCGGAATATCCAAGGTGTATGCCAAGCCCTTTCGGGCTAGCACCTTGAAATGTCCCACAAACCTGGGGCGCAGTTTGTTCCTTAACACATTCGAAACTGCATGCGTAGGAAGGTTTTTAGCGTGTAATAAAACACTTTCTCCTACTTTGTACACCCTTTCGTTACAGCGACCCTTGCGGTCATCTTTTCCTTCTGCTTGTCTTGACTTTCCTCCATGGCATAGCAGACGTGTCGTAAGACACTAAGGCGCGTCGATAAGAACTTATCGATGTGCTTTCGCACAGATACAGGGCTAACATCAGGGAACCCCCCCCCCTCAATCCCTGGGCCACACACAGTTGACGTCAACGGAACCCTCGGATTCACTAATACGTTCACGTAAAACGGGGTAAACCCCGTAGATGCATGCCCCGAATTGTTAATAGCAAATTCGGCCATAGGAAGCATCTCACTCCAACTATTTGGACAATCCGGACATAAACTCCGGAGAAAATCCTCTACAACGCGATTAACGCGTTCCTTTTGACCGTCCGTCTGCGGATGATCCGCAGTGGACAGGAGGAGATTGGTGCCCAGCACCTTAAACAACGCCCCCCAAAACTGTCCCGTAAAACGGGGATCCCGATCCGATACAAGGGAATCGGGTAGATTATGCTGTCGAAAGACACGGTCTAGGAACACTTTCGCTGTTCCTTGTCCATCAATGGACT
>CM047585.1:2504922-2556082 GCA_026184515.1 Peronosclerospora sorghi | reverse complement strand
ACACGTTACGATACTGTTCGTAGGCTCTGTATCTATGGAGCAATAGAGCTATCGTAACGTGTTTTATCCTTCCAAACGAGCAAGAAACATCCCCTATCTTGTTCCAAATGATCTCACGACACAACGCCACGTCTACGTGCTGCACAGGATGTCCAAGCAAGGATCCCCGCAGCGTAAACGCGTTCGAAGCGCGCTTCGGTCGCACTCGTGTAAGAGAAAAGTGAATCGTTGACTCCCCTTCGTGCCGACTGCTTGGCGTACTTCAAGATAACGACTTTCACCTATAGTGTCGACTCTTTGTCGTAACAGGTGACTGTTTCTGGAGCACCACGATTCAGAGTGACTTTGCAGACAACCAGGTGGTGATGAGAGTCGTCGCAACTGCTTTGACCACGTCTGCCAGCCCATCATCCCCCCAACGCCACACTAAACACGATTTTAAAGTGCATAAACGAGGTTAGTCACTCACGTTGGCAGGAAACATCCTTCTACCTCACAAGGCGTCACAATTGAACTTTCCGCCAGTAAGAGACAACAAGCGCACACTCTCTATCCATTGACAAACCTCGTGGTAAGAGTTCAAAATGAACACTTCACAAATGCATGCGACACATGTCGATCCTCGTACCAAGAAAGACAGCAACAACAAGCACGTGCGCTGGGGAGCCGTGAGTGTCTTAGAGTTTCAAGTGTGGTATAATGCGAGCGCTGTGCCGGAGAGTGGGGGTCCGCCATTAGGTTTAATTGGGCGACCGATCTGTCAAAGCCACTCGATGCTCGCAGACGTTACGGATAGCGACTGCGAGAATGTACGTTCGAATTCCGACACGGAGTTTTTGGAAGCGTCCGTGTCGCGTCGTCGGAGTCGCAGCGATTTGTGGTTCGATCCCATGGACCGCATTCGGATTTTGATGAAGGATGCGGCATTTGACATGGACGACATTGTGCTCATTTGTCAAGACGTACGGGCGACATTAAACTCCCGCGCGTTCTCACGCTTCGAGGAGGGGAAGAGGACGTCCAGGACGCTGAAACCGCCTCGAGAATTTGCTAGTCCGACAAGGACAAGGGTCGTGCTTTATTAGGCAGGTGCAGGAAACGCACAAAACGTATTTATGACGAGAGGGCGAGCGATAGTCTTTCTGGTTTTTCTCTCCCTCCTTTATTGTATGAGTAGATGGTGTGTAGTATAACAGATAGGTGATAGTGTACCAATAAATGCTGTTTAGGTGCTTTCAACGTTTAGGTATGTAGTACTAGTTCCGTCTCGCTTTTTGATTAGATGATAAATAGATTGTTGGTTGTCAGGTTTTCGGTAATATAAATCTCATTATACCAAATCCTGCACGTAATATTTCTGAAATGTGGACATTTTAACTTCTATCACCTTTCTTATTTCTCACCTTTTGTGTGCCGAAGTTTAAAGTGAAATTTCAGTCAAGCAAAATTACTTATAGGAAATTCAAGTGATAAAAATCTATATTTCTTCTTCACCTAATCATCTCCTTCTATAATATAAGACCGTCTTATATTATAAACGTGATTTGTCTCAGCAGACGGACAGACAGACGGTCTTATATTATAGAAGTAAATGTACCTTTAATATAGGGTCGCCCTACCAGCACCCCCCTCCACACTAGGGGCACCCCCCACATGACTTTCGACCAATAGAATTAGCTCCTAAAGATAGATTGTTCGAAAAGGAGGCCGACTGTCTATGACCGAGCCATTTGTCTAAACTAACCGCGTGGGGGTGGCACTAAGGTAAGCATATCATGTTCAACGAGGCAGACAAGGTATTAGTATGCATTAAAAATTTACTCGGTGTTGACCCAGGGAAAGACACTTTCATACCTTCACGTGTTTCATGTTACAAGTACTTGATGGCAGACACGAAGGCAACATTGTGCTCTTTTACGCCAATCGTGTTTTTCCATTGGAAGCAACTTGCGCTTTTGAATTCGCAAAACTATAGCAGTCCAATTCTTCGATTTCGAGCTTCAGCGGTACAACCCTCTTAGTTGCTGGTCTCATAAGTTATAAGTCCGCCAAAGTGAATATCAAATTTGTGTCCGCTTATTGCCGTACGACGTGAATTCCCAGCACGACGGCGCGGTTACGGTGTGGTAATCGCACTATTACAGTATGAGTCGCCGTAGTAGAAGTAGTTGGCTAGACCTTTTGATGGCGCCTGATCAGCCATAGGCAGAGCAGTGATCCACCGTCATAACGTTTCTATGGGTACACAATTGGTTCTCGCTTTTGTACTGTGAATTCATTTCAACATGACCTCAAAGGCATTACGATTCATAAACATCATCTACCTTCTACACAGATTTGGCAACGCGGCGAAACAGCCATCTCCATCATCCCTGAACTACCTCCTTTTGCTCCAGCTCCAGGCGAGCCAGGTGAAGCGAACTCACGAGACCAATGGCCGGGTGGAATGACGCACGAATGTATTTATCCACTGGAGGTTGCTGTCCATACTGGTTTACACGAGCAACGAACTTTTTGCGAATGAGGTCGAACAGCTTTTCACGACGGGCAATGCCACCACCAATCACGATGACGTCAGGAGACGTGAGAAAAGTCACATTCACACACAAGTGAGCGAGTAATGCGCAATTGTATCCCATACCGGATCGTCATCCGTAATACTGGCCAAGTTGCGACGGTCTACACCTGTGCGTGCAGCAATGGAACCGGATGCCACCATGCCCTTAACACAATTGCCGTGAAATGGACACACACCTTTGAAGTCCGTCTCGATGTCTTGTGGGGCAGGCGGCACAGCGATGTGGCCACCCTCTGGTTGCATAAAGCCGTGAATGGCATTCCCATTGGTGCACTCACCAACGCCGACATCCAGTGCCACTGTGATGTACACAGAACTGCTGATGTCTCAATGACCGCCGTATGCCATCTCGTACAACGCTGGAGCATTGACATCAGTCTCGAAGACGATAGGCACGTGTGGAAATTCGCGCTTGAACACGCCCACCAATTCGGTGTTACCCCAATTGGCCTTGGGCGTGCTCGTGATGTAGCCGTAAATTGGAGACTTTTTGTTGAGGTCAACGGGTCCAATCGACGCAATACCAATCGCATCAAACTTGCGTTTCTTGAGCCATTCCACCAGGACGCTCATCGGCTCAGCGGGCGTCGTGGTATCCACCTCAATCTTCTCTAAAATGTTCTCCGGATGGTCCTCGACAATGGCTACGACCCATGTCGTATCGCCATTTTCCACGCCTGCATAACGAGTCATTTTGTAGTTTGGAGGGGTTGAAGTTCGAGTTGGCTCTAAAGGGAAAATGACATTACTCTCTCAAACAAAAATGTTAGGAATCGGGACAGAAATGTAAGGTTTTGTCCAAATCGATTGGCAACAAGGCTGTATGGTTACCTCAGTGCCACCCCCACGCGGTCAGTTTAGATAAATGACTCGGTCAATTTAGACAGCCAGCCTCCTTTTCGAACAATCTATCTTTAGGAGCTAAATATATTGGTCGAAAGTAACGTGGGGGGTGCCCCTAGGGTGGAGGGGGGGGGGGGGGCGGGTAGGGCGACCCATAATATTTTGCCCTGGTTGGACACTGCTGGTTGAAGTAGCTATTGTCTTCAACTTCCTGGTTGCCTTGATGGCATCTTCGTGAACGATGGCACTCTGTCGAACGTTTTGTTGCGGCAGCTAAAACTTCTAACGTTCGGCACGATCTACTGCTGCGTCCGATGGAGCACACGGCTGCAGCTGTTGACGAAGGCAGACACGCACACGGGAAAATCCAGTGACTGACGCATCGTACCTAAACAGTCTACTGACTCGGAAGATGCTACAAAGTTGAAACCAATCCGAATTGAAGATGAGCCAAGGGTCGGAAAATTAACACCAGCTATAGATAGAGGAGGATGGTAGTTCAATAAAATCCTAATAATAAACACGCAAATCGAACGAGCTGGACCTTGCGAAAAATGAACTACAAAGATGGGTGTCGTCGAAAACAAGTCATTTACTACTTGTTTCCATTTGTATCTGAAAACAACTTGTAGCCTTTACATGATATGATCAACTGAACGGCGTTAAGGATTTTCGAAGAAATAGGGAGCAGCACAAGATCTTGATTAGATGTACTTGGCCTAACCTAAAATCAGACCTTATCATGAGAAGGTACAAGGGCTAGGTGAGCGATTTAGTAAGGTTATTGCAACGAGAATTTGCCGATAAAACATATGTGGAGAAGTGAATGCGAAAATTTTGGTCACTTTGTGTCAGCGGAACGCCGATCAGCTTATCAGCGATCGGATTCGTGGAAAACAAGGAGGCTTTTAAGCCTATCATGTGCAAGAAGTGTCAAGAACGCAAATTTTGGTAGGCCACATGATATTGCGTGTACTTTACATATTTCATGTTTGTACATATTGGGGACCGTAGGGAGATAGGATTGGTAAGTTTTGGGTTTTCCTTCTAAGAGTCTTTTGGTTTTTCCGTCTTTCCTGGTCGTTAACACCTCAACAAGGAAGTCGTTCGCATCTTTGCATAGTACATCAGTCGCCTCCGCACTCCGCGGAGTGTTTGGGAGCAGAGGGTCGAGTAATCCCCTCTAGCTGATTATACCCTGACAGGACGCGTTACAGACGCACTTGTCCCACCGGAAGTCCCTCGACGGGAGCACGCATCGTTCGGCTTTGCAAGCCCAAGTTACACACGTTTGGAACGTGTAAACAAGTTTTTTGATTGTTACGTGGAGATATCGTCCGTGGAGTTTGTCACGTTCTCGTTGGGTATCCATATTGGAATATTGGACTTTTCTTCATACATTGGTTGGGATCTACGTTCGGTTAAGCGATCTTACCTTTGGAGTACACTTACTCTAAGTATAATTGGTCTGCCCGTACCCAGGGTGAAGAGTTCCGCCCAGGATACACTACCCAGCACGGTCTCGCATTTTAGACCCAAATCAATTTACAGCGACGATCCACCAAGTGGGTAACCAGCCCATTCCATCGGGTACACAAGGTGAGATGGAGACGCGAAAATCGGACCAGGCGTCCTATGCTGATGATCGGTCGTCTGCTGTAAGCGGACAATCTGATCGAATCGTAGGCGAAGGTTCGCGGGGTACCACCTCCCGTAAGTTGGACGGCCGGGCACGATGGTGGTCAGGTTCTCGACACTACGGTGTTCGATTTTGAACTTGACTCCACCACAATGGTGCGCGTGACAGGATCACTTGGTGATCGTGGATATCACCGCAGCGATATTCAGCAAAGAATTGATTACAATGAATTAAATGTGGAATCGTTCTGGAGAGGACATAAGGAACGGATATCGCCTTATGTTCTCGTTGTCGATAAAGATGGCGATGTCCGATCTGGCCGGGTGGAGGACCAGATCGGGATTAATAAGTTTTTGCCTCCGCATAAGGCTCCCACCGGAGACGATCGGGACTATAGCAAGGTTTGCTATAGTTACAGAAAGGATCAAGACTTTTGTCCTGATCCTATGCATTTGAATGAATATTTTGATGAAAAGAAAATTAAAGATGAAAACGACTTGGAGGCTGATCGGAATGATCAGATCCACCTTCTCAATGTTCCCAAGCAGAGGCTCGGAATAGCGTCCGATGAAGACGACTTGGAACAAAAGTCGCAGGTCGGGGATGGGGTTATCAAAGAAGAATACCTGAGCAGGATGTATTACATCCACGAGTTGAAGCGATTTCTTCGTGAAGACCAGGTCATGCAGACCTTAAACCCCCAGATCCCCGATCGCCTTCTCGGACCCACCACCGTGCCGATCCAAAGCGATCGGCCGTTGCTATTGGTGAAGAACCTGCTGGCGATGTTGGCTGAGGTCGGCATAAAAGTGCAAAACCTCTTCAACGTACATAAACTGTTTGATCTGTACACTTGGAAGCTGGAGATGTCGATGTCGACCCTCTATGATCATTTGGTGCCGTTGGTGGGGGCGGTTAGCCGCCCAACTCCCACCGTGGCATTGAAGGCCGCTGAGGCCACGGCAGTATACGACGATGTGTGTTCCGATGATAAATCGCTGTATCAGTCTCCACCTTCCTCTAATAACTCATCGGAGTTGGAGTTCGGTGTTCTGCGGATGATTATGGGGGAGGATCATACCCCCATGGGAGCATAAAAGGACGTGCGACAGCATGGGGCTGCATGCCGGTCGGGGCCCCAGGATCCCCCACAGGTTTCAGTACCTCCAAAGGAGGATGCCAACACGCTGTCCATGACCCAAGCTAACGTCCAAGCCATGTTTGAGGCAATGATGGAGCGTTTCATGGGAGACCGATACCGATCGCCTCCGCACCCGCATGCCCAGGACCGATCTGCCCGGAAAAATGTCAATACTTACAGGTATGTGAATATGGAGTCAGTGAAATCAGCGGATAAGGCTATCCGAAGTGGCAGACCAGTTGGCAGAGGAAGACGCAAGCCGCAGCCAGCCCGACCGCGCCGATCGAGCAAGAATAGTGATTTTGACATGGAGTCGATCGGCGATCCGGATGACCACTATGGGTCAGACAGTGCAGGGGTGGGCAGAACGCGCAGGGCTAACCTAGCCTCTACGAACGCCTTTGATTTTGGATCTACTGTGATACCACGCATTCGCATGGCTGCGAACACTGATCTCAAGGAATTTACTGGCAAGGACGCCAACGAGGAGGAAGCCAGGTCGTGGTTTGGTCGGGTCAAGTCTGCTTTCTTGCGGGATCAGACACCAAAAAAGGAACGGTGTTTGATCTTCAGAGATCTGCTGAAAGGACCGGTTGCGAACCGGATCCAACAGTTGAGTCGGGATGTCCGATCTGACTGAGATCTGCTATGTTCAGAATTTGAGGGGAAGTACTGCAACTCCGGATTCTCTAGCACCCGCAAATACCATCATATGCAGAAGCGGGGCGACGAGACGCCGATTGAGTACTGGCACCGTTTGAACGTGGCTGCAATTCGCGCCGGGATAGTGATCAAGGAAAGCAACCCGCCGACCGGTGCCGCTATGGAGCACGTGGGTCACTATATCAGTACCCTTGATGACCAAGAGCTGGCAGATCAGATCACTATGCTGCGCCTCAAAGATGTGGGGGAAGTGGAGCAGACGTTGCGGACGTTGAAACACCCACGAAACATGAGGGGAAGGGCTCCGTTGGATCGGGTCGCTACAGATCAAAGACCCAGACCGATCTGGTGAAGAGTCCCCTGACCAGATCGGCCCGTGCTGTTAAGGCGACGCGACTGAAGTGTGGTGGAGTCAAGATCAAAATCGAACACCGTAGTGTCGATAACCTGACCACCATCGTGCCCGGCCGTCCAACTTACGGGAGGTGGTACCCCGCGAACCTTCGCCTACGATTCGATCAGATTGTCCGCTTACAGCAGACGACCGATCATCAGCATAGGACGCCTGGTCCGATTTTCGCGTCTCCATCTCACCTTGTGTACCCGATGGAATGGGCTGGTTAACCACTTGGTGGATCGTCGCTGTGAATTGATTTGGGTCTAAAATGCGAGACCGTGCTGGGTAGTGTACCCTGGGCGGAACTCTTCATCCTGGGTACGGGCAGACCTATTATACTTAGAGTAAGTGTAATCCAAAGGGAAGATCGCTTAACCGATCGTAGAGCCCAACCAATATATGAAGAAAAGTCCAATATTCCAATTTGGATACCCAACGAGAACGTGACAAACCCCACGGACGATATCTCCACGTAACAATCAAAAAACTTGTTTACACGTTCCAAACGTGTGTAACTTGGTCTTGAAAAGCCGAACGATGCGTGCTCCCGTCGAGGGACTTCCGGTGGGACAAGTGCGTCTGTAACGCGTCCTGGCCGGTTATAATGAGCTAGAGGGGATTACTCGACCCTCTGCTCCCAAACACTCCGCGGCGTGCGGAGGCGACTGATGTACTGTGCAGAGATGCGAACAACTTCCTTGTTGAGGTGTTAACGACCAGGAAAGACGGAAAAACCAAAAGACTCTTAGAAGGAAAACCCAAAACTTACCAATCCTATCTCCCTACGGTCCCCAATATGTACAAACATGAATATGTAAAGTACACGCAATATCATGTGACCTACCAAAATTTGCGTTCTTGACACTTCTTGCACATGATAGACTTAAAAGCCTCCTTGTTTTCCACGAATCCGATCGCTGATAAGCTGATCGGCGTTCCGCTGACACAAGTGACCAAAATTTTCGCATTCACTTCTCCACAGCCACCCCTGAGTCTGGTCGCAGTCGCGCAACGGTAGCGACCCTATCTCACCACCAGTTGGCATCCCAGATCTTCGCAGTAGTGTAATTCACCGATGGACAGATCTTCGAATCCGCCTTTGCCAGGTATTTGTCCTTATGCACCTGACCATCTTGTAGCCTCTCTTGACGTTCGTTGCTGCAGGTGCCTTATGCTCCCAATCGCAAAATGTTAATTCGCCTCTCCGATCGGCCCGATCTGACAGCCCTCGCAACACTTCGGATTCCGACACACCGGATGGGCATCAGATCGGGGTCGACCAGCTTCGGAAAACATTCAGGGAACTTTAGTTGCAGTTGGCCACAAAGGATACATCATTCTTGCAACTACGGAAGAAGTTGGATACTTTGATCCCCGTGTCCGCGAAGTTGCAGGAGGTGATTTCTGATAACGCGCATCTCCGGGCCCAGATCGCCCAACAAAGAACGCGAGTTAAGCTGATCGGTCGCTAGCTTAATCTTGGATCTGCTCTAATCTTCCTTCGCGTGTAGATTGGGTGCCAACCGACATCGCCAAAGCGTTTGACGCCCTACTCGCGGCTGATCGGCAGTCCCATGACCACTGTGATCAGCTCCGACCGATCTTGGACGGGATGATCGGCGCACGACATGATCTGTCTCGTTTGGAGGCCTACAGACCACACCTCCGGGAACAGCTTGCGTTGGTCAACCGGCAGAGGTTGGAGGATCATTCCGATCGGACTTTACTCCGCACCCAACATGATGATCAGATCGGCGAGTTGCAGGTCGTGGTCAAGGACCAGATCGAGAAGGTCGAGTCCTTCCAGAGCCTATCGGACGCCTGGACCCAGGAGTCAAACCGTCGTTGGGCGGCCGTAGATCGGTGCCACCAACAGTTGACTGACTTGCAGTACCGGCGTTCGGCTGCAGGCTCTAGCGTTGACCGATCTGCATCGGCCGCTCTGATCGATCTGCACCAAGATCGGAAGCGACGCCACTAATCGGCTAAAAGTAAACACTCCAATATTCCAAAAACTTCCAAGAATCGTAAGGACGCGTCGAAGGGCTCAAGGGAGCGGGGCGTAGCGCGCTACTCCGAACTCGAGGAGAAGCGAGCGGTGCCTCAAAAGAAAGCCAAGACGCAGGCGCATCTTCCAAGACCAATATCGGACGCATCCGACACATCCATCATCATCAAATCGCATGCGCCTTTACGCCCCCGCGCTGCTCACACCAAGCATATGGAGATCTCCTCTAGAGAGGACTCGGGGAACGAATCGGGAGATTCTGAGTTCTTGTTCACTGCTTTGTCCAAGTCCCGATCCGATCAACGCCGACGTCTTGTTCCAGCGAAGCCTGCATCGGGGGCTGATCAGGTGATCAGCTCCCAGGGTGATGGTGTTGCACGAACGCGTGGGTTAGCCGAATCGGCGCCTTCCTTCCAGCCCGGCACATCTGGGCTGCGCCATCACGCCCGATTGAAAGGGTTGTTGGCCGGAGATCGGCCTCTCCCATCGCTGACTTCAGATGCGACTTTGCCATGGTCACTGGGGAAGATCGGTAGCTTGCACCGATCAGCCCTGACCAAGCAAGATCTAGCCCGGTCGATGTCCCGACCAGATTTCTGGATCTTCCCTCCAGCTTCGAAAACCCCTGACCCGTCTGCGTGGCGGGCGGATCTAGTCATAGGACCGCAAATCGCCCGTCTGTATGCAGGTCGACCATGGGAAGTGTTGCTCAGCGCCATGTTGGACTCCATGTTCACGTCGACCCCTTCGATCGATTTGCTTCTGGGTCGACTTCGGTTTTTTAACACAGCTCACTGCCAAGAGTCTTGGAGTCCACCCACTATCTCATCCTTCCCGCTGGTCGGGTGCTACGTGACCAAGACCTGATCCTGTTTCGGAAGCGCCGGGAACAGCGCCGTAGTCGGGCGGGCGAGGCCTGGATGACCCTATGCCAGTTTATTCTGGAAGGGATGCTGTCCCGCGAGTGCGACATCGACATCCTTAGGTATCCGTTGTTTCTTCATATGTCCAAGCGTCGCGTTGAGATCCCCGGGGCATTTACTGAGGACGGCATCTGGTATCCCGGTCTTTATTGTGACGAGCCGATCGTATACCTGAAAACCGCCTTGATCCAGATCGATCGGAAGGAGCCCTGGCGCAATCAACATCAGGGCCAGATCGAATACCATCCGGCATTAACTATAGGTCGTCTGTGGAGTGATTGCGAATTTTGATGCAGCAGATAGTGTGGTGAAGCGTGCTAAAGAATTCTGGTCGCTTCGGTCAGCAGCAGACCGATCGGCTTATCGGCGATCGGATTGGTGGAAATCAAGGAGGCTTTTGGGCCAATCGTGTGAGGGAGGTGTCAAGAACACGGATTTTGGTGAGTCTCATGATATGGCGTGCACTTACATATTTTTATGTTTTGTACATATTGGGGACCATAGGGGATATTTTTTACTTAGTCGTTAATTTGCAAGGTCGTTAATTTACAAGCACTCAACCGGAGGCCGTTTCGCCTTGTACATCCGTCGCCTCTGCACGACGCAGAGTGTTTGGGAGCGGAGGGTCGAGTAATCCCCTCCAGCTCATTATACCCGGACGGGACGAGTTATAGACGCACTTGGCCCGCCGGAAGTCCCTCGAAGGGAGTACAATTTTGTCGGCTTCTCAAGTTCAAGTTACGCACGTTTGGAACGTGTTATTAAGTCTTTTGGATTATTTCGTGGAGATATCGTTCGTGAAGTATATCACGTTCTCATTTGAATCTCCCTATTGGATTATCGGAGTTTTATTCGCATATTGGTTGGTCTCTGCGATCGGTTGAGTGATCTGCCTTTTGGAGTATACTCACTCCAAGTACAACTGGTCTACCCGTACCCAGGAGGAAGTGTTCCGCCCAGGGTACCCTACCCAGCACGTCTACCGCATTTAGACCACAAGTCAATTACTAGCGTCGATCCACCGAGTGTGTTACCAGACCAATCCATCGGGTACACAAGGTGAGATGACAACCAAATCGGACCAGGCGTCCTGTGTTGATGATCGGTCGTCTGCCAGCAGCGAACGATCCGATCGGATCGAAGGCGAAGGTTCGCGGGGTACCCCCCCCGTAAGTTGGAAGGCCGGGCACGATGGTGGTCAGGTTCTCGACACTACGGTGTTCGATTTTGAACTTTACTCCACCACAATGGTGCGCGTGCCCGGATCACTTGGTGATCGTGGATATCACCGCAGCGATATTCAGCAAGGAATTGATTACAATGAATTGAATGTGGAATCGTTCTGGAGAGGACATTAGGAACGGCTATCGCCTTATGTTCTCGTTGTCGATAAGGATGGCGATGTCCTATATGGCCGGGTGGAGGACCAGATGGGGTTTAATTTTTTTTTCTCCCCATAAGGCTCCCACCGGAGCCGATCGGGACTATAGCAAATCTTGCTACAGTTCCAGAAAGGATCAGGACTTTTGTCCTCATACTATGCATATGAATGAATATTTCGACGAAAAGAAAATAAAAAGTGAAAAATACTTGGAGGCTGATCGGGACGATCCAGTCCACCCTCCCAAGGTTCCCAAGCAGAGGCTCAGAATGCAGTCCGAGGAAGACGACTTGGAAGAAAAGTCGCAGGTCGGGAATGGGGTCATCAAAGAAGAATACCTGACCAGGATGTACTACATCCACGAGTTGAAGCGATTTATTCGTGAAGACCAGGTCATGCGGATTATAGACCCCCAGATCCCCGATCGCCTTCTCGGGACCACCACCGAGCCGATCCAAAGCGATCGGCCGTTGATGTTGGTGAAGAACCTGCTGGCGATGTTGGCCGAGGTCGGCATGAAAGTGCGAAACCTCGCCAACGTGCAGGAACTCCTCGATCTGGATACTTGGAGGCTGGAGATGTCGATGTCGACCTTCCAGTACCATTTGGTGCCGTTGGTGGGGGCGGTCCGCCGCCCAACTCCCACAGCGGCATTGAAGGTCGCTGAGACCACGGCAGTATACGACGATGTGTGTTCCGATGATAAATCGTTGTATCAGTCTCCACTTTCCTCTAATAACTCATCGGAGTTGGAGGTCGGTGTCGAGCGGATGACCATGGGGACGGACCAGACCCCATGGGAGCATAAAAAGGTCGTGCGGCAGTAAGGGTCTGCATGCCAGTCGGGGCCCCAGGAGCCCCCACAGGTTTCAGTACCTCCAAAAGAGGGCACCAACACGTTGCCCATGACCCAATCCGACGTCCAATCCATGTTTGAAGCGATGATGGAGCGTTTCTTGGGAGATCGATGCCGATCGCCTCCGCGGCCACATGCCCAAGACCGATCTGCCCGGCAAAATGTCAATATTTGCCGGGATGTGGATATGGAGTCAGTGGCATCAAAGAAAGGGTAAGGCTATACGAGGTGGTAAACAAGTTGGAAAAGGAAGACGCAAGCCGCAGCCAGCCCGACCGCGCCGATCGAGCAAGAATAGCGATTACGACATGGAGTCGGTCGTTGATCCGGATGACCACTATGGGTCAGACGGTGCAGGGGTGGGCAGAACGCGTAAGACTAACCTAGCCCCCACGACCGCATTTGATCTTGGATCTGCCGCGATCCCACGTATTCGTATGGCTGCGACTACGGATCTCAAGGGATTTACTGGCAAGGACGCCGACGAAGAGCAAGCAGGTCGTGGTTTGGTCAAGTCTGCTTTCTTACGGGATCAGACACCAAAAAAGGAACGGTTTCTGATCTTCAGGGATCTGCTAAAAGGACCAGCTGCGAACTGGATCCAACAGTTGGGTTGGGTTGTCCGATCTGACTGGGATCTGCTATGTTCACAATCTGAGGGGCAGTACTGCAACTCCGGATTTTCTACCGCCCGCAAGTATCAACGTATCAAGAAGGGGGGCGACGAGACGCCGATCGAGTATTTGCACCGCCTGAGCGTGGCCGCAATTCGCGCCGGAATATTAATCAAGGAAGGCAACCCACCGACCGGTGCCGCTATGGAGCACGTGGGTCACTACATCAGTACCCTTGATGACCAAGAGCTGGCAGATCAGCTCACTCTGCTGCGCCTAAAAGATGTGACGGAAGTGGAGCAGACCTTGCGGACGCTGCAACACTCACGCATCATGAGGGTGAAGGTCGCCGTTGGATCGGGTCGCTACAGATCGAAGACCCAGACCGACCCTATGAAGAGGCCCTTAACCAGATCGGCCCGTGCTGTCAAGGCGATTGTGACTCAAGACAGCACTGAGTCAGAAGAGGAAAGTAGCGGCCTGTCCAGTCGGGAGTCGGATGAGGACCAGTGTCGCCACGTTTTCATCACGGAACCTGCCCCAAGAACCCGATCGACGCCTAACCAGGAATATCGGAAGGGCAGGAGTGGGAACAAGTCCGACCCGGACCGACCTCGCAAGAAGTGTTCTCACTGCGGGTCGAGAAAGCATGACGGTGGGGATTTCTGGAAGGAGTTAACATGCAAGAAGTGCGAAAGACGCGGCCACCCCACCGATCACTGCCTCTTCGTGTGCAAGTCATGTGGAGAGATCCACGAGGCCGGCCGGTGCAAGATTGAAGAGTTTTTCAATCTGATGCGCAAGTGGTATGTGCCGTGTAAGCACGCGGGGATGCTTCCACCGGACGTGGAAAAGATGTTAAACTAGAACGCTCGCCAGGTTGGAATCTGGATCAAGCCGAGCTGTCTACGTTTGGCATCTATGCATATGTCGTCAAGGAGAATAAAACCGACAATTCATGTTCTATTCTCAATTGCGTCGATCGGGATCATCCGGTCTACAATCTCACGACCGATGAATATTCCCGATCGAAGGTGTTCATGCAGTTGGATCTGCTGCCGGGGGAGTGTCGCGGATACTGGAAGTATCATGCTTCCGACAAATGCTTTAAGCAGGCGAAAGCCTTTGGTAAGATTAATAACCAGAAAGCGACGATGTTGTTCGACTCTGGGGCCGAAGTCTCGATTATCGACTCCGCCTTTGCTCGTAAGGTCGGATGTCGTATAGACGATACCCAGATACAAGAATGCGTTGGAATTGGGGAAAATTCCTACATGACCGAAGGAAGGACGCGCGTGAAGATCACCCTATCGGGTTCGTTGGTTTACTTCTTCAGCGCTTGGGTTGGCAAGCTGGCCGGTCAAGAGGTCCTGTTAGACATGTATTTTATGGTGCCGGCGGGTATTCGCCTTGATCTGTCTCATGGAGTGCTTACAATACCGGATGAGGTCCAGATCCAGCTAGCTGGGCGGCGGCCTCTATACGGATCGCACACCGATCTGGTCAGGTGGGACCAAGATGTCACCATTCCAGTCTTCCAATCCGCTGATACCCCGGTCGATAAAGGTTTTCGATCAAGGAAGTTATGGGTGACCAGGGGCGATCGGTGGGTGTCGACCTTTGTGAAGAGCGCTGGCCGATATGATTTTGTTCGAGTCACTAATATCGGTGACAAGCCGCTTACACTCGACAACAATACTATTGTTGGCATGTGGCAGGTGGAAGGGAAAGTGGCAAGAAAGATGAGGTTCGTCTCGATCGTATCGAGACGGTATGTTGAATGGCAGAACTTGGCATACCAAGCGACCACCGATCTGGTCAGCGATGATGGACCGGTGGAAGAAGATACCTCACCTATGGTGGAACAACCCAGCTATGTAACCCCGAAGAAGATATTGGTTCGAAGAAAGGCATCGCAGTCGCCGGACACGGTGGACCATCAAGCAGATGAGCCAAGGTTCGTCAACATGGTGGTTTCACAAGAACAGGCGACAGAGGAGCCGGAAACAGAAACAGAAAAAGGGGGACATGAGATTGCTGGGGTGGACCACGATGGCGCGCCTAAGCAGATCGACGTCGTCTAGGAGCAGCCCGCCGATCGGGAACAGCAGTGTGCAACCGACCAGGACAGTTTGGATGATATTGCCCCAGAAGACGATCAAGTTTGCATACATGAGGGCGGGTATCAGTACATTCAGGAGCTGAAGAGCCAGATGGCAGTTCTCCCTGAAGTGTCTGCCGATCCGCCCGAAGTCACCGTGGACGATCTACAAGTGGGTGATCGGGATGTCAACAGTCCCGACCAGATCGATCAGCTTAAGAAGATCATCTGGAAGAAGAATCATCTGCTGATCGGGAAAGACAATGCCTTACCCCCTGCTGCTCGCGGAGCAATTTGTGACATCGATGTTGGTGATGCCAAGCCGATCGCCCAGCGATGCCGACGTGTGGCGCCACAGTACCGTGAGAAATTGTCTGATATGATTAAAGGACTGTTGGCTACCAAGATTATCAAACCGCCGACCTCGCCGTGGGCCTCGCCGATCGTGATTGTGATCAAGAAGAACGGCGTCGACATCAGGCTATGCATCGGCTATCGGTTGGTAAGCCGGTTGACCAAGCTTATGGTGTACCCGATGCTGCTGATCAGCGATCTTCTGGAAGATCTTGACAAGACCCTATGGTATTGCTCGCTGGATATGGCAAGTGGATTTTGGGTGGTTTCGATGACCGATCGGGCTCGCGAGATTTCCGCATTTGTTACGCCGTTCGGTCTGTTCGAGTGGAACCGTATGCCGTTCGGTTTGAAGAACGCGCCCCAGATCTACCAGAGACTGATCGACAACGCACTATATGGACACTTCAAGATCAGTACCGATCGGGATCCCACCGACAAACTATGATGTATTTAAAGAGGGTGAACCCGATCGGGAAAGGAGACCGTCCGTTCTGGGGAGGCGATCGTACATCGACGACATACTTATCCCTGCTTCGTCATGGAGCGATCTGTTCGAGAAGGTTTTACGGTTGTTGGAGACGTGCGATCGCTGGAGCCTGTTGATCAGTGCTGTGAAGAGTTTTTTGGGTATGTCCAAGGTCGCCTATCTGGGGCATATGGTGTCAATCAGTGGGCTGGAGGCTAATCCTAAGAATTTGGAATCACTGAGCAACCTCCCGTTTCCCAGATCTCTGAAGGCAATTCAGTCCTTCCTAGGGATCCTGAATTACTACAGCCGCTTCATTGAAGACTTCGCGGTCTACGCGGCCGTGCTGTACGAGCTCCGGGAAGTTAACTACCATATGTTGCCCGAAGGAGATCGGGAAACTTTACGAGAGGGCTGCGACTTCGATCTGCCTGCAGATTTTACGCCGGTGGAGGCAGATGACCACATGAAGCGTGCACATGTTCCTTCCGGTATGTTGAAGGCTAATATGGCGACGGCACCGATTCTCAGACACTTCGATCTTGAAAAAATGCCGATCGTCATTGTGTACGCTAGTAAGTGGGCCATTTCTGCCACTCTAGTGCAAGAACATGATGGTGTGTACCATCCGGTCACTTTTACGAGCCGGACGTTGAAGCCGAACGAAGTTAACTATGGGATCGTCGAAAAGGAAGTTCTGGCTTTACTACGGATTTTGGATGTGTGCTACAACCTACTGGTCGGCCGATCTGTAAAGTTCCTATCGAGAAAGTCGACATTGGCTTGGCTGTTATCAGACAATGGGATGGACGGTCGGATCGGCAGATGGCCCGCGATCTTGTCACAGTGGTCCCTCGAGGTCGTCAAGTGCACCAAGGGAGAGGAGGAGATATTGGGTACATTGGCTGCCAGTATAACCCCTCGGTCTGAAGTGGATGAAGCTCTGATGTCGATTGCCCCAAGGAGGCAACCTCAACAGTCAATATCGCTGCCGCCACCGATCGTCGATCAGGGTGAGGAACTCCTGGTCTTGAGTTTCGACGGATCGGCTAGCGTCAAGAAGAAGGTCGGCTCCTATAGTGCCATACTGTGGAAGTTACCACAATGGTCTATAGTAGCAGCCGCCGCCGATTTCACGCCTGACATAACGGTCAACGAGGCGGAATATCGGGGACTCCTTCTATGTCTTGATCTGCTGTCATAACAAAAGAAAGGTCGGATCATCATATGTGGTGACTCCAACCTAGTGATAAGGCAGATCACCGGAGAGATCGACTGTAAGGCGCCACGGATGAAGCTGCTGAATGATCGGGTGATGAAGGCACTGAAAGAATATCCCAACCAAGAGCTATTGCACGTGAAACGGGATTGGAACAGAAGCGCCGACCACCTCACGACCCAATCCGTGCGGGACCAGATCGGGGTGACGATCACCGAGGAGGCCGTTCTACTTGAACTTATGGACATAAACAGGATCCGGAGTTGATCAAGCCCAAGGACAGCCCCGATCAGGTACATATGATGGCGGCGGCTAGATCGCGAACGCAGAAGTCTCGCCGATCGTTCCCGAAGGAAAGGTTGAGTGAGCGCGTTGTGCAACAGCTAAGGGAGGAACGGATCCTCAAGGCGCAGGACGAAGAAGAGTGGATTGTCAACTTGAAGGCCTATCTGCACGGTGAACTGTCCAAGTTAACGAATGATCAAACGAAAGAGTGTACCAAGATTGCGGACAGTTACGATGTGGATGACAATGGATTGCTATATTACGGCCGTGACATTGATCAAGACAGTGCCGATCGAGATAGACTGGCGAAACTGGTGATCCCTGAGTTGCTACAGCCGGATGTCTTTCATCACTACCATGTGAGTCTATAAGGGGGTATCAGGGCATCGGAAGGACATACCACAAGATCAGGACCCACTTTCACTAGAGAGGACTTTTTCGGAGCGTGCAGAAATATGTGGGTTGTTGCACAGATTGCGAGACCGGAAAGGGCAGACCAATAATCAAGGGCGATCGCCCGGGAATATCGAGGCCAGTTACACTTTCCAGGTGATAGCAATGGATCACATACCGTCGCTGCCCAGATCGACGCGCGGCAACACTGAACTGCTGATATGGATCGACCTGTTCACTGGTATGGTGATCGTGTGGTGGAGTCAAGCTCAAAACCGAACACCGTAGTGTCGAGAACCTGACAACCATCGTGCCCGGCCTTCCAACTTACGGGGTGGGTACCCCGTGAACCTTCGCCTTCAATCCGATCGGATCGTCCGCTGCTGTCAGACGACCGATCATCAACACAGGACGCCTGGTCCGATTTGGTTGTCATCTCATCTTGTGTACCCGATGGATTGGGCTGGTAACACACTCGGTGGATCGGCGCTAGTAATTGACTTGTGGTCTAAATGCGGTAGACCGTGCTGGGTAGGGTACCCTGGGCGGAACTCTTCACCCTGGGTACGGGTAGACCAGTTGTACTTGGAGTGAGATATACTCCAGAGGGCAGATCGCTGATCCGATCGTAAGCCCGGCCAATATGGGAAATAAACTCCAGTAATTCAATAGGGTCCGATAATCCAATAGGGAGATCCAAATGAGAACGTGACACAATCCACGAACGATATCTCCACGAAACAATCCAAAAGACGTAATAGCACGATCCAAACGTGCGCAACTTAAACTTAAGAGGTCGACCAAAGTGCACTCCCGTCGAGGGACTTCCGGCGGGCCAAGCGTCTGTGACGCGTCCCGGCCGAGTATAATGAGCTGAAGGGGATTACTCGACCCTCCGCTCCCAAAACACTCTGGGGCGTGCAGAGGCGACTGATGTGCAAAGTGAAACGACCCCAGTTGAGCTAGAGGTCCAACAATTAAGTCGTAAAGCCAAAAACGCCCTTCTTAGACGATGCCAGAACCTTTCAACACAGCAAAACCAAAAATCAACTACCTACCCGCTATAGTACCCAATATGTACCAAACATGAAAATATGTAGTACACGCAATCTCATGTGACTTACCCAAATCCGTGTTCTTGACACCCCTTGCACATGACAGGCCGAAACGCCTCCTTGATTTCCACCAATCCGATCGCTGATATGCTGATCGATCTGCTGCTGACCGGAAACGAACAAAATTCTTGGGTCCGCTTCACCACAGTGCCCCTGAGTCGTGTCGCAACCGCGCAACGGTAGCGGCCCGATAACATCATATCCAGATCTTTATAGAAGCGGACTTCACCAATGGACAGATCTCCGAATCCACCTTCACTCACCAATGGACAGATCTCCGAATCCACCTTCACCAGGTACTTGCATTGCACACCCGATCGCCTTGTGACCTCTCTTGACCTTCTGTGCTGCAGGTGCCCTGCGTTACTCATCACCCCATATTGGTTCGCCGATCAGATCGGCCCGATCTGACAGTCCTCTCAGCACTCCACTCAGCACTCCAGGGTCCGATACACCGGACCGGCATCAGATCGAGGCCTATAAGCTCCGGAAAACGGTCCGTGAGCTCCAGTCCCAGTTAGACATTAGGTATTTTTCACTCCTGCAACTGCGGAAGGAGGTGGATACGTTAATCCCCATGTCCACGAAGTTGCAGGAGGTGACCGCTAAAAACACACGTCTCCGGGCCCAGATCGTCCAACAAGCAACTCAAGGTAGGTCGATCGGCTGTTTCCCGGGAGGAGACCTCTATACACTTGGTGCGAGCGTCGCGGGGGCGCGAGGGCGCACGAGATTTGGTGGGGATAGACTTGTCACCTGCATCCGATATGGGGCTTGAGAGATGCGCCAGCGTCTTGGATTTCTTCTGGGGCACCGCTTGCTTCTCCTCGAGTTCGGAGTCGCGCGCTATGCTCCGCTCCCTTGAGCCCCTCGAGGCGTCCTTACGCTTCTTGGAGGTTTTCAAATTTTTGGGGTGCTTACTTTTGTCCAATGAGTGGCGTCGGGTATGATCTTGATGCAGATCGACCAGAACGGCCGATGCAGACCGGTCGTCTCTAGAGCACGCAGCCGGATGGCGGTGCAACAAGTCAGCCAGCTGTTGATAGCACCGATCTACGGCCGCCCAGCGACGATCGGATTCCTGGGTCCAGGCTTCCGATCGATCCTGGAAGGACTCGACCTTCCCGATCTGCTCCCGGACCACGACCTGCAACTCGCCGATCTTCCTCTCCAGGTCACCATGTTGGGTGCGGAGTAAGGCCCGATAGGACTGGTCCTCCAACCTCTGCCAGTTGACCACCGCGAGTTGTTCCAGGAGGTGCAATCGGTACGCCTCCAAGCGAGACAGATCGTGTCGTGCACCGATCAGCCCGTCCATGATCGGTCGGAGCTGATCGCGATGATCATGAGACTGCTGATCAGCCGTGAATAAGGCATCGAACGTTTTGGCGATATCGGCGGGAAATTGATCTACATTCAAAGGAAGGTCAGAGAAGACCCAAGATGAAAACAGACCTATAGACCTACCTTGCGTTTCTTGTTGGGAGATCTGGGCCCGGAGACGTGCGTTTTCAGCGGTCACCTCCTGCAACTTCGTGGACATGGAGAACAACGTATCCACCTCCTTCCGCAATTGCAGGAGTGAAGAATCCCTGATGTCTAACTGGTACTGGAGCTCACGGACCGTTTTCTGTAGCTGATCGGCCTCGATCTGATGCCTGCCGGGTGTGGCGGACTTTGAATTGCCGAAAGGGCTGTCAGATCGGGCCGATCTGGTCGGAGAATCGAGATGGGGCGACGAGGAACGCAGGGCACCTGCATCACAGAAGGTAAAGAGAGGTCACAAGGCGATCGGGTGTGCAAGGCAGGTAACTGGCGAAGGTGGACTCGGAGATCTGTCCATTGGTGAAGTCCTCTTCTATGAAGATCTGGATATGATGAGATCGGGCCACCACCGTTGCGCGGCTGCGACACGACTCAGGGGCGGCTGTGGTGAAAACGGCTCAAGAATTCTGGTCGCTTCCGGTCATCAGGAGACCGATCGGCTTATCGGCGATCGGATTGGTGGAAATCAAGGAGGCTTTTGGGCCAATCGTGTGAGGGAGGTGTCAAGAACACGGATTTTGGTGAGTCTCATGATATGGCGTGCACTTACATATTTTTATGTTTTGTACATATTGGGGACCATAGGGGATATTTTTTACTTAGTCGTTAATTTGCAAGGTCGTTAATTTACAAGCACTCAACCGGAGGCCGTTTCGCCTTGTACATCCGTCGCCTCTGCACGACGCAGAGTGTTTGGGAGCGGAGGGTCGAGTAATCCCCTCCAGCTCATTATACCCGGACGGGACGAGTTATAGACGCACTTGGCCCGCCGGAAGTCCCTCGAAGGGAGTACACTTTGGTCGGCTTCTCAAGTTCAAGTTACGCACGTTTGGAACGTGTTATTAAGTCTTTTGGATTATTTCGTGGAGATATCGTTCGTGAAGTATATCACGTTCTCATTTGAATCTCCCTATTGGATTATCGGAGTTTTATTCGCATATTGGTTGGTCTCTGCTATCGGTTGAGTGATTTGCCTTTTGGAGTATACTCACTCCAAGTACAACTGGTCTACCCGTACCCAGGAGGAAGAGTTCCGCCCAGGGTACCCTACCCATCACGTCTACCGCATTTAGACCACAAGTCAATTCCCAGCACCGATCCACCGAGTGTGTTACCAGACCAATCCATCGAAAACACAAGGTGAGATGAAGAACAAACCGGTCCAGGTGTCCTGTGTTGATGATCGGTCGTCTGCCAGCAGCGGACGATCCGATCGGATCGAAGGCGAAGGTTCGCGGGGTACCCCCCCGTAAGTTGGAAGGCCGGGCACGATGGTGGTCAGGTTCTCGACACTACGGTGTTCGATTTTGAACTTGACTCCACCACAATAGCTGACCAGATAATCCATAATACATGTCATCATTCTTTTCACATTCCTGATCACCTGATCACTTGATCACATTTCATCACTTTCTCCAAACTTGCACCAACACGTTATCACACACAGTTTCCATTCACATCGCCAAAATCATCACCACGTTTGTGCCTCCACTCCTCCGGTTTATCACAGTTCATCACGCTAATTCACAATAATTCAGACCTTACACATATTCACACCGATCAATATACTGATCGGTGCTACTGCGTTTCTTGATCTTCATCCTCATGAGTCTGAATCACTTCAAAGCAATTTCGACTGACTCGATCTCGCTCGAACTCTAGTAGCAGTGCTCCACAATTTAGATCGAGTTCGTCGATCCAAGTTGCTTCGTCATGCTCCTTCCAGCGGACCAGATATTCTCGGTGGGTGCGACCGAAACGGGTCTTCTTGACCGATGGGGCATCTAGCACCTTTTCCACCTCGAATTCGTCCTCTTCCAATGGCTTTTCCCAACTGTCCTCCGGCAGCAGAGCCTCATCGAAATCGAATCTCTCCGCTTCGTCCACCAGACAGGGCATTTTAGGTCGATCGGGGAATTCTCTGACCAGCTTCAGTTTGGACACGTGCACGATCGGAAAAACTTTGTAATCCGTGCCGATCGTGATCATACGGGCAGTATGCTCACCGATCCGCTCTGCCACACGGAAAGGACCGTGCCACATATGAGCCAGCTTCTTTGCATAGCCTTCCTTGACCCGATCGAGGTATAACCATACCCTCGCTCCTGGTTCAATACCATGAGGGCGGACCTAATCGTTATTCCGATTTGCTCGATCTTGCGTGGCCTGACGCAACTTTTCATTGACGAATTCTTTTGCATGCTGATAATGCTTCTGGACCTGCATGAGCCAACGACGGGCATTGCGATCACGGGTCCGAGTGCAGCCGATCGGTATCGCCGCTTCAAGTGTCGATCGAGGGTCCAATCCATACGCCAGATAAAAAGGCGTCTCTCCTTGGACCCGATCGGTTGAAGAGTTGAGTGCGAATACCAGTCTCTCTGCATACTCATCCCAGTCACGTTGGTCTGGATCGGCCACATACATCTTAATCGCCCTTGTTATTGTCTGCACTATGCGTTCAGCCGATCCGTTCGCTTGCGGACGATATGCCATCGTCGCACTCTACTTCTGGACTAGCATGTTATTGAACGATTGGAACACATCAGCCATAAAACCGGGTTCCCGATTGTGTCTAATAACTTTTCTGGCGCCGAACCATCTGAACACGCATTCCTCGTAACTCTGGGCGATCTGCTCCGCAGATTGGGATGTACTAGCTTTTTCGATCACCAGACCAGTGAACAGGTCGATCCATATCAACAGCTCAGTGTTGCCGCGTGTCAATCTGGGCAGCGCCGGTATGTGATCCATTGATATCACCTGGAAAGGGTAGGTAGCCTCGATATTTAGGGCGATCGGCCCTTGATTATCGTTCTGCCCTTTCCGGTCTCGCAATCTGTGCAACAACCACATATTTCTGCACGCTCCGAAAAATTCCCACTCCAGTGAAAGTGGTCGCTGATCTTGTGGTATGTCCTGCCTATGCCTTGATGTCCCCGTTCTAGACTCACATGGTAGTGATGAAGGACATCCGGCTGTAGCAACTCAGGGATCACCAGTTTCGCTAGTCGATCTCGATCGGCGCTGTCTTGATTAATGTCATGGCAGTAATATAGCAATCCATTGTCGTCCACGTCGTAACTGTCCGCGATCTTGGTACACTCTTTCGTTTGATCATTCGTTAACTTGGACAGTTCACCGCGCAGATAGGCCTTCAAGTTGACGATCCACTCTTCTTCGTCCTGCGCCTTTAGGATCCGTTCCGCCCTTAGCTGTTGTACAACGTACTCACTCAGCCTTTCCTTTGATAACGATCGCGAGACTTCAGAGTTCGCGATCTAGTTGCCTCCATAACATGCACCTGATCAGGGCTTTCCTTGGGCTTGATCAACTCCGGAGCCTGTTTATGTTCATAAGTTCAAGTAGAACGGCCTCCTAGGTGATCGTCGCCCCGATCTGGTCCCGCATGGCTTGGGTAGCGAGGTGATCGGCGATTCTGTTCCAATCCCGTTTCACGTGCAATGGCTCTTGGTTGGGATATTCTTTCAGTGCCTTCATCACCCGATCATTCAGCAACTTCATCCGTGGCGCCTTACAGTCGATCTCTCCGGTGATCTGCCTTATCACTAGGTTGGAGTCACCAAATATGATGATCCGACCTTTCTTTTGTTATGACAGCGGATCAAGACATAGAAGGAGTCCCCGATATTCCGCCTCGTTGACCGTTATGTCAGGCGTGAAATCGGCGGCGGCTGATACTATAGACCATTGTGGTAACTTCCACAGTATGTCACTATAGGAGCCGACCTTCTTCTTGACGCTAGCCGATCCGTCGAAACTCAAGACCAGGAGTTCCTCACCCTGATCGACGATCGGTGGCGGCAGCGATATTGACTGTTGAGGTTGCCTCCTTGGGGCAATCGACATCAGAGCTTCATCCACTTCAGACCGAGGGGTGATACTGGCAGCCAATGTACCCAATATCTCCTCCTCTCCTTTGGTGCACTTGACGACCTCGAGGGACCACTGTGACAAGATCTCGGACCATCTGCCGAGCCGACCGTCCATCCCATTGTCTGATAACAGCCAGGCCAATGTCGACTGTCTCGAAAGAACCTTTACACATCGGCCGACCAGTAGGTTGTAGCACACATCCAAAATCCGTAGTAAAGCCAGAACTTCCTTTTCGACGATCCCATAGTTAACTTCGTTCGGCTTCAACGTCCGGCTCGTAAAAGTGACCGGATGGTACACACCATCATGTTCTTGCACTAGAGTGGCAGAAATGGCCCACTTACTAGCGTAAACAATGACGATCGGCATTTTTTCAAGATCGAAGTGTCTGAGTATCGGTGCCGTCGCCATCTTAGCCTTCAACATACCGGAAGGAACATGTGCACGCTTCATGTGGTCGTCTTCCTCCACCGGCGGAAAATCTGCAGGCAGATCGAAGTCGCAGCCCTCTCGTAAAGTTTCCCGATCTCCTTCGCGCAACATATGGTAGTCGACTTCCCGGAGCTCGTACAGCACGGCCGCGTAGACCGCGAAGTCTTCAATGAAGCGGCTGTAGTAATTCAGGATCCCTAGGAAGGACTGCACTGCCTTCAGAGATCTGGGAAACGGGAGGTTGCTAAGTGACTCCAGATCCTTAGGATTGGCCTCCAGCCCACTGATCGACACCATATGACCCAGATAGGCGACCTTGGACATACCCCAAAAACTCTTCACAGCACTGATCGACAGGATCCAGCGATCGCACGTCTCCAACAACCGTAAAACCTTCTCGAACAGATCGCTCCATGAAGAAGCAGGGATCAGTATGTCGTCGATGTACGATCGCCTCCCCAGAACGGACGGTCTCCTTTCCCGATCGGGTTCACCCTCTGTAAATACATCATAGTTTTCGGTGGGGTCCCGATCGGTACTGATCTTGAAGTGTCCATATAGTGCGTTGTCGATCAGCCTCCGGTAGATCTGGGGCGCGTTCTTCAAACCGAACGGCATACGGTTCCACTCGAACAGACCGAACGGCGTAACAAATGCGGAAATCTCGCGAGCCCGATCGGTCATCGAAACCACCCAAAATCCACTTGCCATATCCAGCGAGCAATACCATAGGGTCTTGTCAAGATCTTCCAGAAGATCGCTAATCAGCGGCATCGGGTACACCATAAGCTTGGTCAACCGGTTTACCAACCGATAGCCGATGCATAGCCTGATGTCGACGCCGTTCTTCTTGATCACAATCACGATCGGCTAGGCCCACGGCGAGGTCGGCGGTTTGATAATCTTGGTAGCCAACAGTCCTTTAATAATATCAGACAATTTCTCACGGTACTGTGGCGCCACACGTCGGCATCGCTGGGCGATCGTCTTGGCATCACCAACATCGATGTCACAAATTGCTCCGCGAGCAGCAGGGGGTAAGGCATTGTCTTTCCCGATCAGCAGATGATTCTTCTTCCAGATGATCTTCTTAAGCTGATCGATCTGGTCGGGACTGTTGACATCCCATCACCCACTTGTAGATCGTCCAAGGTGACTTCGGGCGGATCGGCAGACACTTCAGGGAGGACTGCCATCTGGCTCTTCAGCTCCTGAATGTACTGATACCCGCCCTCATGTATGCAAACTTGATTGTCTTCTGGGGCAATATCATCCAAAACGTCCTGGTCGGTTGCACACTGCTGTTCCCGATCGGCGGGCTGCTCCTCGACGACGTCGATCTGCTTAGGTGCGCCATCGTGGTCCGCCCCAGCAATCTCATGTCCCACTTTTTCTGTTTCTGTTTCCGGCTCCTCTGTCGCCTGTTCTTGTGAAACCACCATGTTGACGAACCTTGGCTCATCTGCTTGATGGTCCACCGTGTCCGTCGACTGCGGTGCCTTTCTTCGAACCAACATCTTCTTCGGGGTTACATAGCTGGGTCGTTCCACCATAGGTGAGGTATCTTCTTTCACCGATCCATCATCGCTGACCAGATCGGCGGTCGCTTGGTATGCCAAGTTCTGACACTCAACATATCGTTTCGATCCGATCGAGACGAACCTCATCTTTCTTGCCACTTTCCCTTCCGCCTGCCACATGCCAACAATATTATTGTTGTCGAGTGTAAGCGGCTTGTCACCGATATTAGTGACTCGAACAAAATCATATCGGCCGGCGCTCTTCACAAAGGTCGACACCCACCGATCGCCCCTGGTCACCCATAACTTCCTTGATCGAAAATATTTATCGACCGGGGTATCAGCGGATTGGAAAACTGGAATGGTGACATCTTGGTCCCACCTGACCAGATCGGTGTGCGATCCGTATAGGGGCCGCCGACCAGCTAGCCGGATCTGGACCTCATCCGGTATTGTAAGCACTCCATGAGACAGATCAAGGCGAATACCCGCCGGCACCATAAAATCCATGTCTAACAGGGCCTCCTAACCGGCCAGCTTGCCAACCCAAGCGCTGAAGAAGTAAACCAACGAACCCGATAGGGTGATCTTCACGCGCGTCCTTCTTTCGGTCATGTAAGAATTTTCACTAATTCCAACGCATTCTTGTCTCTGGGTATCGTCTATACGACATCCGACCTTACGAGCAAAGGCGGAGTCGATAATCGAGACTTCGGCCACAGAGTCGAACAACATCGTTGCCTTCTGGTTGTTTATCTTACCACAGGCTTTTGCCTGCTTGAACCATTTGTCGGGCGCATGATACTTCCAGTATCCGCGAGATTCCCCAGGCAGCAGATCCGACTGCATGACCACCTTCGATCGGGAATATACATCGGTCGTGAGATTGTAGACCGGATGATCCCGATCGACGCAATTGATAATAGAACATGTATTGTCGTTTTATTCTCCTTGCCGACATATGCATAGATGCCAAACGTATATCGCTCGGCTCGATCCCGATTCCAACCTGGCGAGCGTTCTAGTTTAACATCCTCTCAACGTCAGGTGGAAGCATCCCCTCGTGCTTACCCGGCACATACCACTTGCGCATCAGATTGAAGAACTCTTCGATCTTGCACTGGCCGGCCTCGTGGATCTCTCCACATGACTTGCACACGAAGAGGCAGTGATCGGTGGGGTGGCCGCGTCTTTCGCACTTCTTGCATATCAGCTTCTTCCAGCATCCACGATCATCGTGCTTGATTGACCCGCAGTGAGAACACTTCTTACGAGGTCGGTCCGGATCGGACTTGTTTTCACTCCTGCCCTTCCGATCTGCCTGGTCAGGTGTCGATCTGGTTCTTGGGGCAGGTTCCGTGACGAAGATGTGACGATATAGGTCCTCATCCGACTCCCGACTGGACCGGCCGCTACTTTCTTCTTCCGATCCAGAGCTGTCTTCAGTCGCGATCGCCTTAACAGTACGGGCCGATATGTTCAGGGGCCTCTTCACCGGATCGGTCTGGGTCTTAGATCTGTATCGACCCGATCCAACGGCGCCCTTCGACCTCATGCTGCGTGAGTGTTGCAACGTCCGCAACGTCTGCTTCACTTCATCCACATCTTTGAGGCGCAGCAGGCTGATCTGCCAGCTCTTGGTCATCAAGGGTACTGATATAGTGACCCACGTGCTCCATAGCGGCACCGGTCGACGGGTTGCTTTCCTTGATCACTATCCCGGCGCGAATTTCAGCCACGTTCAAACGGTGCAAGTACTAAATCGGCGTCTCGTCTCCCCGCTTCTGCATATGATGGTATTTGCGGGCGCTAGAGAATCCGGAGTTGCAGTACTTCCCCTCAAATTCTGAACATAGCAAATCCCAGTCAGATCGGACATCCCGACTCAACTGTTGGATCCAGTTCGCAGCCGGTCCTTTCAGCAGATCTCTGAAGATCAAACACCGTTTCTTTTTTGGTGTCTGATCCCGCTGTTAAGTGAGTGATGTGGCGACATGTGCATGATGATATAGCAGGTGATGTTTTTCGTACATGAAGTTATAACGGGATTTTCGAGTGGAGTTTTTGGCCAATCACGTGATGTATGACCGTTGACGGCATGGCCGTTCACGGCATGACCGTTCACGTCAGTCCTGAATAAGTATACAGTCTTGGATAAGTACACAGGTGTATGTCTATACACAAGGGGAATTTTGGACCATACATGGAACTTTAAGTTGAAGTCGCCACAACGTTTTTACTTAGTAATTACTATAGGAAAACCAACCAATCGCAGATAGGTAAAAATAAGTGGCTAGGAGCAACAACAGTTAATTCACATGAATAAATCTCACTTTTAGTTTTTCAACCCCGACTATAAGTCCTTCTCATTTGTTTTTCTCAACTTAACAGGTTATGAGCCCAAGTAACGACTCCGGATTCAAGGTTGAGCCTTTCGACGGTCTAATTATGGGTCGTGGAGCTACAAGATGAGGATATATTTGATGTCCAAGGGGTTGTGGGTCGTTATCGAGGGCGACGAGACAAGAAGCGTGGCCAAGGAACAGCAATCCCACGCCGCAATCGTGTTGAACCTCAGCTACTCGCAGTTAATGCACGTTATTGACTCGGCGGCTGCAAGAGAAGCATGGGGTCGGATGGCAAAGTTTCATCACAGTCAATACATGGCGAATAGAATATGAATAAAGGAGAAGTTTGTCTCGTTTAAGTTTGGAGCATCTAGCATGAGCGGCCATGTAACGGAGTTGGAAGATCTCGTGATGAAGTTGAAGCGCGCAAACTGCGGTCCAAGTGAAGAAGACGCTTTCGCGGTGCTGCTGCGGAGTCTACCTTCAAGCTTTGAAGGATTGGTACAGGCATTCCGAATGTCTGTTACAAGCTTCAAATTTAGTGACCTCGTGAGAAAGTTTATCTCCAAAGAAGTGCGCCAGAAAGAGGAAGCGCATGTAGAAGAAGCAACGGCTCTCTACACAGGCAAGAAGAATAATAAGCAGTACCTGAAGAAGCAGCAAGTACGGCGCACGAAAGACCATCGGGGACCTGCTTTAACTGTGGCAAGGTCGGACACTACGCCAGAGATTGTCGCTCAAGGCGAGTATCAAAAGAACAGCAGAATGATCAGTCTGATGTCGCATTTAACGCTAGCGAGGGATTTTCAAGCTATAGCTGGGTAATGGAAAGTGTTGCATCATCACACATGTGCAAGGATCGCGATTCGTTTGAAAGTTACGAAGAATTGCTTCACGCACGAAGTATAGCAAGCGCGAAGAGCAAAGTAAAGCTCAATGTTATCGGACAAGGCACAGTGAAGCTGCGCGTTTGGACAAGGCATGCGTGGATAGACGCCCGCCTCGAGAACACACTTCACGTTCAAGATTTGTCCAAGATTTTCTTTTCTCTCACGGCTGCAGCAGGACGGGGCATGACAGTGGAGATAAGACGCAACGAGTGCGTCGTTAAGCGTGGCGTTACACCAGTCGCCACAGGAAGGAAGCGGGGCTTCCTGTTGTACCTCAACGTTGATCCTGGTGCGGAGTGCCACATAGCCGAAGACATGACAGAGCTATGGCACAGACGACTGGGACACGCGTCGTATGGAACAATAAATTACATGATTAACGACGGAAGAATCAAGGGTACTGAGATGAAGTCGAACGTTGTGTGTGACGTATGCGCTACGTCGAAGCAAGTGCGCAAGTAATTCAAGACAAGCAAAGAAAATGCTGAAACCAGGAATAGTTCGCGCTCGGACGCTGTAGTGAGCTCTGACGTTCTCGGACCTATCACGCCATCGTCTAAATCCGGTTTCAAGTACATCGTGACTTTTATCATGATGAAGAGCCGGTATGTGACGGTGTATGCGTTGCGAAAGAAAAACGAAGTTTAGAGTGCGTTCAAGCGATTCTACGAAGAGATGAATACTATTTCTGGAACAGCGATTAAGGTGCTGCGTAGCGACAACGGAGGAGAGTACCGTAATGCGGAGATAAGAACTTTTGCAAGGCAAAGTTCGTCAAGCAATAGTTCACGGTCCCTTATAATCCCGAACAGAATGGGATGGCGGAGCGTATGAATCGCACGCTGGTGGAAATGACACGCTGCATGATCAAGGACAGCGGTCTTGACAAGTCGTACTGGTGTGAGGCGTTAATGACAGCGTTGGACATCCGAAATGTCTTAACAAGCGCTTCGAACAAGAGCACAATCCCGTACGAGATGATGTTTAAGAAAGCTCCGCACATAGATCACATGCGCGTGTTTGGTGTACAATGTTATGCGCACGTGGAGAAGGAGAAGAGAAATAAGCTGTACGACTGAGGCGTGAGATGTTGCTTTCTCGGTTACGTGAAAGATCCAAAGGCGTACCGACTTCTAAACGCGGACGACGGCTCAATTGTGATTTCAAGAAGCGTAATTTTTGCAGAGCATTCCGTCGCTAAAGTTTCTAAGAACAGAAACACGCAGTATTTTTATGTCATTGAAGATGATAAAAACGTGGATGCGACGCTACTCGATGACGAAGATGTGGAAAAGACAATGGCCGAAGAGGCGCCACATACACATACAGCACGGGCGCAAAGCGGTTCTAACAATAATCCGGGTGATCTACCAAGCATTTCCATTCCAACGCGCGCATCCAGTACACCCGGACGAAATGGAGAAGAAGAGTGGATGGTGCGACCAATTCGGAAGAAGCGCGGCGTGGTACGCTACGAACAAGAATTTCCTAACCTTCGTCGTGTTCAATTTCATCTGGACGACTATAAAGCTGATTACGACTCTTACTACTGTTTATCGGCCGAAGAAGATGGAGAACAAGCATCCAGCTATGAAGAAGTAGTGGAGAAACTACAAGGATCAGTGGTTGCAGGCAATGAAGAGCGAGATGACGTCACTTGATGAGCACAACACATGGAAGCTAGTGAACATGCCACCATACAAGAAGGCTGTTGGCTGTAAGTGGGTTTTCAAGATCAAGCGTGATGCAAGCAAAAAAAATATCAAGTTCAAGGCGCGCTTAGTTGCTAAGGGATTTACACAGCGTCCTGGAATCGATTACAATGAGACTTATGCACCAGTGGCGCGCAAGTAATTCATCAACACAGTATTAGCGATCGCTGCAGCTCAAGACCTAGAAGCAGAAAACGTCGATGTTGATACATCATTTCTCTATGGTGAAGTGGAAGAAGAGATATACATGGACCAGCCTGATGGTTTTGAAGATGAAAGGAGTCCAACAAAGAAGTGTTTTCTACAGAAGGTTCTATACGGAACCAAGCAAGCGGCGCGGAAGTGGAACAACAAGTTGAATCAACATCTGTATGATCAAGGATTTAAGAGCAGTGCAGCTGACCCGTGTGTCTTCATTCGAGTGTCAAGAGAGGAACACAGTATCGTCGTGATTTACGTGGACGACTTGATGATTTTCTGCAAGACGAAAGAACACATCGCAAGTAACAAAAGATCTTTAAAAGCAGAATTCAGCATTGAAGATCTTGGAGATCTCAAGTACTGCCTCGGGATCGAAATTCATAGGGAGCGTGCAGATCTTGCTATAAAGATAAATCAGAAGGCATACATCAAGCGACATGAGGGGAAGTTTGGCGTCGAGAACTGCAAGGACGTGCATACACCGGCGGACAGCAACTCAAAGCTGATGAAGATGCGTCAAGAGGAAGTGTTTGTTCCTAAGTATCCATACCGAGAGTTGGTCGGTACTTTGATGTACATAGCCACATGTACGCGGCCGGACATCGCGCATGCAGTTGGCGAAGTTGCGAAGTTTTGTGAGCGCTACGACAAGTCTCACTGGACAGCGGCTAAGCGCATTTTCAAGTACCTCAAGACGACTCAAGACTTAATCATCATGTTCAGCGGCGTCAACAAGGGAGGGTGGTTGGATTTGCAAATGCTAACTGGGCTGAAGACCTCGATACGCGTCGTTCGACAACAGGATACGTTTTCTTCCTGAACGGAAGCGCGATATCGTGGAATTCAAAGCGTCAACCAACGGTTGCAACATCAAGCACTGAAGCAGAGTACATGAGCCTGTACAACGCGACATAAGAAGCGATTTGGCTTCGAGGTCTGCTCAAGGACCTAAACTACTGTGACGAGATAGCGACGAAGATTTTTCAAGATAATCAAGGATGCATTTCGCTAACCAAGAATCCCGTTTATCACTCGCGCACGAAGCACATCGACATCAAGTTTCACTTATTGCGTGAACAGGTTTCAAGCGAAGTTATTGTGCTCGAGTTTAAATCGACAGAAGAAATGATCGCAGATGAATTTACCAAGGCATTTTCAAGAAACAAACATAACAAGTTTATCAAGGGTCTGGGCATGACGGTGTAGTATGCACATTTCGCGCACACATCAAGGGAGAGTGTTAGTGAGTGATGTGGCGACATGTGCATGATGATATTGCAGGTGATGTTTTTCGTACATGAAATTGTAACGGGATTTTCGAGTGGAGTTTTTGGCCAATCACGTGATGTATGACCGTTCACGGCATGACCGTTCACGTCAGTCCTGGATAAGTATACAGTCTTGGATAAGTACACATGTGTATCTCTATACACAAGGGGAATTTTGGACCATACATTGAATTTGAAGTTGAAGTCGTCACAACGTTTTTACTTAGTAATTACTATAGGCAAACCAACCAATCGCAGATAGGTAAAAATAAGTGGCTAGGTGCAACAACAGTTAATTCACATAAATAAATCTCACTTTTAGTTTTTCAACCCCGACTATAAGTCTTTCTAATTTGTTTTTCTCAACTTAACAGTGCTGAGGATGCAGACTATTCCGAAACATCGGAGTTGGGTGCCCTTGGAGATATCTCCCCAAAGGCTGACCACTCCGACAGCGCCGAACGGCGGTGTCAATCATCCAATCTATTCCCCACCGTTTGGAAAACGCGCTAACTCGTGCGCCACTTCTACCAACTGCGGATGATGCATCCGGGTCGCCGAAGGCGACCATCACCAATGAACCATACACGGTTCAGAAAGCCTGACATGCCGTACCGGCACGGAAGGGCCCTCGTGACCCTCAAAAGAAGGCTAAGAACGAGGTGAAGAGGGGTTTAGACTCCTATGTCCCTGGTCCTGCGGCTGAAATGCTGCGTGAAATCGCGCGCCGGAAAGAACTCCGGGCCAAACTGCTAACGCCTAAGCAGTTCACTGTCAAGTCCTACCGAGCGCTCCTCGTGAAAAAGTCACGCGGTGCCTTCGTAGAGATCCTCCGCGAGGTTCCCTACGTTCTCCTACGGGACGAAATCGTCGAGGAGGCAGAACGGACATTCCGCGCTTGGGAGGAAGGGGAGAAGCGGCTCCCTAACTTTGATGAGCTGTACAACAGCTTTTCCGAACCCGACGTTCGGGTAGAAAGGGCGTTGCGCTTGGCGTATGCCCAGGCCAAAGCGCGAGGGCAATTACCTGCCTCTTACTACACGCGCCCTGCTCTCGATGTGGTGCCGGAGAGCAATGCAGATTCTGCATCTGCCTCCGGCAAACTCCCAGCTACTGGGAGTGAAGGGTCTTCTTCGGCCCCTTTGGTCGTTGACTCTCAATGGGATTCTCCCTCTCGAAACCGTCAACGACATCACGGCAATCCTGCTGCAGAGGAGTCTCGGACTCCCGCGAGCTCTGGGAATGTGGATAACCTTTCCACTTCACCAGGTACTGGGTCTCACCCCGGTTATGGCGTTGTGCCATCAGGCGTTCCACATGGTAATGTGGAGTACCCTCTGTATCGAGTACTTGAGGAGGGGGTCGCGCTATTGCGACGTGAGTTCCACGAGCGCTGTGATCGGCACAGCTGTCGCATCCAAGATGCCCAGGAGGGACTCCGCAACGAGGGGAGTGCGAATGAACGCATCGAGGGGCGGCTTTCCTCCCTCGAGTCTCTCGTTGCGGAGCTTCAGGGTCGTATTTCAACCCTGTCGGAGATGTTCCGACCTGTCGTGCCTTTCGGCTATCCAACTTCTCACCCTCATCCAAGAGGGGACCCGCCTCCGGGTTCTGGTATGGCTTAAGCATACCCACATAGAAGGTTGGATGCGTATGCATCGCCTTCGGGATGTCTAAGGTATACGACAAGCCCTTTCGGGCTAGTACCTTAAAGGGGCCCACAAACCTGGGGCGCAGTTATTCCTCAACACGTTGGAAACTGCATGTGTAGGGAGATTTTTAGCGTTTAATAAAGCACTTTCTCCTACTTTATACGCCTTTTTGTTACGCCGGTCCTTGCGGTCAGCGTGTTCCTTCTGCTTGTCTTGGCTTTCCGCCATGGCGTCGCAAACGTGTCGTAAGACACTAAGGCGCGTCGATAAAAACTTATCGATGTGCTTTCGCACAGATACAGGGCTTACATCGGGAAATCCTCCCCTCTCAATCCCTGGGCCACACACACGTGGCGTCAACGGAACCCTCGGATTCACTAATCCGTTCAAGTAAAACGGGGTAAACCCCGTAGATGCATGGACCGAATTGTTTATGGCAAATTCGACCATCGGAAGCATCTCACTCCAATGCTTTGGAGAATCCGGACATAAACTCCGGAGAATATCCTCAACAACGAGATTAACGCGTTCCGTCTGACCGTCCGTCTGCGGATGATCCGCTGTGGACATAAGGAGCTTGGTGCCCAGCACCTTGAACAACGCTCCCCAAAACTGTCCCGTAAAACGGGGATCCCAATCCGATACAACGGAATAGGGTAGACCATGCTGTCGAAAGACACGGTCTAGGAACACTTTCGCTGTTCTTTGTCCATAAATGGACTCTGTCACCGCCGCCAGGTGAGCCATCATGATCAAATGGTCTACAAAGACCAATATGCCGGTGTTCCCGGCCTTATCCTTCGGAAAACCGAAGATAAAATCCATAATAATGGATTTCCAACACTCCGTCGGAATCGACAATCTCGCCAAAGGCGCAGCTGAACTTGCAGAGGGTTTAACCCTCTGACACGTCTCACAGGTGCGTATATACGCACCGACCCACTTATACATGTTGGGACACCAATACAAAGCGCTTGAAGCGCTATAGGTCTTATCCCGACCTAAATGACCCCCGGTAGGGGCGTCGTGTGCTTCAAAGAGGACTCTATACTTCAGTTCCTCATCATGAGGAACAACCATCCGCGGAGTGTCCTCCGCGCTCGTGCTATAATATATCAAACCGTCACAGTACCTATAACGGTGTAACCGAGCTTTATCTCGACTTGACAGGGTTGGCTCAGCCAAGTCCCTTTCCACCCAACGCGCTGATAAGGGCCGTACACTGTGGGTCTTTCTCATACTCTTAGCGTATGAGATCCACCACAGACAAGGTGACGAATGTCGCAAGAGCGAGCTCGTAATCAGGACGACGCGACAACGCGTCTGCAACCACGTTCTGCTTGCCAGGTTTATACTTAACCTCAAAGTTGTACTCCGCAAAGAAGGAGAGCCATCGGGCCATCTGTTGCGAGAGATGAGGCGACTTTGTCGCTGTCCGTAAGGACGCGTGGTCAGTATAAACCACGAACGGCTTAGAGCCGAGTAGGTGAACCCTAAATTTGACAAGGGCATACTTCATTGCAAGTAGCTCCTTATCATGAACGGGATAATTCCGTTCTGCAGCTTTAAGCTGCCTCGACTCAAACGCAATCACGCGTTCCCGTCCCGCGTCGTCTGCTTGTAACAAAGCACATCCGATTGCGAAATCGGAGGCGTCGCAGACGACACTAAATGGTTTCCCAGAATATGGGAGAGCAAGAACGGGAGCTTTCAACAAGATCCCCTTTACCGCTTCAAAAGCGTTTTGGTGTTTGGTTTCCCAACACCAATCAACATCCTTCTTAAGAAGGTCGGTTAATGGCTTCGCCATTTCAGCGTAGTTCTCGCTGTATTTGTGGAGATAGTTGGCTAATCCAAGCCACTTCTGTAAATCGCTAAGATTTACAGGCGAAGGCCAATCCACAATGGCTTTCACCTTCGCGGGATCCTACCGCACTCAATCCTTACCGATGAAGCATCCAAGGAAAGGAAGTTCCTCAGCACCAAAGATACATTTGGATGCGTTTGCATACAACGTATGCTCTCGCATACATTCGAGCACCGCTCGAAGGTGTATCAGATGCGTCTGAACATCAGACGAGTCGCCTTCCGCACGACTATGAACGAATATATCGTCGAAGTACGTCTGAGCGTACTTCCTATGAGGGCGGAAGAGTTGAGTCACCAAGCGATTGAAAGTCGCTGGTGCATTTGAAAGCCCTTGTGGCATAACAAGTCACTCCCAAAGCATGCCGCTAGGCGTGCTGACCGCTTTAAGCGGAATATCGGATGCTCGCATGAGCACCTGATAATACCCGTCCACCAGGTCTAAGGCACTGTACACAGTACAGCCCGCCATATTGTTCTGGAGGATATCCTTCCGAGGAATCGAAGTCTGCATGGGTACAGTAGCTGCATTTAGCTTGTTGTATGCATGCACAATCCGCCACTTTCCGTTCGGCTTACGAACACAAAAAGTGGGAGATGAATGGGGAGACTTGCTATCCCGTACCATCCCTGCCTCTTCTTTCCCCTTGAATAATGCGTCGATGACGTCGCATTGCTCCTTGGGGAGAGACCACTGCCTAGTGACGCAGTATTTGGTTCCAGGAACCAAATCGATTTCATGTCGGACTCCCCGATCCGGTGGTAGCCCCATCGGCGGGTTGTCATTAATGACATCTCCAAATTCCTTTAGTAAGGAATGGTAAGGGTCCTCAGGATCCGCGAGGATCTTGAGACCGTTTCGGGCATTCAATGCCTGTTTGGTTTGCACCAAAACTGACTCGTCCATCGTGGATGAGGAGTTCAACTCCTCTTCCGGACGTAATACGACAACCTCGCCGATCTCACCTGCTTTCAAAAAAGTTTCAAATTCGTTGAAGGACATCTCCAACGACAACAGTTCGCCTACCCAAGGCAACCGTTCAAGGCTTACCCCTTCTGTGACAACACCTGTCACACTATTCAGCATCCTATAGGACTGCTGACTACTGGCCTCGGGACTCATCCCGAGACCCAGATGGGGGGAGTCAATTTCCCCATCTATTGGAAGCGCCTCGCGCCTATCCACAGAGGTCTCTACCACCGGTGACTCGCCGGTCTCACCTACAACGGCGTAGTCGGAATCATTTCCGACGTGCGAAAGAGACTAACTACGGGTCTATTCGCCTGGAAGCGCCTATCGCTTAACCACAGGGGTCTCTACCCCTACCACTGGAGTCGCAACCTGTTCGCCGAACATGGCGTGGTCGGAATTAATTCCGACGTGCGAAAGAGACGAACTACGGGTCTCTTCTCTAAGCGCCTCGCGCTTAACCTTAGAGTAATCCACCTCTATCACTGGCGACTCACCAGTCTCGCCTATATCGGCGCGGGGATTAATCGCCGAATCCCCCTCGTCAAGGAACACTTCCTTGACCTCATTGGGACTGATCATCTCAGACATCCCAATATCTGGCATCTCACGCCAGAATCGATTTTTGCGATCGAGCAAAGGTGCGTTCATGACTCGCCAATGCTTCACCTGATCGCGGGTGCGTTGAGCCAATGATGGACTTAGACTCAGTTTATCCATGGCTCGTGGCGTTCCAGCCAATTCATGCCCAGAAGGAGGTCATACCTCGAGTCTAAATCCAGGACTAGGCAACGTTCTAAGCTGTCGAAGTCTGCAAACTTCAGCTTAAGGTCAATCGATACTTTGGGTACAGTAACCTGTACGCCCGTCGCTAGACGGACCATGACAACGTCACGAGAACGTGCCTCTAGGGCCTCGGCATACAGTCGACTCTTCTCCACATAAGCTCGTCTGACATAATTGTCAGACGCTCCAGAGCCTATCAAGACTCTCCAAGGCTTATCAAAGCCTTTCACAACCGCAAGGACAACCGGCAAACCCGGCTGGTACACCAACACGGTGCTAGAAAGCACCGTTTCCCTCGGGGCTTTGTGCTGTCGGCCCCTACCCTGGGGCTTAACAGCACTGAGGTATCCCCCAGTAAGGCGCCCCGCACCTACTGGGAGACGTCGTTTCCCGACGGCTAGGAGAAGGGCTTTTTCCCAACCCTTGGCCCCTTATAGCGAGTGTCTCGCTGGGTTTTTTTCGTACATCTGTTCCGCAGATGATCCGCACTTCCACACAGGAAGCATCTCAGCGGCCCCTGCCGCTGCAGCATTGCATGGAGCTCTACTTCAGAACCCAGCGAGACAGAGTCAACGTGACTCTTAGCGGAAGCTTTCTCTTCCACTTCGACCTGACTTAGGTCCATGGGTTCGGAGCCCACCTTAGAGGAACAAAAGTTCCTCTCGGCGTTAAACGCCATCTTAAACGCCTCCCCCAGGGATTGGGGTCGGCTTCGGAATAGCTCCGAACGTGCTGGCCCTTCTCTCAGGCCTCCCATGAACACGGGAATGGACACATCGCCCGAGTACGCTTTATCGTACATACATGCTAACAGGGTCTTAAGTTCTTGGATATATGTTTCCGTCCTTAGTGCCCTGACGGCACCTCAGAAACGCCAGATGAGTCTGGAAACCCAGATCAGGCGTGGCGTACATGTCCATAAGCTTTTGCTTAAGGACTTCCCAGGTCGGGAACACGTCCATGACCGCCTCCTATCACGTGAACGCCCATGCACGGGCTTTACCCGTAAGATGGGTCAGTGCAATTCCCACTTGCAAGTGATCTGCGATCACATTCGCTGTGGCGAAGGCCGTTTCGACATCTCGAAACCACACATAAAGGTTATCACCCTTTTCACCGGTGAATTCCTTTATCTTAAAGGACAACGGGGGACGCACCCCCGTGGACGTGGAATGACTTCCACTACAACTCGCCTCATGGGCGATGAAGGCATTGACCCTCGCCTTTACGGACTCAAGGCCCTGCTCCACTAGGAGCTGCATGCCATCTTCACCCAGTAAGGATAACAGCCTGTTAAAGGCTTCCTGCTGGACGAGGGTTAACCTTTCCCAATCGTCCTGATTCATCCTTTGCAGAGGATGCCGTAGCCTACCAACACAGGTGTTGGATTGACTAAAGGTACTACCAGATGTAGCCGGTGCGAACACGCACGGTGCGGCTAGCGCACAGAGGAAGACTTTCCTAAAGCGGCGCTGTGCCGCTCCTTAGCCGATACGCCCTTATAAAAGGGCTTAGAAAGAGAGTACTCTCATACTCGGGGCCAAGATTTCCCTTTGGTTTACAAGTTAGCACAAGCTAACGCCTTGATACAAGGCTCCCTTAATAAGGAGGTAGCTAAGGGAAGGACTTCCCTTACACTACAACACTCACTGCGCGCGCGACCGGTCGAGGTCGCGCGCCTAGCAGTTTTTTGAGTGAAATGTAAGCTGAATGTATATTTAATATGTAATTAGCCAAAATTAATTTAAACTAATGTAAACTATATGTAATACTAAGTAGAACTTACTAAATTCTTACCTAGCCAAAATGTAGTGTACACCACCTGTGTACTAACATGTGGCTGGCTGCCACGCCTCCACCAAGGGCTCCTGTCCTGATTGGTTAAAATAACCAATAGGTCCAAACCTTTCGGACCGGTCAATATTGACCCCAACCGTAGTGTACTCACGTACAACACATAACTAAATGTAACCAGAATGTAACCCTGTTACAGATTTGAGAAGTGTGGGGCTTGTGGAGGTTTGGGACATAGAAATAATTCCAAAATGTGTTTAAGTGTCCGTTGGAGGGGATCTCTGCCTCCTTGCTGCCGATGGCAATCAACTCAATTTATCGTCCTCCGAATGTGGCACCAGCAGTAGCGGCTGCAGCGAATTCTCAACTAGATAGTCAACAGCCTTTTTGGGCCGCCGTAGTCATCATTTGCGTCCGGTGCTCCAGGGGATATTAGATTGTCCCGACTGCAGTGGCACAACATTTGATGGACAACTTGCCAGTTCGAGTACAGCATTGGGTTGCAGAACCGATTTTGTTTGGTGGAAGAGAGAAGATGGACCTCCAGGGAGGATCATCAATCGAATATAAACGTTGAAAGCTTTGGGTCTGGCAATATGTCTCATGATACGTGATATGTCTGGTATATTGTATATTTATTAGTCGATCCTGCCGAGAATGTGTACCCAAGCCAAGTTGTAGTGTGCGTGCAACTGAATAGCGTGTGTCTACAACTAAATAGCGTGTGGCCGCATTATTTCCTTATAGAAAACTAGCATAGCTCCCCGTTGTACCAACAGGGCAATAAATTATTATTGATAACACTGCAGAATGTAAATTGGGGTTGACCTGGGAAAAATGCGAAGTCACGGCAAATAGATATACACTATATTCTATATTTTATCTAATTAAGTGCCTCTTCATATACAACGTTTCCCATGACGTGCACGTCAGCTCTGTTATCAGCCGGTAATAGCACTTTTAGGCGAGCTCTCCGCTCACGTACAGTTTCTGTGTTATCTGCCATGTGTAAAGTCAGTAAGTAAGTCAGGCTGGATGCTATACTACGTAAGTCAGTCAATTTCAGCCAATCAAAATGATAGATACGTACACCAGACGGACGGACAAATTCTATTATATATATATAGACTAGCATAGTGCCCCGTTGTACCAACAGGGCAATAAATTTGATATTTGTAACACTGCAGAATGTAAATTGGGGTTGACCTGAGAAAAATGCGAAGTCACGGCAAATAGATATACACTATCTATATTTAATAGTTTCTGACTTTGACTGGCTTCAGACTTCGATATCTTTGATGGTTTCTTTTCTGGGACAGAGATTTGATTTTGTTCTACGTTGTCGTCGCCATCATCTTCGTCGTCGTCTTCTTCTTTCTGTACGGACTTTGACTTTGTCCAGGAATTCTTTGACTTCTCTACGGTGTCAATAGTATACTCGTCATCGCTCTCGTCCTCCTCCTCCCCATCTTCAATGTCCTTCAACTTGATTTCCTCCGCTTTCGCGTCTTCGATGCTATTCTACGTAAGTCAGTCAATCTTATCCAATAAAAATGAGAGCTTCGTACACCAAAAGACGGATCGAATTCTATTATATAAAAGTGTAGGTACCCGTCGTACGGACGGGGCAGGGCATAAAAACCGTCTTTCCGTATACAAAACTTGCCCCCATGTATTTCCAGGGTTAGGGTAGCAAAACCATAGGGCTACGACCACCCTATGCTTCTCGCCCTATGTTTTCGTCATTGGTTAATGTGCTATTTGTAACCAATTAAAAGAAATCGATAGTACAGTTCGACTTCGCATAGGTTCGGGATCTCGTACTTAATTTAAATTTATACTTAGATCAAGATATTCGCTTAGGTGCGGGATCGCGACACGGTATTCTTTTATATATAGAGATATACTAGTGTAGGTACCCGTCGTACCGACGGGGCCGGTGGCCCGGCGCTTGGTGGAGGGTACTGTATAAACATGTATACTCTGCACTTCTACAAATCTTGCTCCACCTGCCTTCAGCCTCTTTCAAGGGTTAGGGTAGCGAAAAAATAGGGCGAGATTCACCCGGGTGGTTCTCGCCCTGTGTTTTCGCTATTTTTTCGCTACCCAGCTAACAGCATCCCCCCAAGCAGATATCTCAATGAAAAAAAATTAAATTCGTGCTTTTCCTCGGACGGACCGAAAAAGACGGTCAAGTGTAGTAGTCGGTCGTATCGACGGGGCAGAGGGTTTATAAGGTTAAACCATAGAAGCAACTACGTGACCGGGAACGTCACAGTGACGGAAAATTTTAAATAGGTAGATGTAAAAGCGCTACTTCTAATCAGTACTCGTTGACACTGATCTGCACGTCAATAGTTCTACCACGGAATATTCTTCAACAGAGCGATGATTTTTGAAGCCAAAATTGTATGTTATGTTTTTTTTCAGATAGTTTTTCCTTCTGTAAAAGCGCTATTTATAAAGTCGAATTAAATTAAGTCCGATTTATAGTACAATTGGAATTCGATTAGGTACGGCCTCAGAATGACAGAAAAAACGGTTTTATATTATAGAAGTACTAGTGCAGAAACCTGTCGTACCGACGGGATGGAGGGTATATAATGTTATACCATAGAAGCAACTACATGACTGGGAACGTGACAGGGATGGAAAACTTTCAAATAGGTAGATGTAAATGCGCTATTTCTAACCAATTATATACTGGTTAATATTGATCTGCATGTCAGTAGTACTGTTACGGATTTGTCTTCAACAGAGCGATTGAAGCCAAAATTGTATTTTATGTTTTTTGTCGGATAGTTTATCACTTCATTGTAAAAGCGCTATATATTTATAAAGTCGAATTCAATTAGGTCCGATTTATATTATAGTTCGAATTTGATTAGGTACGGCCTCAAGGATCAGACGGTTTTTTTATTATAGAAGTAGATTCAATCGGGTACGGCCTCAAGAATCAGACGGTCTTATATTATAGAAGTAGATTCAATTAGGTACGGCCTCAGCAGACGGACAGACAGTCTTATACAATTAGACTAGTCCTCAACAGAGCGATTTTTTTTTAAGCCAAAATTGTACTTAATGTTTTTTGTCAGATTGTTTTTCACTTCACTTTAAAAGCGATATTTATAGTCAAATTCAATTAGGTCCGATTTATAGTATAGTTCGAATTCGATTAGGTACGTCCTCAAGGATCAGACGGTTTTATATTATAGAAGTAGACTAGGGGATGGTACCAAGTCCTGCACGTAATATTTCTGAAATGTGGACATTTTAACTTCTATTACCTTTATTATGTCTCAACTTTTGTGTGCCGAAGTTTAAAGTGAAATTTCAGTCAAGCAAAATTACTTATAGGAAATTCAAGTGATAAAAATCTTTCTTCTTTACCTATCATCTCCTTCTATAATAAAATACCGTCTTATATTATAGACGTGATTTGTCTCAGCAGACGGACAGGCAGACGGTCATATATTATATAAGGAGACTAGGGGATGGTACCCGTCGTTCCGACGAATTGTTTCATTAAAATTTCATTGAAACTATAGTATATATACACTATTTTAGTACCCCGTCGTGCCGACGGGGCGGAGAGTATATAAGAATAAACCTTAGAAGAAGCAACTACGTGACCGGGAACGTCACAGGGACGGAAACTTTTAAATAGGTAGATGTAAAAGCGCTATTCCGTACCACTTATATACTCGTTAACACTGATCTGCATGTTAATAGTACTACCACGGATTAGTCTTCAGCAGAGCGATGATTCTTGAAGCCAAAATTGTATTTTATTTTTTTTTTGTCAGATAGTTTTTACTTCTGTAAAAGCGCTATTTATATAGGGGAATTGCTATTTTCACGCCCCAAAATTGCTATTTGCACGCCCCCCAGCCCATTTCTACACATCGATGTAACAATAAGACGCAGTAGTATAATTAGCTTTTACATGAATACAGTAGGGATGTATTTGACCATCCATGTCATTTCCTAAAATCAGTAAAATTCTTGTCGGTAATCAAATCGTGATTGCAGTATCTACCTAAGTTAGATACGCGCAATTCCAGATAGCCGAGCTGTAGTGACTGTGTGAATTCATTTAAATCTATGAGCTTGTCCGTCGGTGCTTATTGTTAAGCTTGAGAGTATGTTAAGCCTACGCGGTACACAGTGAACGGATGCTTAACAAGGTTGAGTCAAATACAATGTACCATTAAATCAAAAGATATTTACAGAAGAAAGTTGTACGAGTGGTCGGTTACTCCGTCTGACTAACAAATGTACGAGAAGGAAAATACATGAATCAAAGATAGGTGCATTGTGCTCAAGCCCAAAAAGGACCCGTGACTTTTAAATCTGTGGAAGAACCGATGAAATTACTCACACAGATATCCACAAGGACAAAGCGTACCCAGAAGCAACATCTGGGAGATTCCTCGAATGGGAGAATGGTATTGTTATTAGTAAGAAAGGTAAGAGTATGTTTTTCTCTTGTACCCAAGCTTTCAAAACGTACATTTTATGGTGCGGAGGATAGATCGCGGAACACATGTTACTCTCATGTATTATTGTACATATTAGTTTATTAAGAGCTTTCTTCGAATCTAGTTAATAAAGTTCAATCTTTTGCTATCAAAAGCTATTTTTCATCGATGATACTTGGAAATCCCCTTTAATATAGGGTAGTCAGTCTGTATTCATTGGTACATATTTAAGTTGAGAAAGTGCATGTAGTATCAAACATGCAGACAACTCATGTTTTCAAGCTGACACTCATAATATTCCTGAGAGGTCAAAATTAGGGTTAATCTGTTATTTATTAAGACCGAGCCACCCCCACGCGGTCAGTTTAGACAAATGGCTCGGTCAGTTTAGACAGCCCCCTCGCGAGCCATCGTCACTTTCGAAGGCTAAGGCGACCGTCATTATTTACAATATAAAAAGGGCATTGTTTCATCGATGTGTAGAAATGGGCGGGGGGGGCGTGCAAATAGCAATTTTGGGGCGTGCAAATAGCAATTCCCTTTATATAGTCGAATTAAATTAGGTCCGATCTATAGTACACTTGGAATTCGATTAGGTACGGCCTCAGCAGACGGACAGACATACGGTTTTATATTACAGAAGTAGAGCATATTTGTAAATATTTTTGCCTCACCAAAAACACTTCGAATCGAATTCTATTATATATATAGATTTACTTTGAAACAAAAAGAAAAGTTTATTTTTTCCAGTTTATACCGGTATACCGCCAGTCAGTTTGGAGCGATCGGGTTGGTTAAAAGGGGCGAGGATTTTGGGCCAATTGTGTGTCAGAAGTGTCAAGTACGCAGTTTTAGGTAAGTCACACGATGTTTCATGTAGTTTACATATGAGCCACGTGATTTGCCTCAGCGAGACGACAGACAGACGGTCTTATATTATAGAAGGAGATATAGATGTGACTGATTTAATCGTGGTATTAGATCTCTTCCAGTAAAGCGTACCAAATTAGATTCTTAATGGGTTGTAAGAATTTCTCCTTTCATAGAACAATCTAAATGTTCCAATTACAATAAGGATATTTCAACTTAATATCGTTGCTTCTCATGAAATGGAGACACGCTTCGACTCGGTAAAAATTATAGGAAGGTTTCGCTTACTGACTGTGGTTGTCGAAATCTAAAGCCTGACGCTGCGTGTCATCATTCTCAAAGGGTGGTAAGAGTGAGACTTCCTCTGTCTCACTGTCATCGCTGTTTTCTAAATTCGCTGCTATCGCCCTTGCTCGTCGTTGAGCGAGACGCAGTGCTCGTCGGTTCCTTCGTTTCTGACGATCCTCAAACCAACGTTTGCGACGATTGAGATTGTAAGCATGCACCAATAAGCAGGCCGCGAGGGAGATGAGTACCGAAAAGAAAGTTTTATTCCATGACGTTCCAGACAGTTTATAAAACGGCTTTGCCACCTCGAGTGTAGATGAGACCGCAGCGTCCATTCTCCTTATGCTGCTCTCTTCGGGTGCTGGAAGCAAGGTTGATCCACGTTCAGGCCAGTGCTCGACGCTTCCTTCATTGACATCAGATTGTGTTTCGAGTTTCATTCCACTGCCATGGACTCGGACAGGCAACAACGGCGGTGATGACTTTTCATCTCTAACCGGAATTACCGGGGGGTCCTGGCGAGCTTGTTCGTTGGAATCATGACTTAAAGGAACTGAAGTAGCCACAGACGCTTCAATCATAGTTGTAATGTCGTCACTTAGTTTGGCGGATACTATTGTCTCAGATTTAGATTCGGGGATGGCTTGAGTTGCTTTGACTTGAATTGAATCTTCAGCTGAGGTAGCTTTCAGTAGCTTTTCGTTCTCAACTTCAGCAGCTCCGTCGGTAATGTTGGAATTTTTAACATCATCGATCATTTCTACTTTTACCTCCTTTAGACGTGCATGCACTGACCCTTGTTCTTGCATGGCCAACTCATTTCTTACATGCAGAAAACTATGATGCAGCTCCTGCATTTCTTTTGCGAGCATGTTATCATATTTCTTGCGATTTATTCGCAATTTATTTATGTATTGGGAAACGTCAGTAAGCGCCGTTCGTGAATCCGTTTCTATCCTTAAGATTGTGAGCTGAAAGCCCTGGAATTTCTGCTGCAGTATGCTCATGCGCTCATGCATCCGATTTCGTTGGACTCTTGAAATTCTTGTTCGTGTCGAGAGAAAACCTGCAAGGGCCAACAAGTCTGCCATGAAAAATCCACACGTTCCGACCACGAGACAGCAAACCACTACAATTAAACTCCATTGTGGAAACACCAGACCAAACAATGCAAAGTGAGCATCATTTGCAGAGATCTCGTCCAACAGAACTGGCTTTTTATCACCACCATTAGTGCCATCGTAACTCCGATCATTGCTTCCTAAGAGATTTGTATTGAGTCGGTCAACTTCATCCGATTGGTTCATCGATATAAGCATCTCGGATATTGTTTGGCCAGTTGATGACTTCAAATCGCTACGTTTCGTTGTGATTGGCGCGCTTACCGATACTTGGGATAGATCACTTGGCACCATTCCGTCCTCGTCATTACGGAAAGAAATCTCTACGTGCTTGGGCCAATCAGCTACAGAGGCTGGTGGCTTTGGTAGCTGATTGGCCCAAGCACGTATAGATTTCTTTCCGTAGCGTAAATCGTTCCACAATGTGTCACTGTCTCCACCACTCGCCGTTTTCTCCAACCACCTTTCAGCATGTAACACGTCGTCCTCCTCCGACTTTTTCACCACCGACTCTTTCCTGCCTTCTTGATTCGAATGCATTGCAATAGTTCTCCACCTGTCAGGAGTATCGATTCCATTACATCGAAAAAAATCTAGTCGACTTGTGGCAGCGCTCTTTCCTCCCACTTGCCCTGATGCAGAAGCATCAATTCTTGAAAATGTCAAATCTTGGCGCACCTTAGAACTTGAATTGTTCAGCTCGCCTGGGGTCACTGGAGTGTAAAAAACTCCTGAAGGATTGAGTTTCTTACTTGCTGAGCTGTCTGAAATAATCTGCAGCGAGGTATTAACCTGAGCATTTGATTGCTCCAAACAAGCCGACTTGAAGTGGTCCATTCGGTCCTTAGAACTCTTGGCTTCTCGATGATTTTCACGCTCTTTGATAAGCGCCACCAGAGCGTCTTCGTCTGGACTGTTATCATGTAATGGCCGAGGTCTTCGAGCAAGCAATCGATGGTTCAATTTGCTATTTTCTGCAAGAGACGACAAAGGTGACGATGCTGCAATGCGCATGAGACGATACTGCTTTTCCTTAATACGTTGCTGGTCTTGTTGTAATTGCCATTTGAGTAACGCGTTGCGCACTGGGCGACGGTTGCCATTATCCTGGCGCGTGGCCATTGGAAGCTAGGGTTGATATTTAGTGGGAGTCCCCTTCATAGTGAATCCTTATGTTTAACCTTTCCCGCCAAAAGTCAATAAAAATTATTTTTTTTTGAAAAAATGTTAAGAATTAACTGATTTATCAAATATATATAGGAAAAGTCTAATGCGCCCCCCCCATCCCATTTTTGCTAATGCGCCCCCCCCAAATGAGAATTTCAAATATTTTTTCACAAAAAGTTAGGAAAGCGCTATTTGCCCCCCATTTTGGCTATGGGCGAGAGAAAAATCACCCCAGCTTTTTCGCAAAATCACCCCAACCGTGGGCTTTTCACCCCAACCACCCGACCGGCTGAGTTCCATTTCCACTGCAATGTCAAAAATCACCGTAACATTTCGATAGGGGTTTCCGCTTCGGTCCAGAAATGGTAACATCAGTAGAGCTGCACAAAAAGCTGCTGCGCGATGCACAGCCTAGCGACGACATGACTCATTTCTTGCGTCAAGAGATCGCACTTTTTCAACGCAAAATGTACAAAAACCACAGTCAGCATCGTCGTGCCTTCTTTTTCAAGAACTTGCAACACGTGAAGCGGTATCTGCGTGACTTTCAAGTCGAGCATCTAGTGGCTACGTTTACCGAGACTACAAGTTTATTGAAGCAGTTGGAGCTCAAGTATGAGCAGCACCATATTTCGTGGAAACTTTTGGCTTCTAACTTGAAATTTCATACCGACGAAGTGTTGCGGAAGCTCCGGAGCGTGGCGACTACCGCTGCAGAGGTGATCCGCGTAGCTCAAAAGGCGTACAAAAGTGGGTATAAAGATGGAACTTGCTTGAAAGCAGTGATGACCTTGTAACTGATGTTTGTGTGCTTGTTCAGGCTTAATCGTGCAGTTTACGATGACCTACTTCATGCCATTTGTGTTAACAATGAATAGCATCCTTGCGAGACTGACGGTTTTATTCAAAGTGGTGCTTGTTTGAGCTATTGAACTTCACGGGGGTATCACATTGTTGTATCTCAATGAAGTGACCAAGTCGAATCCTCTTCGTGCTAAGGTTACTGCCGTTCAACTCTGCGGGTATCAAATTTCCAACGACGTTCTGCAACTTGCAAATGCTTAGCGCAATTTCGTGCACCAAGCTACTACTGGAAAATTATCTCGAACGATGGTTTACAATGATAAAATACATATATTGATCGAAGCAATAAACAAGTAAACGCGGCGACACGCATCACCAAAAAAGAGTCTTGTTTTATGATGCATTGTTCGAAAGAGGGGTATAGGGAACAGGTGTTTTCTGGAACTCGATGACACCCCGCATTGTCCACCTTAAAAATTAAGGTCTAAACGCGGAAAGACCAAAAAAACTCCACGTACCTGCAGACTGAGATCCAAAACACGTGTGGTCATATCTTCATCCATTTCCACCTTCACGCCAATCGTTCGCATCGTTTGCGCTGTATGCGTTCGATCAAGCCAACAAAACACACACACACAACATGTTTATTTCATGAACCAAAGCGATAGAGATAATCCGCTCTCTCCTCACCAACACAAGTACACGATTTTATCGACAATCCACAGCGATTACATTTGTAATTCGAGAGTACAAGTGGACACACGTGGCCTTTTTTCGGTTCCCCAAACTGTACACGACACAAAAAAGCTGCACTCAACTTTCTTCCCAAGCTCTCAACCTTCTCGCACCTTGCTACAGCGATAATTACCTCGATTCCGATTCTGACTCTTGCTTGAAAAATCCATCACGAACGGTTCCGTCTCCATGCCGGCCATCTCCTTACTTCCATCGTGCAATTGATCCAAAAATCCCGTCGACTTTTTTTTATCACCTCGAGCCGTCACAGGCGTCCCACCCATGCCATAATTCACCATACCCACTGCCCACAAATAATCCAATCATGGCCTAAGTTCCCTATACGCTGTACACTGTACGCGTGTCTCACTTGTTTCATAGCATGCAAACACGTACTGTCATTCCCGTCCATCGCCATATTCCCATCCATCTTCTCACTCTCGTGCAGTGTCACAATATATTGGACTCGTTAACGTAAAAAATGGACGATCACATTTCACGCCATTAATTTGTGAAAAAAGAGTTTCGCCCAATCGATGGGTCAGTAACGAGCGCCGGTCGGGTGGTTGGGGTGAAAAGCCCACGGTTGGGGTGATTTTGCGAAAAAGATGGGGTGATTTTTCTCTCGCCCATAGCCAAAATGGGGGGGGCAAATAGCGCTTTCCTAACTTTTTGTGAAAAAATATTCGAAATTCTCATTTGGGGGGGGGGGGGGGGCACATTAGCCAAAATGGGGGGGCGCATTAGATTTTTCCTATATATAAATTAAATAAATTAGGAAAGCGCTATTTGCCCCCCCATTTTGGCTATTTGCCCCCCCCCCAAATTATTCCGCCAAATCAAATTTTACTCCGATCCACTCACTCAGGTCGAAGAAAGTGGGTCATGTGTTTACATGCACTGCGGAACATTTGGAAGCAACTTAATCGACAAGATTCCAGGCGAATGCTTCATGCCGTCGCTCGATTCTCTGCTGGCGCTAACATTGGTATGTTTGAGCGATTCAAATGTACGTTGATCGACGTGAGGGAGCTTACTCTAAGTTTGTATGAATAGAAGAACTCCGTGGCAACATCTTGATTACATTCTTCCACATGATGGATGCCGAAGAGGTGCCGAGTCTCTTATCTGAAGGTTTATTATCAGTGTTATACCACATGCTGCAGTCCACGTCATAGTTTCCTCGCTGCGCTGCTGCACACGCTATTAAGCATTTGGTGCCTGCGGGGTACGATCCGGATGTTACAATTAATGTGCCGCCGTATCTCGTGGATGACCACGAAAAGCTGTTTCTCAATTCGTCGTTATCTGAATTACAATTTCTTGTAAAGGGCCACATTTCCCCGATTAATGCCCACAAGGTCATCCTCTTCTTCCGTAATTTGTATTTCAAGAACATGGTGAAAGTGAGTATCGGTTTCATGATGTCTTGCTATTCTTTATTGCTTTTCTTTGGTCTAGTATACCTGCTAATAGTAACATGTGCGGTGATATGTTCTTCGGGTTACAGTTTGGTTCAGCAACGAGTCAGATGGCTGTGATCGAAGTCGACAATTGCAGCTATGAAGTGTTTTCGATATTGTTACGTTTTCTGGTAAGCTTGCTTTCAAGTTATTGTGGAAATATAGACGATAACAGTCCGTTCGCTGGTATTTAGTTGTGGTGGAGTCAAGTTCGAAATCTAAAACATTAGCATCGATAACCTGACTACCACAATCGCGCCCAGCCTTCCAACTTTCGGAGGGGGTACTCCGCGGACCACCACTCGAGATCTGGTCCGATCGTCTGCTGCAAGCAGACGACCGGTCGTCATCAGAACCCACTTGGTCCGATT
>CM047585.1:2463225-2495182 GCA_026184515.1 Peronosclerospora sorghi | reverse complement strand
CAAGGGCGTATGACTTTTCGTTGGCTTCACCGCCATGAACGGACCCGCCGTTGTACTAGTAAGTTGCGCCTGTTTCTTGACTCCCTTATGAACTGCTGACAGTTCGTCTTCTCAATCTATTTGTCTTGTTATACCATGTGCACTAGCGCCCTTTTGTTGTTGAGTATTTGACCAAGAATCAGCGACGGCAGCTCAAGAAGCGTAGCGAAAAATTTTACACAATCCCTCGCCTCTCTGAGCTAAATGAATTTCAACGCAAACACTGCATCCAATTACGCGTCGGACTATAGAAGCCGTCATGAGTGGCTGAAAACACCGATTCCGATAAACGAGACTACCCGTAAACAAGGTGTGAGAGCTCTACTTAGCTGATTCAGGGATGCAGTGTCAGGAAATGTGCGAGTATGCTGCGGACGGATTGCTTCGATTTGTTTTATTGGGGACAAAAGTGTCTAAAGTGGGGCTCTAGGAGCATGAGTTGCCGCTGAATGTACTAATGAACGCTTACGTTGTCATGACCACGGAGCCTGCGGTCATTCTGGGTGCTACCGAGGATCTGCGTTTCGTCAATAGCTCGTTTGTGGCTGATGGTCATATGCGCTTCTTTGCGGAATTTCCCATGATTCCATCGGATGGATATGTTGTAGGGTCATTTATTGTCGCTGACACCTTTGTGCGCGGACTGTTAGCTGGAGACAAGTATTTGTTTCTAAGCAACTTTCCAAATGTTGCAATCCGTGGCATGGAGCAAAAAACATTGATGAGCAGTGAAATACGGCGACAAGGTGGCGATATGCGCAAGGTAAAAGCTTCGATTTCCAATCCCCATCACCACCGGGGATGGAAAAGACTGATCAAGAACTCACAAAGCAATAACTATTGCTTACTGCGTATACGATCCAATGCCAGGTCCGCATGCAAGTCAGCTAACATCGTGCTACACTAATTGTTCGTATTGCTCACCTATTAAAGGCATGACGCAATCTTTGTCACTAATATTCAGTGTTTGAAGGAATCACCAGCGTAACAAACGTCATCGTGCTAGTATGCAGTGCTTGGCGAGATAAAATATACCAAGCATCGATAACTACCATAGTCCATCTTTTATATACTGTAAATATAGCTTCCTTCCACTTAACCACAAGATCGCGATGGCTAATCTGATCAATCAAGTTACAGAGGGTGCGATGGCCAGATCGACACGGCAAATCTGATCAATCAAATTACAGAGGATTGCGACGGCCCCAGAGTCCAGTATTGAAGTCATCGCTGAAGTAACCAAGAAGTAGTGGGTGAGAAAAGTGATTGACTTTGATGTAGGAGTTGGTAACACTTAATAGAACGAAATTTCCCCTGAACTACGAAGATCTCTGGCGGCCCTCAAAAACCTTTCTTTTTTTTACTCTATACAAAAACCAAGTGTAATACAAGGAATCCGTTGAGTGAACGCCCTAACAAGTGGAGCAGCAGGCGTTTGAAGCGCGCTAGTGTTGGGATCAGCCCAGAACCACCTGTGGAAGTGTGCCCCAAGTGTATTTTATTGATTTGTTGGTTCGGACGTAAGTATTAAGTACCCAGGAAGTAAAGCAAGGAGGACTGTCTTATTACCTCTTTGTGTTGTTGATTAAGAGGATTTATCATAATTTTCAACTCCTTCATGACACGTTCTTGAGTGGCCAGATATGTGTCGAGAACGTGGTGTCTCGGAAGAATGTAACACCGACGATTTAAAGAAAAAAAACTGCATCCCGTTCTTAATGCGACACATTCACGAAGTATTTTGTCTACCTGCGTTTGAAGAACATCGCGTACGTTAAAGCGAAGAAGTATTAAACGCTTTGACAACGATGCTAGGACCAGAGTAGGAAGAAAGGTACGCCAAGCTGAAGCAATCGATTGGACACAAAGACACGAAGGACGAAGCCACACGTGCTGATACTGAGACAAGAAACAGAGAGGAGGAAGTTAGAGAGACGATTGGGCATGAGGTGAATGATGTGCGGGAAGCGCCGCTGTCGACCCATTTCCTTTTGTCAGCCGTCCATCCACCCATTGCATCGCGAAATTCTGCAACTTTTGCCACGGAATCTCCACTATTGACGAATGTGGGGGAAGAGCAGGCAACGGGTGATTTCCACTTCATGAACAAATTTGGCACGGACGACTTTCTCTTTCACCGCTCGCGTAATTTCTCAGACTATTCGGAAGGTTTATCCGAAGGCGTGTGTTAGCACAAAAAAATGGGGCACCGATAATCGTTTTATTAACTCCAAATACATATTGGAAGGCGCTATTTGCCCATGGAATATTGTCGATTAATCTGCTTCAAATTGTTCCGCAGTGCATGTAAACACATGGCCCACTTTCTTCTACCTGAGTGAGTTGATCGGAGTAAAAATTCGATTGGCGGAAATATTTTTTGGGGGGGCAAATAGCCAAAATGGGGGGGGGGGAATAGCGCTTTCCTAAATTAATAGCGTTTATTTTACCAATTTAATTATGTAGCCCCCACCCCAACATTACGAGTACTTGGGTGAGGAGCATAAGCTACAATTTTTCAGCGGGGAGGCCGCCCCTGCGGAAGGATCCCGGAGAGGCCACCAATCTCACCGCCATTGGGCAGGAAGTAGAACCAGCTCAGCACAGCGAGGGAGGGTCTCCAGCAAACTTCACCATCGACGAGGTTGTGCCACAGGTCAGATCGAATGGGCACCACATTATGGTATTTCCCACCTAAAAGGTTAGTCAGCGACTGCGAGTAAGATGCATCAAAATCTACCGACAGTTTGCACCAGGCGTTGCGAGACGCTGTACAATTGCGTCTACCGCATGCAATATACGGCTCAATATAATGCAACAGCGTTTTGAGGAGATTTATAGAGCTCCGACGGAGAACGAGAAGTAGAGTCCACCATCTCCCTCGCTTGACGCCGAAAGAGCAAAAGCGATTGGCGTACAATTTCGAGTTGGTGGTCATATCTCGACGAGCCCTAAATTCACTGATAAAACCCTAAATCCACTGACCACGTGATCATGATCACGTGATCATCCTTTTTCGGATGATACATTGTTACCACTATCGTACACGTATCACAATCAAGAGGAACCAATAAACTGTTCCAATTTAATGATACAACACCCCTCTGTCAGCAAAAGGGCGGGATAGCACGCCAGTTGAACACTCGGTGCTTGCAAATTGTAACTGGTAGTGCCATTAGCCAAAAAACGCAAAAAAGCGGGCAAAACACTTATTTTATTAACTAGAAAACGAGTAGTACACATACAAAAGATACTATCACTATATGGAATATATAATTATTCAGAATTCCATGCTCGAGAGGATTGTCTATGTACACATATCCATGTAGTCTTATCCTTTGTCGCCGCATGTTTAAGTATGCTAACTGGTATAACAAAAATATGGAGGTTTTCTAGCTGCGTAATCTAACTCGCAACGGTAACAAGCTAAAGAAACCAAACAGGCAACAAATTCTTACGCTTGGACGTGGCAGGGTGCCTAATTTTGCGAGTCCAGTACGGAGAATAAAAAGAGGGGAGGGGCGCCCGATTGGGCTGGATGAAATATTTGCCTGCCTCTAAAGATCTGCTCAAAATAATTTCTCTGAAAGATCGGAATACCCGAAGCTCCCTATTAGTCTACTGGAAAAGTGGTTGAAAACTCTTTGCATCACTCAGTTTGCCGCTTGATGACTTCTCTTGAGCGTCATGAAGCTCGATATCCTGAATACTTTTCAAGTCAGACCTGCATCTTGATCCCATGGATTCGGATCATCGGGCATTTTCCGTGCTACTGCAGGAACCATACTAGATTTACATACTTTCTCATTTAATAAATGTAACAGGACTGATTCTGTTACAGGCTTACACTATGTTGTGCGAGGAAGCGCGCAATACAAGAGGGGTAGGATTAGTTGTTATCAACTAATCCTATAATAAAAGTAAATATAAATATTCACTTATGCTCTAGAACGCAAAATCAAGAGTGTTTTTTTAATGGGTGGTTAGCGGCTAATAGTATAGTAATTACCTAACTAATATAATAATATCAAGTATTCATCTAACTGTACTATTAGTTAACCTGCATGATTCGGTATTTATACCGAATCGACTTTTCCTTCGTAGATTATAATAACTTATAATCTCTTATTTAAATTTCAGACAACGCGTCTGAAATTTAACTGTGATATTCTAACTTGAATATCAATTATGTAATGGCACCCCATTACAATAAATCTACTTATATAAGTCAAGTTTTTTCATCGGTTGTGATTTGTCCGACAAGGGTGGGAATAGTTATTTAAAGGGAATTGCTAGGCACACAAACCCTTTGCTAGGTACACCCCATAATAAAGCGCTTATAATATGTCCGCCCTTTTTTGTTTAATTTTACTAATATACTACGTTCCTCTGGATAGTAATGCTGCGAGAGACACTAGTTACCCATGGAGTCAGGCGATAACATAGCGCGTGAAATCACTGAGATGTTGATGAATACACAGATCCAAACCTATCTTTAAATTGGATTTACGATTGCCCATGTATTTGAGATGCTTAAGTTAACGCAGGACAGTTCCGTCTTCCCCACACCCAATTTTCGTGCCGGTTAGACACAAATGGATGATCACGTGAACATGATCACGTGATTAGTAGACTTAGGCTTTTATCAGTGAATTTAGGGATGGTCCATATCTCACGGGATAAGTTGGATGGCGAGGAGGTTAAAAGTAATCGTGGTGTGCTGTCAGACAAGGCGCAGTCAGCAATCTCTAGAACATTTCTAACCAAAATGGTAGGCGCGACCCAACAGGAAGTAGTGACAAAAGATCCAGAGGTGGTGAAGATTGGTAAAACGAAAAAAGGCCCCAACGCCGCCCTGTCTGCAGTTATCTGGATTTTGCTTAATCCAGACTTTAATGCGGCTGAAAAATCGGCCAGATCACCAGATGTGCGGGAATGGAAAAGCTGTCGATGGAGAACTATTTGCGAATGGGTGGAAGATATGGCAGATGCTTATAACGTGCGAGATGCGATAGCTCTCACGCGCTATTACGAATAACTCTGATTGACTGTGATTAGTACTTACGATTATGTTGCAGATGCAAAGAGAGATCCCTTGTAATAAATTTTATAGGGGAGCACCTGTCAAACTCGAAGAGGTGTATCAAAGCACCAGTAGTATTCAGGAAACCATCTACATGCTCGCCTCACTCAAGTGTCATGTGTTGCTCCATGTCAAAGCCAAAGTGGTCAAAATCGAGGATCAGGTGACCTTGCACATAGGCTAGATTAGCTCCCCGACAGGCGCGAGGAGAGGTGCACTAACACGCTGATGTGTCGCTGGCATCTTTGTGCGTCTGCATCACGTTAAATTGGTTCCAACGGGATAGCTCTCGGTTAAATTCCTTCAGCAAACCTTCACAGTTCAGATCCAATTCGTCGACCCAGGTACTTTTGTCGTATCCCTTTCACTTTACGATGAATTAGCGATAGGTCCGCCGTATCAAGTTCTTCGACCTTAACGGGAGTCCCCGATCTTATCCATTTTGAATTCATTATGTTAAAGTAATATTTTCCAGCTGTCTTCTGTCAGCAGGGATTCATCAAAGTCTAACCTTGTCGAATCACCTGTAATCAAAGATGTAATAGGTTGGTCAGGGAACTCTTCTTCACAAGCGTGAGTTTCGAGACATGAACGTTTGGTTACTTTGTGCTGGCAGTGATCGGTCTCACGGAAACCTTCTCAATCAACTCGGCTACTCGTAACGGGCCGTGTCACATGAGCTCCAGCTTCCGGGTATAACTTTTCTTGACTCTGACTAGTATAGCCTTGCCTTGATGCGGTGTGGGCTCACCTGATCTTTGTTCCGGCCGGCTTCTCTTTCATCGCTCTACCTAGATGCTCATCGGCATGCCCACGAGACAGCTGGTACTGACGTTGAACTTTGATTTTCCAAGGCGGACGTCACGACTCGACTTCTCGTGCAACCGACCGGGATAGTAGACTCCGAGTTGACCTCGCCCTCCCTGTTCGCCAAGCAAAATGACTGTCTCCCCTTACCTTGTCGACCGAAAAGCTTAACGCGAAGACCATCCGCTCAATATACCCTTGCCCTGCATCATCGTTATTCATTTTTAGTTGCCAAGTCAGCGTCTGCATCATTTGTTCGTCTTTTCTGTTGGATTGGGGTAGATGGGCCATTGTCGCACTTTGCTTCTGCCTAGAGATCTGTTGATTGCTTGGAACACGTCTACCACGAATACTGGCTCGAATCAATTCACTTGCGCCAATTTTTCGCATCACACACTCTTTATACCTTCGATACAGTCCTCGCAGTGGAAATGTTCCTTGAACGTCACCAGTTTTGTCGCCCGAATGTAGAACAACAGTCTATTGTCATAGACTGCGTAATAAGGAGCATCTTTAAATCATTTAATGGCTTAATTCTGACTCAACGATTGCACTGCGCCATACAGCTAGGCTTGAAAGTTGACCACCCCCTCTTCGCTTGTAGGATCCGCTTGGCACGTAACTCTTGGACTGATTTTTCTCTCTGAGCTTTCCATAGATATGGATCGGCGTGTTTTCAACTGATGATTTTTAGAGCGGGTCACCACTCTTCTTGCACTCCGCTTCACTTTTCATTGGTTTGATCAGATCCAGACCTCCGCTAGCTCCGATTACATACCTGGGTGAATGACCATGAGCCCGACCTGATCACGCATCAACGGAGTAGTCAGATGGTCGGCACTGCAATTCTTTCTTGACATTCAACAATTCGTGATTAAGGCACAATATGAGCGTCTTCATCATCGAGTTTTTCAACGTTACAACCTATGTCGAATTCAACAGTGATTTGCTGGATCACTAGATTCGAATCTCTACATATGACAATCCGATACTTCTCTCGGGCGGCAAGCGGCTCCACAAATAGCAGCATCCCTCGGTACTCAGCCTTAATACCGTGATATTGGGAGTAAATCTGAGGCGGTGGAGATCATCATTCAATATGGAGGATTTTGCAATATTTCACTAAAAGCGCTGACACATTTCTTTAGCGCTTGACGACCCATCCAAACTTAATACTAGTAGTTCTGCATCCTGCCCGACCGTCAGAGACGGTAAAGGGATGAATTGCTTTTATTACTTTCGGAGGTAGAATCTCGATCAGGGCCCTTCTATTACTTTCCGAGGTGCTATGATCGCTTCCGAAGTCCTAAAAATTTCCACCCCGCCCTTGACACCCTTGATGATCTCCAGTAGTCTGTGGATCCTTTTCAGATAGGCCGAAGATGTTTGACACCCAATGCGTTTCCGAGATCTCAATCTGTCTGTAAGAAAAATTTTCATCGACGATCTTCTGTAAGCCATATAAATCAACCCGGAAAAGTCGGAATGTCGGATATTTGCTTGGTTGAGCGACAGGTCGCATAGTTTTCTTGAACTATAAAGAAAGATGCGGAGGTAGTACATCCGACGTTTTATCCGGAAACACAAGTTGAAAATAATCGAGAAACGACTGTAATTTCTCTTCTAGAGGTGTCTTTTTGATAGTGGTAATACTTTAATAAGATAAATATCCTCATATTATGGGTCATGGGTTTCTGTGAAAAGTTGACAGAGGAAATAATGAGCAATTCGAGCAGTTCATCCTTGGTATGTCATCGTTTTCGAATGATGCTTGATGCGTACGCGGATCTATTACAGGATCATCTGTTGTGAACCACGGCTTACCCAAAATTACCATGGGAATTCTTCATTGGATACAATGACAGAAAACTCAGAAAATTGACAGCTGTCAATGGCGATGTTTGTAATACCGATTTTCACCTTTCTTGATTTTGTTAGTGCCGTCAGAAGGGGTGCCTTGAATATTGACTACTGCACTAACACATTTCAGCAAACCTGACTTGACCACGTACAACATCGAGCTTAATATTGACAGCACGATGGTCAAGTGACCATTTCTTTACTATGAAGTCATTACCAATAAAGAGTGCAAATCCATCCTCATTTATTGCATCTTAAGCTTCGGTAGAGGGCATTTGGACTCAGCTGCGTGACATCATGTGCTTAAGCTGAAGACATATTCGCCTTAAAGTGCACTTTCAGGTCCAGATCATCCGGGTCGTAGTGTTCACTGTGTACACTAACCGACTCCATCTAATTGACGACGTTTAGGGGGTGCCTAGATCGGGATGTAAGAAACTTGTCTGATAGCCTTCCTCGTAGATCTTTCAAACTTGAAAGATTCCATTTCTATGTCAGGCGGCAGCTGGGACCGTTTCTGAGCCCTGTGATCCACTCTGATCGGAGCGGGAGTATCGATTAGATCGGCTCTGTTCGGATAGGTGCTGATCTTTGAGAAATAGCTCCATCATTGATGCAAGCGTACTCTGGATATGTTGACGCACATGAAGCGCAGCCGCAGCGTTATTTCCAATTTTCTAATCGCCTGTTGAGTTCTTCGGATCGGCCGGTGCGGCCCTTTTTGGCGCCGATCTAATTTTAAATTCTCTCTATCAAGGATTGTCGAGCTCGAGCGTAGAATCATACGCGTAATGCAAACACAAGAATGAATAGATACCTTCGCTGAAGGAGCAGACATGTAAGAGGATAAATATCAGAGTGCGAACAATAGGCGACACCCGATCTGCACTCGTTATTTTCTGATCTATAAGATGAGATCGATCGGATCCGGTCGTTGGAATGTTGCATCGTCCGCTCGAAGACCAGACTTGACGGGGCAAAACCTTTCGTGAACATACAATAATACATTTGCTTGGACATAGGTTGGTGCAAAATATGGCACACGCGGCATCTATAACATGGGGGGCTTGACCATCTCAACAGTAGCCTCCTACTTGGCAATGAGAATGCGCCCAAATTTGCACAGATCTATATACATGACCCGCAAATACAAGTCAATGGATACATTGCGCTTACAGACCAGCTTAATCTGACATCATAGAAGAAATGCAGCAAATGCTTCCAAGACGCTCGAGAGTACGAAGGGCACGGTGAAGACAACATGCCAAGCCTGCAGCGCCAGTATCCTTACGTTTGATTTCATTGCGAGAAAAACATGCGCGCGGCTTCAATTGGCCGTTGGAGTGTTACAGTGATGGGATTATCCTTCCAATTTGCTCCGTTGGTACAACGGGTTAACTTGAATGAATGTCGTTCCGTATCTGGATTGGAGCATCATGGGGGAACTTCAAGACATGCTCGATTTTCACACCCCGTACATGCAGGTGTAAAATCAGGTTTGGCGGCGAATGGAAGGGGATCAGGTGGTGGATCTGGAACTCTATCAGCTTTGCCTGAAATCGAACGAACGGAGGAGGTACAACACCCCAACTGCCAACGAAGTCGGCGTTATCATGGTGGGAGGTGGTTACGACGGCAGTTCTCCGATCGCGAAATTATTTGAAGTGTCCCGACGGACAACTGAAGTGGATTTTATCATTGAATTCAGCGTATACCCTGTGTTTCTTTTCTTGACGGTCGGCAGGGTTGACCACTGAGGGGATTTGAGTACGACGCTGGGGAGGGAGAGTTCAATGTCAACGAGGATGCTATAAGTGGGAGGGGTGGACCAAAACGTTGCACACGCAGTCGTTGACAGAAGAAGATCTATTGCTTTTTTATTTCAAAGTGAATGTTAATATACTGTAGTTTTTATGAGACAATTCTTCGGAACGACGGGTACCAACCCCTGGGAGCATAATGGGGTAACAGCACAACCCTTACGTACAGGTGTACGAGCAGGTGCGGCAGCGAATAGAAGGGAATCAGGTGATAGATATGAAACTCCGAATTCTTTGCCTTCTATCAAACGACCAAATGAGATACAACAACCCGACAGCCATCGACATCGATGCCGAAATGGAGGGAGATGGTTATGACGGCAGTATCTCCGATCGTGAGCTTGTAGAACGACGACTAATGCGTAACGTCGTTTATGACGAAGCAATACATTTAATAAGGTTGCAAAAATTCGAAATGATAGGAGCAGTCAATATCCGAGATTGTATACGCAGTAATAACAGCAAAAATTAAACTCTTTTTTTCAAAGTAAATTAGATATATTTTAATTTCAATGAACGTTGAATGAAACTGTCCGTCGGAACGACGGGTACCATCTTCTAGTCTATATAATAACAGAATTCATGTCGCGATGTCCGTTGTGATCCCTTACCTAATCGAATATCTCGATCTATGTATATAACAGAATTATGGTTGCTATCCCGTACCTAATCTAACTTTATCATTTATTATTACAAATAGCTCTTCTAAAAAAGATCCTCTGTAAGTAAGGTGTAATAGCGCTTATATCGAAATAGCCCACCCTGCCTGCTCCCGTGTGGTGGAGCGGCTGATCAGAGTTTTTGAGGCTCGATCAGGCGTTACCACGGCGCCAGGACGGCCGACTAACGAAGGGGGTCCACCGGTTGTCTTGTGACTGGTCTGTGTATTTCTCACCTTGTGTACCCGACTGCTTGGGCGTGGATCGCTCTTCAGATGACCGGGACGTAGATCCGCGAGGTTCGGATGCAAGATTGGGATGAATTCCTAACGAATCGATAGGTGTCGATCAGGTGCTATCAGGATTGATCAGGCGCAAATCGTCGATGATCAGGACCGCTGATCGATGATCTTGTGATATATCGACGAGACTTCAGATGATCAAAGGTCGATGACCCAGATCGATGATCAGGGGATGATCAAGGTCGCTGATCGATGATCAGGGGTGATCAGGGGTGATCAGGGCCATTAGTCGACAATCGCAGACTTCTGATCGATCTAGTTGATCGTACACGAATTGGCGCGAGTTGCGAGCTGATGATCGCGGGTCGCAGGTTTCAGATCGATGATCTTGGTGGTGATCAGCGAAGGGGTACTTGATCAGGCAGCGAAAGTCTTCACCACCCGATCGCCGAGCCTCTTAATCCTAGTCTGCTAATGGAACACTCAATATACCTTGTATTCCTATCTTAGACCTAAGAGGAGGGTTGATCAGCACTTTATACGGGCTGATAGACGGTTTCCACAATAATCCACCTAGAGTTCCCGTGGGGCGCTTAGAGCTGCCGAACTCCAAGGGGACAAATGAGAACCAATGGGGGAAGAGGTGAGAGCGCACTGCTCGATCACGTTCCCCAAAAAACCTTTACAAACGAAGAAGCCGCAGACACAGCGGGCGGAGTTGCCGACGATTTCCCAAGAACTCTACGTCTGCCGGTGTGTAGCCGGTGCGTGCACGCACGGTGCCGCTGGCGCACAGAGAAAGACTTTCCTTAAGCGGCGATGTGCCGCTACTTAGTCGATATGCCCTGGTAAAAGGTCTTAGTAATAGAGTTCTCTCGTACTCGGGGCCAAGATTTCCCTTGTTTTACTTGTTAGACTTAACTAACGCCTTGAGACAAGGCTTTCCTTATAAAAGGAGTAGATAAAGGAGGTATTCCTTTTGGATACAAACACTCACAGCACGTGCGACCGGTCGAGGTCGTGCGTCTAGCTGGATTGGCGAGTTTTGTAAACTGAATGTATATTTAATATGTAATTAGCCTAAATTAATTTAAACTAATGTAAACTATAATGTAATACTAAGTAGAACTTACTAAATTCGTACCTAGCCAAAATGTAAGGTACACTACCTGTGTACTAACACGTGGCAGGCTGCCACGCCTCCACCAAGGGCTCCTGCCCTTATGGTTAAAATAACCAATAGGTCCAAACCTTTCGGACCGGTCAATGCTGACCCCTACCGTAGTGTACTTACGTACACAACATAACTAAATGTAACCAGAATGTAACCCTGTTACATGGTGGGCCAAAAAGTGCACTATGTGCTCCCGCCAGGGACGTAGAGATGCGCGTGCAATGAAGGGAGGCGCTAGGTGCCGTCCCTGTAGTTGATCTGAGTGATCAGACGCAAAAAGAGAACTTTATTAGCGCTTATATCATAAAATCTACCAATCACCTAATATTAACCAATCCGAACTACCCATTACAATTTACTCCGTCGACCAGTCAACCTGATTTCTCTGTCGTCCGTCGTTAACCGTTAGGTACCCGTACCTAATGCCGCTTCTAATCCGATGGACCGTCCATTTACCTACAGTTGTACACAGTTGTACAAACAGTTATACACACAGTTGTTCCCACAGTCACACCCACAATTGTGCACCAATTTTAGGGTACACTTCACCACAACCGCCCCTGAACCTCGTCCCAGCCGGACAGCGGTTGGGGAGGGGGTCGACCATACCGTTACCACCCATTGATCATGCCACCGTTGAGTCCACACCCATCAATTATGACATCATTGATCAGGGAGTCAACACCCATCAATCAGCCCTTTCTCCCATCGATCAAGACGAAATCGATCAGTCTGTTACCACTCATCAACCGTGGAATCAACGATCAGGCCCTCGTGATCAATCATTTCCACATTTTCAATCATGCAAGCGATCACGAAAAGTGCCGCAGCGATCACGGACAGCGCTTTAACGATCGAACAGCGTTTCTGCCCTCGATCGGTCTAAGGCCGATGAGCTGATCGCTGTGGTCAATCAAGCATACACTCTTCAAGAGGCGCTCCACACGCGAGATGAGAAGGTCGTCGTGTTATCCAACTCGCTCTCGGTGCTCGAAGATACCGTCCCGATGCTTCGGAAGCGACTCGCAAGCGCTAACCGTCAAGTTGCTGATCGCGATGATGCGATCAGGCGGCTCCACGATCAGCTTACGCCCCTGCGCGATTATGTCCGTTTGAAGGTCAACGATCTCGAGCCCAAGCTGAAAGTTGCTGAGGCGACCATTGCTGACCAACGCGCCCAGATCCGCGATCTGGAGGGCGGTCGTGATCGTGATCGCTATCTACTATCGGTTCAAGAGGAGACCATTGCTGGGTCACGCGAAGGAGATCTCGCGTCTTGCGACACTCCCTGATCAAGTGACGATTAGTCAACTCCAACAGCGCTTCGGCATGATACAAGAAGCGTATTATCAAGCCGTCTCCAAGAAACAGCGCCTGATCGAGAAGGCGTTCAGACTTAACTCCAAGGATGAGATACGTAAGCAACAACGCGATCGCATCCGGGAGGAAAATGAAGCCAATAGCATGAAAATGGAGGTACATGTCGCTATCATAGCCCAGATGGATGAGCTATGTGTTCGCGTCGATTAGGCGTCGGCTAGCAGGACCGAGCTGGAGGGTCTACGCACCGAGAATTCCAAGTTAAAGACAGAACTTTCGACAGCGCGACGCCGCTTCAATTACGTGTCTGCAGATCGCGACGCGCTGCGCGACAAGTTGCGGCAGGCTCAAGATGACATTGCACAATTGCATGCGCTCCACTCGGCGCCTCCAATACGTGTTGGCTGGTGTGTCATTGCAGATGCAGATCGCTCCGGTTGCCGGCGTATCTCGTGCAAGTTCTGATCAAGCCGCAAGTATAACGGGGTACATATAGTTACATTGGTGTATGTAAATACAAAACGGTTAAGGTCAATTATTGGCCGGTCCGAAAGGTTCGGACCTATTGGCTGCTCTAGCTAATCAGGACGGGAGCCCTTGGTGAAGGCGTGGCAGCCTGCAACATGTTGGTACACAGGTGGTGTACATTACATTTTCGGCTAGGTACGAATCAAATAAGTTCTACTTAGTATTACATAGGGTTTTCATTAGTTTATTAATTTAGGCTAATTATATATTAAATAGGGAAAGTTTCATGCATGCCCTCGCTTTTTGCGGTAATAACATGCATACCTATGATTTTATGAAAATAACATCCATGCCCCTGTCAGATTGTCGGCCAATGAAAACAGGGCAAGAAGTACGGTTCTGGGAGTTTCTCTTGTGCACTCCGTAAAACGTCAAATGTACGCCTCTTGTGCTTACTGTATTCGTAGTGTCTCAGAACTACCTGAGGTTTTTAATATTTATCTAGATCAAAACGGCATGAATTCGCATCTGTGGGTTATTGGCGTGACTCTGTAGATCACGGCAACGCTCTTCGGTACTATTGGCAAAGTGATACTTGAGTTGTCACACACGTCCTCGCAAACGCTATCGGTCAAAGCGGCAGCCACCGTCTGCGTGGTTATGTTAAACCCTGTGTTTGACACCATGAGCTACGCTTACGCAGCTCAGGTGAAGAGAATTTTGTACTGTTGCGACTTCCGCGTCCTTTTGGCATGTTAACACACCATTCTTTTGCTAAACCCTCATCAGTTTATCTTGGCGCCAATGGCAGGATTTAGTGTGGTGTGGAATATTGTGCTCTCGCCATATTTGCTCAATGAAAAGTTGTCTACGTACGACTTGAGAGGTACGGCGGTCATCTTAGTGGGATGAGTTCTTGTTGGCGTTTCGGGAAGTTATGATACTCCAACGCTACGTAGTGCCAAGCTCTTTAGATTGTTTGAAATCCGTATCTTTGTCGAATACGCTGTTTTCGCTGTTTTTCTTGCTGTGGCGGTAAGGCTCCAGATTGATTTGGATTGATACGGTTATTGACAAATTGATGCATTGGTATACCCGCAGTTCATGTGGGTAATTTTTAGTTTTGAGAGAAAAAGCGGTTGGAGAAGATTTGGATTTGGCGCCCTATTAGGCCTCATTGGTTGAAATCTTTTCTTCTTTAAGGTACACAATCGTAACCTTCATCGGCCCTGCTTTAAACTTGTTCACTTTCTTATGTCAGGCTTCGGTTGCGCTAGTTGCTGAAGGTGGATCTATTTGGTATCGCCCTGAGACGTACGTCATCTTCGTGGCAGCCTTTTCGTATGCAGGAAGTGGCATTTATGTTTTGGATCTAGGACTGCGCGAACACGACGTTTACCTTGTTGCAATCTACCAATAATTTCTTATTCTCATCGGCTAGGTTTCGGGAATGATTTTTTTCGATGAGATTTAGGGCATGAACACGCGGTAGCAACTTGTTGTTTACCCTTTTAGCATCGTTACTACGGTGGGAGGCATTATTGTCCTGTCAGATAAGCACACTCAACACTGGGTTCCAGTAATTCTAAGCGCTAGGATTATTGGAGCAAAGCAAGGTGAAAGAAATATCACCACTCATCATCTCTCAAAACGAGAAGGTGAAGCATGGAGTGAAACGTGACTTTGTTGACATTGTTTAAAAGACGAGGTGTTTCACGTATAGAAATGAAAACAAATACCAAATCATAGACAACTAATTTTATCATACCACAATGCTAGCAAATACGCACGCTGTGTGGATCTAGAATTGAGCTTACTCGCAGCAAGAAGCTTTAGCCTCATGTTCGGTAAAATACACGCCAGCGGCTTGGAGCTTGCGGGTGATAAAGAACACGGCACTGGAGATGATGGCCACGAGCGTCACAACGAAACCCAAACTGGTTTGAAGTGTGTTTTGGTACTCTTAATTCATCTTTTTCGCCGCAGCCGCCTTGCGCTGAGCACGCGCATGCTTCTTTATTCCTCTACTTCTATGTTTGTTTTTTTCTGGTATCTTGTCTTTTTCTTTCTTTTTTTCTGTTTCGCCCTTCCCTTCCTTGTACAAGTGCGCCAAATAACGCCGGATGCGACGTGCAACTTACTCTCGGCAGCGGTCACACATCTTGGAATAGTCCATCGCTGTCACAAACTTCTTTCAGACACCTTGAGGACATTTCAGAAAGGATATTTTCAATCGCTTCAGATGGCAGGGGCGGATCGATTTCTTGCTCCGGCACAGCCTCAGCGCTGTCCGCTGGCGTCTCTTCTTCTTCGATGACCAGGTCAACATCCACATCGATTGTCACGTCCTCTTCCATTCGAACAGAGGTTAGTATCGCCAGGGCAATTAACAAAAAAGTCACCATACTGTTACGCATCATGCCACCAGTTGTTCAAGACGAGATTATCTGTATTAGACCCTCCTCCTTTTCAAAGGAAGCTCGGGATCCATCGCTTCGGGGTAATGGAGTCCTCACTGGACGTTCGCTCCTATTTCGTTTCCACCGTTTTTGATACATTGATCAATTTCATTGGCCGACAATCTGACAGGGGCATGGATGTTACTTTCATAAAATCAGGGGCATGCATGTTATTTCCGCAAAAAGCGAGGGAATGCATGAAATTTTCCCTATTAAATATAACAGTTTCCAATTACACTAGATCCATTTAGGCGTCCGACCGGGAACGGTCGGGTGTGCTGTCAGTGTCGTAGCGGGGGAGTACCTCTCCTAGCTACTCCCTACTTATGGAAGCCTAAGGCTAAAGCGTTAGCGTGCGCTAACAGGAAACTGGGGAAATCTTGGCCCCGAGCGAGAGAGTAATCTCACTCTAAGCCCTTTCATTAGGGCGTATCGGCTAAGTAGCGGCGTATCGCCGCTTAAGAAAAGTCTTCCTCTGTGCGCTAGCCGCACCGTTCGTTTACTCACCGGCTACATCTGGTAGCACTGGTAGTCAATCCAACACCTGTGTTGGTAGACAGCATCCTCTGCAAACGATGGACCAGAACGAGTGGGGTCAGCTACCCCCCGTCCAACAAGAAGCCTTTAAGAGGCTGTTACCCATATTGGTTCAGGATGGCATGCGCCTCCTAGGGAGAAGGGCCTTAATACCGTGCATGAGAGGGTGAGCGCCCTCATCGCCCATGAGGCTAGTTTTTTGCGGAAGTTACTCCGCGTCTACGGGGGTGCGCCCTCCGTTGTCCTTTAAGATAAAGGAATTCACCGGTGAGAAAGGTGATAACCTTTATGTGTGGCTTCGCGAGGTCAAAACGGCCTTCGCCACAGCGGATGTGATCGAGGATCACTTGCAAGTGGGACTTGCATTAACCCATCTTACGGACAGAGCCCGTACATGGGCGTTTACGTGTCCGGATTCGGTAACGGACGTGTTCCCGAACTGGGAAGTACTTAAGCAAAAGCTTATGGACATGTACGATACGTCTGATCTGGTTTACCAGAATCAGCTTGCGTTTTTGAGGTGCCGTCAGAGCACTAGGGAATTGGAGACATACGTCCAAGAACTGAAGACCCTGTTGGCAGGGATGTACTCGAAAGCGTATTCGGATGATGTGTCAATTCCCGTCTTCATGGGAGGCCTGAAAGAAGGGCCAGCACGTTCGGAGCTCTTCCGATGCCGACCCCAATCCCTAGAGGAGGCGTTTAAGATGGCGTTTAACGCCGAAAGGAACTTTCGTTCCTCTAAGGTGGGTCCCGAGCCCATGGACCTTAGTCAGGTCGAAGCGGAGGAAAAACCTTCCGCTAGGAGTCACCTCGACTCCTTCTCGCAGAGCTTCGAAGTGGAGCTTCTTACAATGTTGCAGCGGCGTGGGACGCTAAGATGCTTCCTGTGTGGAAGTTCGGATCATATGCGGAACAGAGGGTATCAATTAAACCCTGAATTTCGGCGGGTACGGAAAAACCACCGTACCCCCGCAACTCCTCCTTTGACAGAAGAGGAGCGCCCTGCGTACACCGCGGGCAAACGAGGTGAGAAGGGACACCACACTTTAACCCTTCCTTGATGCAAGCAAAATGGATGTATACCATTTTTCCTGCTCGTGAGTGCTTTAAAAAGCGCTCGCGCATTACGTGAACTTTATTCACGTAATCATCTGGGCTTTTGTTGTAGTTGTCAACAAAAGCATTCCAACTCTGAGTCAGGGCGTCTTGATCGTCCCTGTTCTTCCTTGAACCTTTCCGGCTCGAATAATATCGAACCTGGAAAAAGAGGTAAATAAAGTACAGACGTCTATCGTCTGTACTTCGATCGAATCGACGTGAGTGGATATCTTCGCAGTCATCCAGCACGTTGATATCGAACAACGCATACTGGCAGTCCCGTTTACGGTGACCGCCACTGTTGGGGTCAATAGCCCAGCCAGGGGTCCAAAACCCCACTCTGTACGGAACATGTGGTTCCGTACGATGATACGCTTTAGAAGCGGCATGCGACGCTTCTGTTCGAGCCCTTTTGGCAGGCGGAGCACCGTCTGCTTCAACAACACGCGCCGGGGTTAAATCACCCCGACGTGGAGAAGTACTTGGTCCAGGTGGGGCTCTGTGTTCCCGCAACCACCTGTGATGATCATTGTCGCTGTAATAGCAGACAGCGACACCAGAGTCGTCATCGCTGTTAGGCGATGAGCAACTAGCGAGTTTCGACTCGCTAGATACTTTAGTGGGGACAGCTGTATCCCCATCACTTTGTTCGGACTCCCGAACATGGCCCTCTTGGCAACACGCCATTCGGAAGTTGCCATCTTGCGAGATGTTGCATTAGCAACATCTTTCTGTTTCTTGCCAGATGCCGCCTTAGCAGTATCTGTGGTCGAAGACGGTACGTCTTCCGACCTTTGCGTAGTTGACGCTGCTAATGCAGCGTCACCGTTGTCACTCAACACCTCAGCACCCAGTGCTGAGGCGGATGAAGAAGCTCCTTCATTATGTTCAGCAGCGCTCTTTAGAGCGCCGCCGTGTGCCTTGCCCATCGAGTCGATGGTCAATCAGTTGGGAAATGAGAACGACTAACAAGTGCCACCCATGATTGGCCAAAATAAGAGTTATTATTGGCCAACCACCTTAAGTGGGGGGTGATGTAATGGGGTGCCATTACATAATTGATATTCAAGTTAGAATATCACAGTTTAATTTCAGACGCGTTGTCTGAAATTTAAATAAGAGATTATAAGTTATTATAATCTAAGAAGGAAAAGTCGATTCGGTATAAATACCGAATCATGCAGGTTAACTAATAGTACAGTTAGTTAAAGACTTGATATTATTATATTAATTAGTTAGTTACTATACTTTTTTTTAGCCTCTAAACCACCCATTAAATAAACACTCTTAATTTTGCGTTCTAGATAGCAAGTGAATATTTATATTCACTTTTAGTATAGGATTATTTGTTATCAACTAATCCTACCCCTTCTTGTATTGCGCGCTTCCTCGCACAAATACAGTGTAAGCCAGTAACAGGATCAGTCCTGTTACAGGACGCGTCCAAAGGCTCGACCTCGCACAACGTGGACTGGAGTGCCACCAAGTGTATGGAACACATTCGGAATCAAGGCATTTGTGGTAACTGCTGGGCATGTTCCACCACGGCAGCGGTCGAGTCGGGACAGTGCATTAAAAATGGCAAGAATTCACTCACCAAGTACTCGGAGAAGCAGCTCACGAGCTGCGACAGTCACAACTTTGGGTCCTCGGGTGTGTATCACCCGTGTATGCAATGCAGTACGTCCAGAAAAATGGCTTGTGGACAGCAAACGACTAACCCTACACGTCAGCAGACGGCAGGACCGCGTCCTGCATGAGATGCTCGGCAGTGGACGCGGGCGTCACGGGCTTTGAGAACGTATATGGCGCCACGGATCTAGCAAGTACCGTGGCCAAACAACCCGTGATTGTGGCAGTTGCCTCCGGCAACAGCGTATGGAAACAGTACACGAGTGGTGTCATCTCGTCCTGCAACAATTATGGGCTCGATCACGCTGTCGTAGTCGTCGGCTCGACGAACATAACGAATGGAAGATTCGCCATTCGTGGGGAGACTACTGCGGGTAGAAGGGGTTCATTCGACTCGCTCGAACGAGTGACAACTTGGGGACGTGTGGCATGTCTGGCGACATGTCGTATCCAACGTTCTAGCTCGATGTCGTGACGCCGCAGGTGTTGCACCGTGATTGGACAAAATGGGATGGCGGTCAACTCGGCGGGCGTCCGTCGTAGTTTTAAATCCGCGGGGGATCCCGTCCACTCGTGACCTCGAGTGTACGGCGTGCCACGTACCCTTGACGTTCCTGCTCTAGCTATCCTGTCCCCTCGATGACCTAACGGACGCTTTCCATCTTACGCTCTACGTCTTTATCTGTCGCACGCCCACCTGTCGGCGTCAAGGCGATGGCCTTGTTTTTCGTCTCCAACTTCCGCCCTGCGTGTAATCCAGAATGGCGTGGCCACATCTTGCCATTGAACCAGCTAGTTTTTGCATGTGCGTATATGCGCATCCCCAGGACTTACTTAGCGACCAGGTCGACGGTGAAGCTTTTAATTACCCGATTGTTCTTGACAAAGCTGCCACAACGTTCTGAAAGAAAAAGTCATTAAGTTGTACCATGATCTCCGTCCTGGTTTTCTCGTTCGCGCTCATAATGTTGGCGAGATGCTTGGTATCCAACAGTTTACTCGAAGCATCAACAGAGTGTGACAATATATATATTGTTCAGGGTCTGAATAAGTTTTTTTTCGTCCCGTTCGTGTTCCATAAGCAGCTGCTACGTGATGAAGCTGCATAAAATACAGGGCAATAAGTTTGATAGATACAATTAAAAAGCGTAACATAAAGAAATCTTACAATTCTTTCCCACTCGGAAGATAATGCAAGAGTCGACGACGTGGTCATTGTTTTCGCCAACGAGCATGGATGAATTTTGAGATAACGTCTAATATGCCCCTGTTTTCGCCAAAAAAATATAAAATGCACCTCTTCTTAAAAAAATCCTAAAATGCCCCTGTTTTCCTAAAGTAATAGGCTACGATTTAACAACATTAATATATCTAGTTAGTGATTCTTCCGGATTGTGATAAGTCGTGGTACATACCCGGTATGTACATACATGCACTGTTTCAAAATAAAATCACGATATATATGCCGATGCTGTTGTTGTGCCTGGTCTTCCTCTTCCATGGTGTACGCGCTGCCTATGAAGAGAAGTTAATGCTCCGCCCGCTCGAAGATATCAACCAATTTCTTGCACGCTTTGAGTTCGTAGTGGATGAGGCTTTCGATGTTGACGATGGCGCATCCCTTTTTCCCAACGTCCTGCGTCAGCTCCTCGAGAAATACGATGTCAAGTCGCTGCATCTTACTTTCTCTGTCGGCAGATATGCGGATTGGCGCTAGATTTAAATTCTTCCGGCCTCGCTCACGCACCCTTCGGTGCGCGGCTGCAGGTGGCACTTATTGGCGATGCTGACGTCCAACAGCGCTGGCGAGGGATCACGTCAGAAATGAGTGGCATCTTTTCGGCATCACTAAATGAAATGGATGAAACTGTTGTAACAAGGCTGTTGTCATCTTCAATACCACAGGAGTTAGGTGCCTTCCCCGCAACTAACGCTGACCCGAGGGAGGTATTATTACATGGCTCTCTAGCTGGTGAAGAGCTATGCACAGAGAATTTAACACCCTGGCTCATGATGCTTCCATGTCGAACTATCACGGGCATCGGCTCTTTAATTGATCCTTTAGATGCACTGTCCGGGGAGTAAATATCGCTGTCGCTGTTTGCTTCGCGATTATCGGATGGCGGATTGATGCTTCAACAAGACCTGGCCACGGTGCAACGTCCTGACATGCATAATAGAGCGCGTTGGAGGCTTGGCTCCCTATTTTATGGAAAGATTCCAAGCATGATATTAGTGCTTGTCCCCTTGCAGACAAGAGTGCTATTCATATGGCGGATTCGCGGAGTGTTGTCACTACCGATCTCCGCAAAGAAGCCGTGTTGTTTCCGAGCCTGTTGTTTGAAAACTTAAGCTATGGGTCACATGGAGGTAAAACATCGTAATACATCGTTGAGAGACAGCAACAATTCGCAACAAGATGTGGTGTCGGTACATCGTTTTGTTACCGGTTACGGCCAAGTGCGAGGAGGTATCGTAGAGCAACTGAAGAACAACCACCCGTCATGTAAGATGCGAGTGACGTATCATGATGTTATCCCATGGTACTTGCGCGTCTATTTTCACACGTTTCGAGTGACAGCTAGTGGAGGCAAAAAAGCGGAGGAAATGATTCGAGCTTTTGACTTTGTGCCATCCGAGTTGCGAGGTCGACCGAATCAATTGCGTCTTGAAGCATTCCTCCCGACCAACACAACTCTGGTCTTTTCGCTTCAGATGGAAAAAGTATTCTTACGTTATTCAGAACATCCACCCGATGCCAACCGTGGTTTCGATATTGCCTCCGGCGTGGCAACCTTTAACATACAGAGAGATAGTATGGAACAATCCACTTGTTATCAACTCGTTCGATCGCCGGGCTTCACCACGACATTGTTCACGGAGCCCTTGCTTGTGCTACTACCCACGCCTGACTTTATCATGCCATATAATGTCATTACAATGACATCAACAGTCGTCGCTTTTCTCGTGGGCACAACACTCAACACACTTCTGCGTAAGGCACCGCGGCTTAAGCAAATAATGACAACACAACGCAATAATGACAGAACGCTCGTGCTGTCATTACCGAACCTTGAGATACCGGTACATCACTGTAATACCAACATTCAAACATAGAGATGATTGGCAAGCTAATGTTTCATTAAATAGTCGCCTTATATTTAGCGATTGGAGGGCACCGCAAAAACAGGGGCATTTTAGGATTTTTTTAAGAAGAGGGGCATTAGAATTTTTGGGCGAAAACAGGGGCATATTATACGTTATCTCATGGATTTTATCGTTGTTTTATACGACATTACCTATGCCAATTTGAACCAATGTAACCCCTATACTTCCCCAAACTGTCCAATAGCAATGCAAAACCCCTGTAATTATGGCTGTAAATATAGCCAATGGAGAATATTAAAATGTTTTTGATTGTAATATTTTGTCTATTTAAAATGAAATTTTTAAATTCACACCCTTCACCGAGCTTTTTCTTACTAAAATAGCACACGGAAAATTCACGTGTGAATTAAACAACTTTCCCAAAATATATTGTATTAGTAGCCAAAAAGGGAAAGCTGACATTTTAACAATGCAGAAATTCACTCCATGGGTAGTGGCCCTAGATAATGTTTTATGATCGATTTATGTTGCTAATCAGCTTTCGTGCAACGTTAGCCGTTACTTCACTTACAAACGTAAAAATCGTAGCTCTGGATGCAGGTTTATGAAAAGAAAGCTGCGCCCGTGTTTCGGTTTGCAAATTTCGAGACACAAGTGCTCTGTTGGCGCAGGTAGTCTTGGTAGCTTGAAGTGCGTGCTTGGATGGGCTGTAGCGGCTCTCAATAGCCGTAGCCCGTAGTGCTTGTCTGATTGCTCGAGGTTTGCCAAAAGTAAAAGTTATATATATATATATATATATAATGTAAATATAAAAAGTTTTAAGTCACTGACTCGAGCTTAATTACACTAAGCGCTACTGACTTAAAACCTGTACACACCATACATAAAAGTATTATCAGCCAATCCGTTTCCACCATATGATTTACCTCGAAAGTCAAACATGGCTACGTCGAAAATCAACACTCCTCCTGAAACGGCGCGCGCTGTAACACCTTCAATACAAACCAATTTGATTTCGTAATCTTGAACCCGCTGCGCACTTAAGTCTTTCGTTAGCAGGTCCGCCACCATTTCCAAACTTGGCACGTAAGCTGCCTTAATCACGCCCTTCTTGCTTAGATCCTTCAAAAAATTCAACTTGATGTCAATGTGCTTCGTATTGACAGCACTCGCTTCGGACTCCACATGCTTGATGGCGGCCGTATTGTCCATCTTCATTAGCAGCGGTGCTCTCGAGAAAACACTAATTTCCAGTAGTAATTCACGAAGCCCCAATGCCTCGCGTCCACCCACAGCAGCAGCCACAAACTCTGCCTCAGCCGTAGACAATGCCACTGCAGTTTTTTTCTTGCACTTCCATGACACTATAATCCCATTCAGGTATACCACCACTGCGCTCACACTTTTCCGGTCCGTTTTATCGCCTGCAAAATCGTCATCCGTATAACACGTGATCCGGAATGGCAATGGCAATTCGTCATCATGGTTCAGTCGGAGTTTCAAACTCTTGGTACCCTTTAGGTATCTCACGACTCGCTTTGCTGCCTTAAAATCTCCCATCGTGGGTGCGTGTGTGCGCCGCGTCACACGGTGCACAGCGAAAGCAATATCCGGGCGGGTACAACAAGAAATCCACAGGAGGCTGCCCACCAACGATTGAAAACTCTATATACTTGGAAAATTTTCCCTTGACTTGGCTGTCAACAACTCCTTAAAATCTTCCACACCGTCCATATTAAGCACCGGCGTGCGCGTTGCGTTCATCTTCCCAAAATCGTGTGCGTCAGGAGCTCATCAATAGCAGCCTCCTGATCCAACTGTGGTGGAGTCAAGTTCGAAATCGAAAATATTAGCATCGATAACCTGACTACCACCATCGCGCCCAGCCTTCCAACTTTCGGAGGGGGTACTCCTCGGACCACCACTAGAGATCTGGTCCGATCGTCCGCTGCAAGCAGACGACCGGTCGTCATCAGAACCCACTTGGTCCGATTGTTTAGTGTCCATCTCACCTTGTGTACCTGATGGAATGGGCTAGTTACACACTCGGTGGATCGGGATTGCAGATTGGATCGAAGCGGTCTTGAATATAGAAGACCGATCTGGGTAGGTATCTCTGGGGCGGAACTCTTCACCCCAGACACAAACAGACCAAAAACACTTCCAAGAGATAACTTCCAATAGGTCGATCGTCCAAACGATCAAGACCTGACCAATACGAAATAATAGAGGGTAGACCGACCGTTCCGGTCTAGACCCTGACCAATACGAAATAAGACCAAAACCGGTCTAGTTTCCAACCAATATTAAAACAAGCCAATATGTCCACGTAAAGACCCAATACGCTCGTGAAACTCCACAAACGATATCTCCACGCTAAGACCAATCCAGTGAATAGCACGTTACAAACGTACTTGAGTTGAGGTGTTGAGATCGCCAAATCGTACTCCCGTCGAGGGACTTCCGGTGGGCCAAAGTGCGCGTGCGGCGCGTCCAGACCGGGTATAATGGGCGAGAGGGGATAACTCGACCCTCTGCCCCCAAACACTCCGCGGTGGGCGGAGGCGACTAGTGTACGAAAAGGGAAGAACGGCGACCCCTAGCTGTGGTGTGAACCAAGACCAGAAGAGGTTTCAGCCACTTATCCGAAAGCTAAAAGATTTCCTTACTTAAAGGTATAACCTCTGTCCTAAAAGGTAAAACCACAACTAACATACTACTACCCTATAGTCCCTAAATGTACCCCCAAAAAAATATGTAAAATACCCAAAGTCGGTTGACTCACCAAAACTTGCGTTCTTGACACTTATTGAGTCTGATAGGCTGAAAATCCCCCCTTGTTTAAACCAATCCGAAATTAGACCAAATGCCTTGACGAAACTTGACCAGAAGTGTGCCAAATTTCGGGCACGCTTCTCCACACAACCTATATCCATCGCGGGTGTTGCCTTCTATACGAACGCCTAAAAACTTGCTCACGACTCCAAGGTCCTTGAGTTCCAATACTTCCATCTCAACGAAAAACTTGTCAACTGCGTCCGATGTACTTCCGGTGACCAATAGGTCGTCGACATACGACCCTACTAGAACAATGCCATCCACACCACGCCTGACGAACACGCATGTATCCGTGACGCACTGTTCAAACTTCAGCTCCTCCAACGTTTGGCATAGTAGTTGATGCCATAGCCTTCCGGACTGCTTCAGGCCATACAAGTTCCGTTCCAATTTTAAACATAGTTCGTCACTTGAATACACATCAAACATTTCATGTATTTCCATCGGTATCTGCATGCCTTGCGGAATATTTAGATGAATTTCACAATCTTCTTCCGCCCTCGCCTTCGGGTAGGCGCTCGGCACATCAACGTGCCGCGCCGGTACCCCCCAGATATGTGACATAGCCAGGATCACCTTTACGTTATCGACCTCCATGACTGTCGAAAACGTAAAGTAGTAGTCCTGGCCGTAAACTTGACCGTCGCTGCGTGCCACCAGCCGAGCCTTATAGCTCTCGACCGTTCCATCCGCCCGCAACTTGGTCTTGTATACCCACTTAGTCGGCAGCAACTTTTTTATCTGGCCGGCGCTTGATAATCTTCCATGTGCCGATATCTTCGAGCGCTTTCAGCTTCTATTGTTCTGCCTTCGTCCACAAATCGGAGTTTGCGCCTTGATGCGCCTCCTTATAGGACTTCGGGTCAGGAACTCCAACCTTGGATATACTTCCATTATCAGAAGTCTCAACCACAGCGTAAATGCACATCGCGTGCTCTGGAACATCATTTCCAGGTTTTTTCGCTTCGCATCCAGGCCCATCAATCGAAATTTCGTTTCCACTGTAATTTATTTCACTCCTTTCAGTGTCAGACGCTTCAATCACACTTTCTTCGTCTCTTGTCTTATTTTTACTCGCCTTTTCTAGTTCAGACGCCTTGTGAGTCTTCCTGATCACGCGTCCAGACTTTCTGGGTGTCTTATGCGTCTCCCTCTTGTGTCTTGCACTTCGGATCGTCCTGGTATAGTGGTTTCTTGGGGAGATCTTGCATTTGCACGTCCTGCAGCGCGTTGCTCCAGCTCCTCCTCATCCGCAACGCCCAGCGCCCTCGTAATTTGGTCACTTGCCTCCTTGTCTAGTGTCTCAATTGCACTGACATGGCGAGTGACCGTTACCACCCTGTCCTTTAGCAGCAGCACCTTGAAACCCTTGGTTTCATCACTGCGTCCCAAAATTAGAGCTCTCTCAGCATGTTTTGTGAGGGCCTTTTCCGTGGGTCCCTCCACACCATGCACGGCGAACCAAACACCACAATTTCTTTTAACGACGGTTTTTTATCCGTTAGCATTTCAAAAGGCGAAACTTTTCCGGGATTCGAACGGGTCGGGGTACGGTTAAAAATATACGAGGCGTATTCCGCCGCCTCGGACCAGTACATCAAAGGTACCCCCGAAAAAAAATCATACACCGGACCATGTTGAAAATGGTCCGGTTCATCCGTTCGGATTTTCCATTGGAGGCTGGATTGCCATCCTCCGTAACTTGCCGACGCACTCCAGTCCTTTTGCAGAACAATTCCACGGTTTTATATTCACCGCCTCCATCCGTACGTAAAACATGAATTCGACACTTGAACTCGTTCTCAAACCAAGTCAAAAAATGTTCAAACATCTTCGCCGATCTGTCTTTAGTTCGAGCGGCGAAAACACTTAAGTAGCTTGAATAGTGGTCTACAAATACCACCAACTAGCGATTCCCGCGTCTGTCGCGCGGTGTTATTAAACCCTTCAAGTCACTGCATATCACACCGCCGACGCGCTCGATCGGCGAATTTTCGCCCGAATCAGCCCTTGGCTGTTGCTTTCCCAATCCCTTTCCTTCAGCACAGGTCAGGCAATTTGGTCGACTACTGTCTGTCAACTTGATGCCTGACCTGGGGTCCTTGGCTAGTCTCTCGACCGTGTCGTAAGCCAAGTAACCCAAGCGGGAATGAAAATGATGTAACGTGCCTTCCTGCACATCATTATCAGGTTCCGCAGCGACAGCGTTCAGCAACATGTGCGTGAACTGCTGCGCGCGCCCGCTCAGCTTTTCCGGTATCAATTCTGCCACTAAAATTGATCCACATATCTCAATTGGAAACAGCGTGTTTCCGTTCCACTGTATCGATAACTTTCCATTGTTTTCCATTATTTTGCACCCTTTTTCATGCAACTTGCCAAGTGAAATCAGGTTCTTGGCAAATTTGGGTGCAAAATACACTTCACTGAGTTCAATCGAAACAGGATCGGCACCAGGCGTAACTAACTTGACCTTTCCAACCTTGGTAACCGATAATTTTCCGCCGTCGGGCAACATAAACCCGTCTTCCGGCCCAAACGTGATGGCATCCACCAGTAAATTCTCATCAGCCACCAGGTGCCTGCTGGAAACACTATCGACGATCCACTTCGTTGCTGGCATGTCATCTCCGAGAGCCATTCCATTAACTTCACATCCATTCCCCACTCCAATGGTGGATAGCGCGACTCTCCGGTTCCACTGACCGCTTGAACCTCCTTGATACTTCGAGTTGACAACCCTTTGCGTTCTTCTGCCCTTTTTCAGGCATTCCCTCTTTTTGTGCCCTGGCTTCCCGCAGCCGTAGAATTTTCTCACGAATCCAGCCTCAGTCACCGAATTCGCGTGCATTCGGGCAGGCGGTCTTGTTTTTGGCATGTCTTCGTCCAATTCCTGCGCCCATGATATCATTTCCTGCGCATGGCACAGGTAATTCTCTCGCATAGGATTATACCTGGCCATGATCGCAACTTTCAGGAGGGGCGTGGCGAATTTAACAATATTCTCGACCACCATCCTTTCGCCCATCCCGCTCTCACGATCCAGGGCTACCAGGTACAGGTAGTGCTCAGTACAAGTCCGTTTAGGACTCGTTTCTGAAGCAAACCACACTGCAGCCTGGTGGGGGGAGATTGTCACATGAAATGCCATGTACATAAAATCCAAAATCGCCAACAATTCCAGGGCAGCTTGCCACCACGTGCTAATATTCGCACGAAAATAATCCGCTTCCACCCCTTCAAGGTACTCCCCAAGCTTGTTTACCTTCAGGCGCTCCGTCCACACAAAGCCTGAGGTCATCTTAGCTATCCCGACGGCCTCGATAAAGAGGTACGCCCACTGCTTGAAGCCGGCACCGAGTCCGGGGAATATTTCAACCCCCTAGAACTTCTCGATGTCGATCTTGGGGATCTTGGCACACGACGGCTGCACAGGCTGTGGGGCAGGAGCGGGCGCTGCTCGCCTGAACTGCATTCCAGGCGTCTGCACCGCCGGTGCATTTACTCTGCCAGCGTTTTGTACGTTTCCTTGGTTATTCGTCGGGAGCTTGGCCGCGTTCAGCCGGTCTGCTCTACCGACTTCAATACCGATGTCGTCCGCCAGATCATTAATCGTCATTTCTTTGCCAAATGGCCCACAGTTCCTAAGTGATTCCCGGAACACACTGTCCCGGGCAGCAAGCGGGGGGGGGCCTTTTTGGCGCAGCAGGCAAGGAAACCGTGCTTGCGACGGATGAGCGAGCCCGCGCTTGCTCCATCGACTTCATACGAGTCTTCATATCCGCCATCCCGTCAAGTATGGCGCGCAGAGCCACTTCCGGTTCGAAGTCGGACCCTCCACCACTCCCCATATTAAAACCAGTAACAAATCAAAAAATATACCGGCGAAAAACAACGCCAACAATTCCACTAGACCTCCGAAAGTGAGGGGACTTCCACTAGTATCAGGAATCGTATCCACACGAGAATTAAACCACTCGAAAATCGCAAGAAACCACTTGCTCAAAGGTTGAAATCAATAGGGAACACTTCGTTAAAACACGCGGCCACTTGGGCTCATAACCTGTTGGCGCAGGTAGTCTTGGTAGCTTGAAGTGCGTGCTTGGATGGGCTGTAGCGGATCTCAATAGCCGTAGCCCGTAGTGCTTGTCCGATTGGTCGAGGTTTGCCAAAAGTAAAAGTTATATATATTATGTAAATATAAAAGTTTTAAGTCACTGACTCGAGCTTAATTCCACTAAGAGCTACTGACTTAAAACCTGTACACACCATACATAAAAGTATTATCAGCCAATCCGTTTCCACCATATGATTTACCTCGAAAGCCCATGATGGCTACGTCGAAAATCAACATGCGCATGCCAATCATGCCATGGAACTGGCCATGACATTGTCTCTAAATGAGTACGACTGTGTCGTGGCCATTGGAGGCGACGGCAGTTTATACGAAAGTGCGTACACATGTTGTGTGTCTGTCTAAACAATTGTACTGTTTTAAGATTAACCCTGCTCGTTCCAGTTGTGCAGGCGTTAATGAAACGTCGTGACTGGAAGGTTGTGATCCGTCAACCTCTTGGGATTATCCCTGGTGGTTCGGGGAGTGGGTTAGCGAGTTCGATTGCGTCTAAGTGCCAGGAACGCCCGAAACCCGTGAATCTTGCATATATTTTAGCCAAGGGCACGTCGCATGGGTTAGACATTGCGTCCATGCGCAATGGCAAAGAGACGGTGTACTCGTTTCTATCCATGGCATGGGCTTCGATCGCGGATGTCGACCTCGACTCGGAAAGTTGCGCTGTCTCGGTTCCTTGCGTTTCACCATCACGTACTTGAACCAATTGATCTTTAAACGACCGAATTATCCTGGCACGATCTGGTATCTCGACGAAGAGGGGGCTCTAAATCCCCCAACCTTTACTTAAACGACGACCATGAAGACTCGAAAGATGGACCAATCATGGACGAGTTTGATGGCGAACGTGACCGCCAGACGTGGTTGTGACAAAGGGAGAAGCATCGAGTGGCAAGTGGAAGAAATTAGGCACACACTTTCGGATTGTATGGATCATGAACATCTCGCATGCGGCCGAGTACGCCCATGTCGCGCCCCAACCTCTGTTCGACGATGGTTCCATTATATCACGTACATCGATGGGTCGTACTCCCGCATGGATCTCGCGGCAATGTTATTGGCCATGGACTAGGGACGTCTCGTGGACCTGAAATGTGTCCAACAAATCCGTACACGTGCGTACAAGGTCGTACCAGAGCGACCGACCGACAGGATGTGTGTAGATGGCGAATCCATCGAAGGAACTTACGTCAAAGCTCAAGTTCATCGTGCCTTGGCGAGCATTCCTCTACTTCCGAAATGAGAGATGATGCTGATGTGTGTGGACTGTGCTTTCCCGGGTACTTACTCGGGAAAGCACAGTCCACACACATCAGCATCATCTCTCATTTCGGAAGTACCAACATGGTGCACGTTTTAAGCATGGAACGCATCTCTAACCCATGTCTGACCGTCCCCCCGCGTCCACTTACTCTTTCCAACATACCCATTACATCCCGTAGCGACACGAACCGCTGCATCACATGTCTCTATCTGCGTACACCTTTGCACGACCTTTTGCGTCTCCTCCTCACGCCACTTTGTCTGTCGTTCCAACCCCTTGAACTTTTCCACGAATTGCACGCACTTGGCTTCCGCCGCGCCATAGTAGCGCGCGACAAAGACTTGAACGGCTTCTTTCTCGGCCACGAGCGTCACGAGCGCGTCCTGTTCGTCCTTCTTGACCCGTTTCCATTGTGCCACTTGGTCCTCAAGGTCGCTACCTTGTGGTCGAGTTGTTCCTTTTCGTGCTGCCATTGTCGATGCTTGTCGACATGTTGCCGCTCGAGCGCGTGCAGCTGCGTTTCCAGCGCTTGGTTTCGTTGCTTGAGCGTCGCGACGTCTTGGAATTGTTTCTCGAGTGTCTCTATCCGCATGGTTTTCTCCCACACGGTATCCATGGCAGCACGAAACCTTGAATAGATCATATCCAGCTCCTCCGTGCGTTGTTTCAGGACGTGGTCGGCCGAGTTTACTGTCGTCTCGTGCTTGTCCGGGTGCACATCCTTTGGCTCCGTCGTGAGTTCCGGCGTCGCTGGTGGTTGGTCAAGATGCGCCAGTTGTTGCGTCTGTTGCTGTACTGTGTCGCGCAAGTGTTGCAATTGAGTCGCCAGCACGGTATTTTGCGCCACGACATTTTCATACTCGTGTTTCGGAATGAGGTCCGGACACGGCATCTCGTTCTCCTTCTCCACGGCACGATTTTGCACTACCTGCGTCTCTAGTTTCACAACGTAATCATCCACCACTTGCTTTTCTACCGCTAGAAACGCATCCATCTCGTGCGTCTCGTGTTCCAGCTTGGAAATGCACGTGAGCGCTCCGTCGAGACGCGCACGCGTCCATTGCAGCTCGATCATTTTCGTCGCCACTTGATGCTCGAGATGCTTCATCTCGACACGCGTCCTCATGTCGTGAACGACACTTTCGACCTCGGACATGGCCATGTGCTCTAATTTGGAGCTTAATTCTTTCGTCCTGGCGCTTAATTATTGACACCGCAGCTCGTAAGTCTGTATCGAGTTGGCACATGTTACGGTACCTTTAGAGCGTACCGTACTCTGTCTTTCCTCACGTGACACCCCATCGTCCACTTCCCCTCAACGCGTGCGCGCTTTCCTCATGATAGGACCACCTTTTTCCGTCTCGGTCTCACGTCGGTTCGATACATGGCGGAAAGTTACGTCGCGCATGGTACC
>CM047585.1:2429062-2457206 GCA_026184515.1 Peronosclerospora sorghi | reverse complement strand
TACGTGTGGATTATAACGAGTGGTTAACAAGCGCGCAACTGTGCGCGCCTTGTTTGGAGTTACTTTACGTGGATACCTAGTACACAGCAGTGGCAGTAGGAGTGGTTGTTACGCATTGGATTCTCTTGTTTTACGTTGGTTGATTTGAGTTGCTGGTCTTTACGCTTAATCGCTAAAGGACAGTGGAGAATTGGATTACGTTTGGAGTTTGATTATTCACTGTTACGCTAATTGTTAGCACTATTCGATTGTATTGGAACATCACACAGTAGTACGTGGTACCTGGAACCTGTGTGACGAAGTGCGTACGACCAGATGGACGACGAGCATTATCAACAATAGAGTATCAGCTGTCATCGAGCACTTTGACATCACATGATCACCTCTTTCTTGACATGGTCGCAAGTTGTAGTCACTATTTCGAATTATTAACTGTTAAAAGTATTCATAATACCGGTTTTGTATTAAAGCAGGGTATGATTGATACTTTTATTTTAGTTTTAGTAATAGGGGGTGTCAATATTAACCATATCCATATAGCATGTTATATTGGTGAAGTTTATATCACCCATATGAAGTTTTTTATTAGGGCATGTCAATCTTAACCATATAGCATGTTATATGGGTGAAGTTTATATCACCCAAATGAAGTCCCGAATTCACGAATATGATATGTTTATATGCAATATAATATAACCCACCTCTAGAGGTGGGTTATATCCAATATGATATACGCTTTTATTAAAATTCGCATATGCTAAGATTGACATACCCTATTAGGGGGTATGCATACCCTATTAGGGGGTGCCAATCTTAGCATATGCGAATTTTGATATAAAGCGTATATCAGCGTATAACCTATTAGGGGGTATGCATACCCTATTAGGGGTGTCAATCTTAGCATATGCGAATTTTGATATAAAGCGTATATCATATTGGATATAACCCACCTCGAGAGGTGGGTTATTATATTGCATATAAACATGTCATATTCGGGAAATCGGGAACTTATATGGGTGATATAAATTTCACCCATATAACATGCTATATGGTTAAGATTGACACCCCCTATTCCCTAATATGACATGTTTATATCCAATATGAACCATTCATATCAAACCATATACCATTTTGGGAACAACGCAAGGCTGCACGAGATTCGTGAACAGAGGAAGGCGCTCAAGGACAAGATCGACACGTTGGACGACGCGAACACGGATCTCATGATGGGCGAAGGTGACTACGTGCAGTAATTCTTTTTTAATAATGCAATGGATGGTACAGTTCACATGCCAAGGCTGGACATGTTGTCCAGGCTCTTTATTGGTGAGAGCTTCGTGGAAGCGTCTGAGGAGATGGCTCAAGACTACATTGAAAAACGCGTGGAGGTGCGTGTAACAGGGTTACCTTTTGGTTACATTTAGTTATGTTGTGTACATAAGTACACTACGGTTGGGGTCAGTATTGACCGGTCCGAAAGGTTTGGACCTATTGGTTATTTTAACCAATCAGGGCAGGAGCCCTTGGTGGAGACGTGGTAGCCTGCCACGTGTTGGTACACAGGTGTGTACATTGCATTTCGGCTAGGTATGAATGTAGTAAATTATACTTAGTATTACATATAGTTTACATTAGTTTAATTAATTTAGGCTAATTACATATTAGGGGGTGTCAAAGTTACCATAAAAGGGGTGGATAAAAAGATTTTAGATCGGCACCCGATAGCGTTTTATCAGGGGTATCAAAGTTCGCCTCACCCCCCTCGAGTTAAAAATGATTTATCGAACGTTTTGAAACCCGTTAAGAATTTTATTCCCTGCCCGTATCAAAGTTACCTTCAACCGTGACAACAATGCCGAAGCTTTCCAATAAACAATTATTGTCTATTTTCTTTAAGTATGTCTATAAACATGCGCTCTTCTTGGGCTTTGTCACTTTGTTTCGGCGCACTTCCCGCACGAACGTCTCGAATACGCCGTTACATTTGCTCCTGTGAACGCGCTCGTCTCTATATAGCGCGCATTGTATGAATGTGCTATCCGTCGACCTTCCTCAGTACTCACTTGGCACTTATAAGGTTCGCGCTCGACCACATCTTTTTTATTATCCACGAGAATGATCGGCGGGAGTGGGCGGCGACTCTCGTTGATCTGAAGATGTAGGTCAAAAAAGGATTTCAATTCCTACTAGGACCATAAATATTATTTAGTCCTATTTGCCACATAATGCAAGCTCAGTACTTACGTGAAGAGAAATTCGGGAATCCATACTATAGACAAAAACATAGCCATCTTTGTCCATCATTCACTGCCCTCGCAGGGATTCAAAGTCCTGAACAAACCAAACATCACATTAGCACAAAACCAAGATCTCATCAAGTGTAACAACCGCGATCGTCGTACATCTTGCCCAGCAGTGTCCAGTATTTCAAGCATATACGGGTTCCAGTCCTTCACAAAAAATATCTCACAAAGCACAAGGTAAGGGCACTTGCACTTTGCCCACACCACCTGATCCCATCACTGACATTTGGAAAGTCTCCTGTCCATTAGCAGGTCCTGAAAAATGTGAGCTACATTCGCCTCATTCTTAGCAGCAGAATCGATGTGTCCTACCGAGCGACTTGGAGAAGGCCTCACCCTGCGAAATGTAGAGCGTGTCATTGATCTGTAGCTCATCCACGTCCGAGATCTCTGCACCACTCGAGAGGAACAGCCGCTTCGCACGTTCTCCCATCTTCTTACTAGCAATCTTTTTCAGCCTCGTGATACTATCAGAAGCAACTTTTTATCAACCCCCGTTTAAATTTTATTGACCTAGGGCCGACCAGGTCGATAAAAAATGGAAGATAAATATGGTTTATCAGATTTTGATTTCCCAGAAATTTTTTTTTAACTCGTGGTAAAATAGGATTTAACGGCCGAAATCCAAAAAGATAAAATTTAACTTTGACACCCCCTATTAAATATATATTCAGTTTACAAAATACACTAATCCAGCTAGACGCACGACCTCGACCGGTCGTGCGTGCTGTGAGTGTTTGTAGCCAAAGGGAATACCTCCCTTAGATACTCCCTTTCTAAAGGAAGCCTTGTTTCAAGGCGTTAGTTACCTCTAACTGGTAAACCAAGGGAAGTCTTGTCCCCGAGTAAGAGAGAACTCTCTTACTAAGCCCTTTTATAAGGGCGTATCGGCTAAGAGGCGGCATATCTCAGCTTCGGGAAAGTCTTCATCTGTGCGCTATCCGTACCGTGCGTATACGCACCTGCTACATCTGGTAGCACTTGTAGTCAATCCAACACCTGTGTTGGTAGACGACAACATCCTCTGCAAAGCATGAATCAGGACAATTGGGATAGGCTAACCCTCGTCCGGCAGGAATCCTTTAACAGGCTGTTATCCATACTGGGTGAAGAAGTCATGCGGCTCTTAGCGGAGCAGGGCCTTGATGATGTAAAGGCTAGGGTCAACGCCCTCATCGCCCATCAGGAAAGTTTTGTGGAAGTCATTCCACGTCCACGGGGGTGCGCCCTCCGTTGTCCTCTAAGATGAAGGAATTCACCGGTGAAAAAGGTGATAACCTTTATGTGTGTCTTCGAGAGGTCTAAACGGCCTTCTTCACAGCGAATGTGATCGCGGATCACTTGCAAGTGGGACTTGCACTGACCCATCTTACGGGTAAAGCCCGTGCATGGGCGTTCACGTATTCGGAGGCGGTCACGGACGTGTCCCGAACTGGGAAGACCTTAAGCAAAAGCTTATGGACATGTATGTCACGCCTGATTTGGTTTTCCAGAATCAGCTGGCATTTCTGAGGTGCCGTCAGGGCACTAGGGACTTGGAGACGTACATCCAAGAACTGAAGACCCTGTTGGAAGGGATGTACGCGAAAGCGTACTCGGACGATGTGTCCATTCCCGTGTTCATGGGAGGCCTCAAAGAAGGGCCAGCACGTTCGGAGCTCTTCCGAAGCCGATCCCAATCCCTGGGGGAGGCGTTTAAGATGGCGGTTAACGCCGAGAGGAACTTTCGTTCCTCTAAGGTGGGTCCTGAACCCATGGACCTGAGTCAGGTCGAAGCTGAGGGGAAACCTTCCGCTAAGAGTCACTCTGACTCTTTTTCGCAGAGCTTCGGGGCGGAGATCTTAGATATGTTGCAGCGGCGTGGGCCGCTATGGTGCTTCCTATGTGGAAGCGTGGACCATCTGCAGAACAGATGTCCGAAAAATCCCCAGCGAGACACTCGATATAAGGGGCCGAGGGCGGATAAAAAGCCCTTGCCCAAGCCGTCGGGAAACGACGGCTCCCAGTAGGTGCGGGGTGCCCTACTGGGGGATCCCTCAGTGCTGTTAAATCCCAGGGTAGGGGCAGACAGCACAAAGCCCCGAGGGAAACAGTGCTTTCTAGCACCGAGTTGGTATGCCAGCCAGGTTTTCTGGTCGTCCTTGCGGACGTGAAAGGCTTTGATAAGCCTTGGAGAGTCTTGATAGACTCTGGAGCGTCTGACAACTATGTCAGACGAGCTTCTGTTGTGAAGAGTCGGCTGTATGCCGAGGCCCTAGAGTCAGGTTCTCGTGACGTTGTCACGGTCCGTCTAGCGACGGGCGTACAGGTTTCTGTACCCAAGGTCTCGATCGACCTTAAGATGAAGTTTGCAGACTTCGACAGCTTAGAACGTTGCCTAGTCCTGTATTTGGACTCGAGGTATGGCCTCATTCTGGTCATGAAGTGGATGGAATGCAACGATCCATGGATAGACTGGAAGTCTAAGCTCATTGGCTCAACGCACCCGCGATCGGGTGAAGCATTGGCGAGTCATGAACCCACCTTTGCTCGATCGCAAAAGCGATACTGGCGTGAGATGCCAGAGATTGGGATGTCTGAGATGATCAGTCCCGATGAGGTCAAAGAAGTGTTCCTTGACGAAGGGGATTCGGCGGTTAATCCCCACGCCGATATAGGCGACTGGTGAGTCTCCAGTGGTAGAGGTGGATTCTTCTGAGGTTAAGCGCGAGGCTCTTCCAAGCGAAGAGACCCGAAGTTTGTCTCTGCTGCAGGTCGGAATTGATTCCGACGACGCCGTGTTTGGCGAACAAGTTGCGACTCCAGTGGTAGGGGTAGAGACCCCTGTGGTTAAGCGCGAGGCGCTTCTAAGCGAAGAGACCCGTACTTCGTCTCTTTCGCACGTCGGAATTGATTCCGACCACGCCTTATTAGGTGCGACCGGCGAGTCACCGATGGTAGAGGTAAAGACCTCTGTGGATAGGCGCGATGCTCTTCCAATAGATGGGGCAATTGACTCCCCCCATCTGGGTCCCGGGATGAGTCCCGAGGACAGTAGTCAGCAGTCCTATCGGATGCTGAATAGTGTGACAGGTGTTGTCACAGAAAGCGTAAGCCTGGAACGGTTGCCTGGGGTTGGCGAACTGTTGTCGTTGGATGAGATGTCCTTCAACGAGTTCGAGACTTATGTAAAAGCAGGTGGAGTCGACGAGATTGTCGTGTTGCGTCCGGAAGAGGAGTTGAACTCCTCATCCACGATGGACGAGTCAGTTTTGGTGCAAACCAAACAGGCATTGAATGACCGAAGCCGCCACAAGATCCTTGCGGATCCTGAGGACCCTTACCATTCCTTATTGAAGGAATTTGGAGATGTCTTTAGTGACAAACCGATGGGGTTACCACCGGATCGGGGAGTACGACATGAAATCGACTTGGTTCCCGTAACCAAATACTGAGTCACTAGGCAGTGTCCTCTCCCCAAGGAGCAATGCGACGTCATCGACGCATTCTTCAAGGGGAAAGAAGAGGGAGGGATGGTACGGGAGAGTAAGTCTCCTCATTCATCTCCCACTTTTTGTGTTCGTAAACCGAACGGAAAGTGGCGCATTGTACATGCGTACAACAAGCTGAATTCAGCTACTGTACCCATGCAGACTCCGATTCCTCGGAAGTATGTCCTCCAGAACAATATGGCGGGCTGTACTGTATACAGTGCCTTAGATCTGGTGGACGGGTATTATCAGGTGCTCATGCGAGCATCCGATATTCCTCTTACAGCGGTCAGCACGCCTAGTGGCATGCTACGGGAGTGGTTTGTTATGCCACAAGGGCTTTCGAATGAGCCTGAGACTTTCAATCGCTTGGTGACTCAACTCTTCCGCCCTCATAAAAAGTACGATCAGACGTACTTCGACGATATATTCGTTCATAGTCGCGCGGAAGGCGACTCGTCTGATGATCAGACGCACCTGATACACCTTCGAGCGGTTCTCGAATATATGCGAGAGCATAAATTATATGCAAACGCATCCAAATGTATCTTTGGTGCTGAGGAAATTCATTTCCTCGGATGCTTCATCGGTAAGGATGGAGTGCGGGCGGATCCCGCGAAGGTGAAAGCCATTGTGGAGTGGCATTCGCCTGTAAATCTTAAAGATTTACGGAAGTGGCTTGGATTGGCCAATTATCTCCACAAATACAGCGAGAACTACGCTGAAATGGCGAAGCCATTAACCGAACTTCTTAAGAAGGATGTTGATTGGTGTTGGAAAACCGAACACCAAAACGCTTTTGAAGCGGTTAAGGGGAGCTTGTTAAAATCCCCCGTTCTTGCTCTCCCAGATTCTGGGAAACCATTTAGTGTCGTCTGCGACGCCTCGGATTTTGCAATCGGATGTGCTTTGTTACAAGAAGATGATGCAGGAAGGGAACGCGTGATCGCGTTTGAGTCGAGGCAACTTAAAGCTGCGGAACGGAATTATCCCGTTCATGACAAAGAGCTACTTTCAATGAAGTATGCCCTTGTCAAATTTAGGGTTCACCTACTCGGCTCAAAGCCGTTCGTGGTTTATACTGAGCACGAGTCCTTACGGACAGCGACAAAGTCGCCTCATCTCTCCCAACGGATGTCCCGTTGGATCTCCTTCTTTGCGGATTACAACTTTGAGGTAAAGTACAAGCCTGGTAAACAGAACGAGCTTGCAGACGCGTTGTCGCATCGTCCCGACTACGAGCTCGCTCACGTGACATTCATCACCTCGTCTGTGGTGGATCTCATAAGCCAGGCGTATGAGAAAGACCCACAATGTACGGCGCTCATTATCGCGTTGGGTGGAAAGGTACTTGGCTCGTCTGAGCCTACCCTGTCAAGTCGAGATAAAGCTCGTTTACACCGTTACAGGTACTGTGACTGTTTGCTATATTATAGCACGAGCGCGGAGGACACTCCGCGGGTGGTTGATCCTCATGATGAGGAACTGAAGTATAAAGTCTTCTTTGAGGCACATGACGCCCCTACCGGTGGTCATTTAGGTCGGGATAAGACCTAAAGCGCTTTAAGTGCTTTGTATTGGTGGCCCAACATGTATAAGTGGGTCGGTGCGTATATACGCACCTGTGAGACGTGTCAGAGAGTCAAATCCTTTGCAGAGTCAGCTGCGCCTTTGGCGAGCTTATCCGTTCCGACGGAGTGTTAGAAATCCATTAGTATGGATTTTATCTTCGTTTTTCCAAAGGATAAGGCCGGTAACACCGGCATTTTGGTATTTATAGACCGTTTGAGCAAGTTGGCTCACCTGTCGGCAGTGCCAGAGTCCATTGATGGACAAGGAACAGCGAAAGTGTTCCTAGACCGTGTCTTTCGACAGCATGGTCTACCCGATTCCGTTGTATCGGATCGGGATCCCCGTTTTACGGGACAGTTTTGGGGGGTGTTGTTTAAGGTGGTGGGCACCAAGCTCCTCATGTCCACCGCGGATCATCCGCAGACGGACAGTCAAACGGAACGCATTAATCGTGTTGTAGAGGATTTTCTCCGGAGTTTATGTCCGGATTTTCTAAAGAGTTGGAGTGAGATGCTTCCGATGGTTGAATTTGCTATCAACAATTCGGTGCATGCATCTTCGGGGTTTACCCCGTTTTACGTAAACGGATTAGTGAATCCAAGGGTTCCGTTGACACCATGTGTGTTTGGCCCATGGCTTGAGGGGGGAGAATTACCTGATGTCAGCCCTGTATCTGTGCGAAAGTACATCGATAAGTTTTATCGATGCGCCTTAGTGTCTTACGACACGTTTTCGATGCCATGGCGGAAATCCAAGACAAGCAAAAGGAACAGGCCTAAAGCAAGGGCCGGCGTAACAAAAAGGCGTATAAAGTAGGAGAAAGTGTTTTATTAAACTCTAAAAACCTTCCTACAGATGCAGTTTCAAATGTGTTACGGAACAAACTGCGCCCCAGGTTTGTGGGGCCTTTCAAGGTGCTAGCCCGAAAGGGCTTGGCGTACACCTTGGATATTCCGAAGGAGATGCGTACGCATCCAACATTCTATGTGGGTATGCTTAAGCAATACCAGGACCCGGAGGCGGGTCCCCTCTTGGAGGAGGCTGGGAAGTTGGATATCCGAAAGGAACAACAGGTCGGAATAGCGCCGACAGGGTCGAAATACGCCCATGTAAATCCGCAACGACAGACTCGAGATAGGCAATCCGCTTCTCGATGCGGTCATTCGCACTCTTCTCGTCGCGGAGTCCCTCCTGGGCATCCTGGGCATCCTGGATGATACGGATGAGTCGATAACAGCGCTCGTGGAGCTCACGTCGCAATCGCGCGACCTCCCCCTCCAGTTCTCGATACGGAGGGTATTCCACATTACCATGTGGAGCGTCTGATGGCGCGACGCCATCATCGGTGTGAGACCCAATATCTGGTGAAGTGGAAAGGTTATCCACATTCACATAGTTCGTGGGAGTCCGAGACTCTCCTGCGGCAGGATTGCTGTGACGTCGTTGACGCTTTTGAGAGGTAGAACCCCGCTGTGGGTCAATGACAAAAGGGGCGGACGAAGCCCCTTCACTCTTCACTCCCAGTAACTGGGAGTTTGCCGGATGATATGCAGAGTTTGCATTGCTCTCCGGCACCACACCGAGTGCAGGAGCGCTAGCAGGGTGCGTACAATAAGGGACAGGTAATTGCCCCAGCGCTTTGGCCTGGTAATACGCCAAGCGCAACGCCCTCTCTATCCGAACGTCGGGTTCGGAATAGCTGTTGTAAAGCTCTTCAAAGTTGGGGAGACGCTTCCCCCTTCCGCCCAAGCGCGGAATGCCCGCTCTGCCTCCTCAACATCTTCGCCTCGTTGGAGAACGAAGGGAACTTCGCGGAGGGTCTCAACGAAGATGCCCCGCGCCTGTTTCCCGAGGCGCGATCGGTATGAGTTGACGGGAAAATGCCTTGGTGTTAGCAGTTTTGCCCGGAGTTGTCTCCGGCGCGCGATTTAGCGCGGAAGTTCAGCCGCAGTCCCAGAGATATAAGAGGCTAATCCCCTCTTCACCTCGTTTTTAGCCTTCTTTTGAGGGTCACAAGGACCCTCCGTGCCGTTACGGCACGTCGGGCTTCCTGAGCCGTGTCCGGATCATTGGTGATGGTCGCCTTCGGCGACCCGGATGCATCATCCGCAGTTAGTAGAGGTGGCGCACGAGTTAGTGCATTCTCCCCACGTGTGGGGAACGAATTGGACTGCCAACATCGCCGTTCGGCGTTTTCGGAGCGGTCAGCCTTTGGGGAGATATCCCCAAGGGCATCCACCTCCGAGTTATCGGAATAGTTTCCATCCCCTTCCCGAGGATAATCCTCAGCACCACTAAAGGTGCTCATGGGGGGTTAGCCAGAAGTTCTGGAAGTTGGAGTTCTACAAATATAATTGATTATTGCGTAAGCAATAGTCTTGATGGGGGAGGATGTAACAGGGCTGCATTTTGGTTACATTTAGTTATGTTTTGTACATAAGTACACTACGGTTGGGGTCAGTATTGACCGGTCCGAAAGGTTTGGACCTATTGGTTATTTTAACCAATCAGGGCAGGAGCCCTTGGTGGAGACGTGGTAGCCTGCCACGTGTTGGTACACAGGTGTGTACATTGCATTTCGGCTAGGTATGAATGGAGTAAATTATACTTAGTATTACATATAGTTTACATTAGTTTAATTAATTTAGGCTAATTACATATTAAATATATATTCAGTTTACAAAATACACTAATCCAGCTAGACGCACGACCTCGACCGGTCGCGCGTGCTGTGAGTGTTTGTAGCCAAAGGGAATACCTCCCTTAGATACTCCCTTTCTAAAGGAAGCCTTGTTTCAAGGCGTTAGTACCTCTCTCTGGTAAACCAAGGGAAATCTTGACCCCGAGTAAGAGAGAACTCTCTTACTAATCCCATTTATAAGGGCGTATCGGCTAAGTAGCTGTACATCGCCGCTTTAGGAAAGTCTTCCTCTGTGCGCTAGCCGCACCGTGCGTATACGCACCTGCTTCAGTGCGTGTGATGTGTTGCACTTTTGTCTTCCCAAACGTTAATGAATTTGATGATTTATGTAGGTAGCAAATATGGAGATGAACAAGCTGCAAGTGGAAGAGTCCAAGCTCGAGGCTCGACAGGCGGTGAGAAAGTAATTCGACTCCGTTGACAAAGTTGTGTTTACGAATGCCTGATGTGGCTTGCAGGCTCTGAAGAAGTTGCTGTATGGACGATTTGGTCAAAGTATTAATCTGGAAGACAGTTAGGCAACGTAAGACTCAGGTTGACATTTCACACGAGCTGGTAATGTTACTGGTGGACTAATGGAGGTACATTCGTGGCCTTAATTTTGAATCAGTCCTTGTGCTCTACAAACCGCGCCGAGTGCTTCTCTCAGTGCCTTTACCACCCGCTTTTGTAACTCGGTAGCCGTTCGACTCGACTGGAAACGTGTGTAAAGTGCTACTCGTGTGGACGTGGACTTTCTAAAGTACAAATTTAAATAGGGCGCCGTTGATTCCGTCACTTTCAACTGTAATACTGCCTCCATGCGCTTCTATGGCGGCTTTGCATATATATTGTTATCTTTGAGATATTTCGTGGTACAAACGATTGATCAATTCTTTGCTATTAAGATTATTATTTGTAATATTAAAAGCTAGTGCACTTATTAAATCTTTCCGGTGCAGCCGTAGCTGCTGTGGAGCTAGGAATTGCCACCGATCGATCAACGTCCATCTTAAATGGGTTAAATTCTTCGTCATGCTGCTGCAGCTGTTGCTTGGCAACTGTGCGATTTTTTTCCTCGCGTTCCCTACACTTCTCCTCTTCCACTTGCAACTTGCGGGTCAAAATGTCATCTAGCGCAACTACAACCTCATTAAGCAAATGATGAGCTTTAATCTCTGCTAGGGTGATACGTTCCTGTGGTTTGACGTTAAAGATGCGTGTCATGAGCGACATAGCACCAGTGAAAACTTGGCGGGTCGGGAATGCGCAGCCCAAAAGATTCGTGCTGCTCAGCTGCGCACGCTCTAAACCACCAATCCTGGTTCGACAGCACTTCCTGACTCATGTATCCTCCCGTGCCGCATTGTGTGTAAAGCTCCTCCACTGCTCCATTCGCTCTCTCTCTCTCTCTTAGTCCTGGAAGGTCCAATGTCCGCAATTTTTAGCGCAAGCTTTTCGCCGAGAAGCAGATTTTCCAGCGGTATGTCCTGTATAAGACTACAGTATCTGGGTTATCCTAGGCTAGGCTAGCATGCCCATACTGTAGTATACTGAGTGAACCCCCCCCCCCGTGTGTGTGGAAGGGCGCCCATTGGTAAATCCACGAACACTTTTGGTAAATCCACGTACTGCATCGTTTTTGACGGGTGCAGGATTTGCACATTAAAGAACGTCTGCAGTTTGACATGTAAGAATCGTTCCTCATCTTCGGTTCCCGTTTTGCTGCCTCGCTACTCATCGCGTCTCTATCGATCTTCGTTCACCACATACTTTTCGGTTGTTATGGCCTTGCGTAGTGATATTTGGGGCTGTGCGCTCATTGCGCTTGTGCTACTGCTCACATCACTCAACTACTGGCGTAATCCCGTGAAAGGATGGCGTCGAACTGCCGACATGGCGGCGGTATTTTGCACTTCCATCTATCACGTTTATGGCTGCATTGTATGATGTCACGATCCGGTTGTGCAGATTCTGTACGCACTGTGGTGGCTAACTCGGGCTATTGCTACTTGCGTGCACGTAAGGCGCCGAACCAGGACGTGTCATCGGCGTGGCACTGTGGTCTTCATTTGCTGGGAAACGCAGCCAACGAGCTATTTTCCATGGAATTGCTACGTAAAGAGAAGAACGAAGGAAGTTATGACACCAGCTCTATTGGTCGTTGTAGTAAGTAAAAAAATCTGTCGACATCACGTTAGTCGCCGAAAGACGAGCTCTCAATCGCTGTGCGAACAGCCAGCACGAATGCGTTGACGTGTAACACATTACTTAGTCGTTAAAAAATAGTACCATGGCATGGCAATCACTAGCGCAATAAGTGTTGGTCCGACAAACGCTATCGTGACACGCCCAGTGTCGTTTGTAGTAATTCTTTGATGTCCGTGGAGGTTGAGGCGCCGCGCTTCGTTGTGGTGGTCCTCTTTTCCCTTTCTTTTTCGCGACGCTGCGTCAACTACGACAATTTCAACAGATGATGGCTTAAGCTGAGCGTCATTGCTTGTCACACTTACCGTTAGTTCCAACTCACCGATAGTCGTTCGTAGTTGCCAAGGAACTGGAATCTCCATCTTCTTTAGCTCTTCAATTAATTGTCGACGACAAGACAAAAAAGCTTTGTACTTGGTCACCACTTCTTCACCTAACTCGTTATCACGTTTTGCTCCTTGGTGTGCCGCTTGCAGGGCGTCATCTACATCATACAGTGCGTTAAGCTTGTCACGAATTGCTACGGACTTGTCCTTAAGAGGCTCAAGGTCGTGTGTCAGAAAGACTGTCTATGCATTGCGCAATTACAAAAGTGAATCGCGGTTTCAAAAGGCAGTTGCCGGTCCTGCGCGTCTCCAGCCCTCACGAATTTCTCAAACGTTTGCTGTAGCTTAACGAGACGATGGGTAGCAAAATCGGATTGGATGCTCGCGAGCTGCGACTCGTCCAGCCTTTGAAATTTATATTTAAAATAATCCTTCAGTTCCTCTAGCTGTCGAACAACTGTGCGCACGCTCTCCATTATACCAGGTGAAGTTTCCTTCACTACCGATTCGACCGAGACCAATAGCTCCGCCAGTGTCATCTCGAAAAACTCCTGACCACAGGTATTTCGTAAAAGTCGTGAGTGCATTAGCAAATTCAGTAAAATATGTCAATCGTCGGAAAAAGCACCTTTAACTCGTCTCTGTTCATCGTTTCTAGCAGATTCAGAGCGCCAAAGTGAGAGCTGGAAGCGAGTGAATCATCCAATAAACTCTCCTCGTTGCCATCCCATCCATTCAAAAGAGCCATTATCTTGTCCAGTGCCGTATCAACGTCGAAGGTGTTATCGTCTTTCAGTGCTTCTGTATCACTCAAGCCCGCATCTATCCGGTACTGCATCAAGACCTTTTCGATCCTTAATTTCCTCGCTGTCGCGGCCGCTATCATCTGCTGTATATATATCAAAAATCGACGGGTATCATTTTCATAGTAAACCAAGTATGAAGAGCCCAAAAAGGATACGGTGCTTCGTTGCTTTAGTGAATTGACCTTTTTTGCATTCAAAATCGAGGTTTTGTCTCGCATGTAGCGGCTCCCCTGCATATACGGATCCAAGTCCAGCGCAGAAAGGTCCGTTGAGACTTCTACACATAGATCCATCAATTGCGGAGCTTGTTACTTCTTCAATGGCAGCGTCAGTTGCGACGACTAGCGTTAGGAGCTTCATTATCGGGTTCTATGCTAGCGTGTTAGAGACTACAGTTATCCTCGATAACTATAGTCTCTAACGAGTCCATGGAATGCGAAAGTTGTAAGGCTGCGTCTTTTTTTTGTTGATTTCAAGATGCTTCTTCTAGCGTCAGATATTTCAGATGTCTTGGGGTGTGTGGCCCGATCAGCCCCCTAATTTAAAGGTTCATTTTTGAAGCCCAAACTTATCCATTGGACATAAAAGGGGGGGGGGGGGTGTACGCAGCAAAGGGTGTGTGTGTACCCAGTCACGCCCTACATTTAATAAAGGGTCAGCCCGCGGATTGAGGCTTTTTTCTACTACAGAATTGTCGATCAGGTCCCTAATTTAAAGGTTCATTTTTGAAACCAACTCTTGCCCATATTTACCGCATTTGGACACATAAAAGGGAGGGCCGGGTGGCCCTATCTACTTGGTCGATCCATTCCCTAACATTCATTGCCCGTATATTAGGGGGTGTCAAACCTCGGGTCAACCAGAAAAATAAAAGTATTTTTTACCCCGAGTTATCTGTACAAATAATTTGAACCTGGGTTGTTGCCCTTATCGACCCTTACAAACGTTGAGTGCCCATCCTATAAGACGGGGGAGGGGGTTTGAATTAGCTGTTATCGGTGCTGGCGTACACGGTGGCGTAAACAACCGCGGAACAGAACACCCTAAGAACCTCACAACCACACACAACCATACAACCATGACACGTCCGAAAGCGACGGCGGCCGGAACCCCGGCGTCGGGTGAAGCCAAAGATAGCAAAGAATCAGCGGTGCGCTTCAAAACAGAGCACTTTTACTTCATGCTGCAGTTGTTTAGTTTTCGGGTTCGATTACTCCGAGTTGTCAGGTTCGATTACTCTAATCGTATCGGTCACGACCGATAACTTTTATAGGTACAAATAATTCGAATCGAACCCCGTCTAATCGTATTCGAACCCCCGGTTTATCGACTAAAAATTTCTGAGGTTTGACACCTATTAGATACATATATAGGGAGAGCCTACACACACGCCTTACATAAAAGGGAGGAGGTGGGTGTGACCCGAGCGAAGCGGGTTTCTGACCGCAGGCTTCCCTTTAAATAATGTACTACCAGTTCTCTGATTCTGACGGTACTTAGTATGCTATTGTATTATCCAGTAAGGACGATGATGCCCGGCATTCAATTACACGCGCCGCACCTTCGGCGAGAGTCGCCACGAGCGCGTACTGCGATTCCGAAACGTTTGGAGTTTCGCCACCGTTGGAACAACAGAATGTTCCGATGGCAGTGGACTCTCCGTCTTTTGGGTACGTGACTTTGAGCGGGAAACCGAAGTAGCAGCGAATGGTAGCACGACGCACGAGATTCATAGAACTGGCGCGTAGATCAGCTTCAGGATCGCGAACAAGTAGTGGTGCTTCGTGCATGAGGACGTGAGCACACATCGAATCGTCACGAGGAACCTCGCACCGGAACAACGCAGGGTCAGTGGATGCCACCACGTAGGCTGCCTTAGATCCAATCATGGTCACCAAGGTAGCATCACACTGTCGTTCCCTCACGAGCGATGCTACAGAGGAGCTGGAGATCTGGCAGATCCGTCACGTACGACACAACATTTGGATGACTCGCACTCCATTGCAGCCGATGGGCTTCATCAGCTGGTATGGCGTACTGAGCCACTTCCACGATCCGTTGTGCTTCTTGAATGCCTTCTATACCTTCGTCAACTTCAGCATCTTCCATGTCGTCCATACTTTCCTCACACACACACACACATCTGTATATATAAGCGGATAAACACGACACGAGGCACCCGCAAGAGGCGGAACGTCAGCCTCTGGACTGCTTGGAGTTTCGATTGGGATTGCAGAAACTGGCATCGTCGTTGGCTTGGGTATTTCCTCCGAGAAGCCTCGTTCGTGCGCCAAGTGGCCCAAGCTCCTGGCCAAATCCGTACCATCAGCACGAAATTTAGTGGGTTTACCACGTGTCCGGCTCAGACTGAGAAGATGCTTGATCACACGGAGTATGGTTGTTCACTCCTCTTGGGACGCATCACAAAACACTCGGCTAAGGGCACGTGCAATGACGGCGCTAGCTGGTTCCGAGCTGGGACTATCCGGCTCGACAAACAGAGATGACACGCTGTCATTCGAAGCGCAGAAGTTGTCATAATCAGCATCGTCTACATGCAGTGCTCACTGAGATGGCTCTATTTGACCCCTCTACTGGACGACTCGGACATTTCGTTTGAGAGCGAGACGTTGCTAATGGAGCCGACACAACGAACACAGACGAGAAAGCCACACCATTGGCAGCGCTTCGGGTCCCGCGAAGACGTCGTTTTGTTATTGAGAGTCCCAAACTTGCGCTTCGTAATCCACACTCGAGATCATGCCGAGCGCAACCATCTGAGAGTTGGCCCACTTGACTTTGTTCAGATACAGCACCGACAACGAGTAGGAGCTAATGAGGCAGTTCACGGCCAGAATCTGGTACATTTGCATGGTCGTCACGAGGGCACAGCGGCACTGGCGAATAATGTCAACGCAGCCTTCAATCGAAGGAGCGCGCGACGTAAACGGATATGCAATCGATGCATCGCCCAGCTTGATCATTGGTACCTCTCCATCGTCAAAGCCGTCCATGTACTGTGCCATTGCAGCGCTATTGGCAAAATTTGCGAATCCCTTTGCGCCTGAGCGTTCCATGGCCTGTTTCTTTTCTCTTCCGCTTCCCGCTTGGCAAAGGCCGCGATGGCTTTCATTCGTGCAAATGATTCACCACGAGCCTGACGCGCTTGCACATCCGCCTCGAGCTCTTCCTGTTTCGCTTCATTTCCGCCATCTGTTCCTCCTCGGTCAGGACATTAAATTTTGGATTCTGCTTTGCCAGCGTCTGTTGTTTCTTCTTGATACTCTCCATCGTCTTTTTCTTCTCTTCACTGAGAATAAGCTCTACATAGTCCTGTTTCTTCTTGCATTGCGACGTATTGACATGTTGTTGTGCCAGACGCTTCTTTAGTGCCGACACATGCAGCTTTATTAAGTCTTCACGGGTACTTACGGTCGCCACGTTACCTTTCTGATACTTTGCTAACCCCGTTACACTCTTATCGGCATTTGCCGAGCCGAATCCACCAAGCAGTACCACGCTAATATGCGCCTGCTTTAATGCACCTACATCGTTCCCGCCGTCTCCACACATGAGCGTATGATGGCCATGCGTCTTTAACAATGTGAGCACTTTTTCTTTCAGCTCGGGAGTCATGCGAGCAAACACACGAATGTGGTTCAGGTTTTTCCAGATCATATCATCCACTTCGCCCGCCGCAAGGAGCGTGTTGCCATTGACACACAAATCATACTTTTTTACTAGGACGTTCATGTCCCCACTCTTGTACGGCGCCAAAACCGAGTCATCGGCCGCCTGGGTCCACTTCAGACGATCGCTGGACGATGCATTCTCGCTCAACACGAGAGCAGGACGAGTAATAATGCCCGCCTCTTTTGACACATGGATCGCCGTCAGCGTCGCGTCACCATTGATCATGGATACGAGGTGGGAACTGTCCTTCAACACTTTCAAAACCTCGCCACTATCTTTACGCACAAGACATTGAAACACGGCAAACCCTGCAAACTGTAAATTGCTCTCTGCCCAAGCACGCGGGTGTTAAGCAACCTCCACTTCAGATGCGCCCGTGAATATCTTTGTAATCGAGTGCAAGAACACGCATGCCACGGTGAGCCAGACTTTGGTACGTAGGCCAATACCATTCTGGAATGGACTCGGGGACCAGCAACGTCGCAACGGCCTCGGGACTATCTTTTACCAGTGATCGCACGCACATTCCCTTGGAGCCCAAATGTACTTTGGCAACGACGCTCATACGCTGGAGCTTTGATGAAAAGTGATGACGGTGCAGGATTTGCACATTAGTGTCCTTTTGGTTAATCCCCTGCCCCCAGCGGCGTTCGCTAGCACGCTCAAGATCTTGTTGGGCCGGCACTGACGAGTAGCGGCATTGTATGAAAAATCAATCGCACGGATCGACGCTTCTTCGACTGGATCACCAACCATCTTGCCATCAATCTGAACGAGCGACTGGCAACCAGCTAGCACCAAGGTCGCATCCAGATTCGCCGCAATCATCGGCACGTGACCCAACACTTTGTATGTGGGGACAGCAAAAGTGGATACGGTCGTGTCTTTACAAACGACACCCACCGCAGTCAGCTGATCCGTAGTAAGTGTGCCCGTTTTATCAAAGAGACAAATGTCCACCTTGGCAGCAAGCGAGATTCGGAAAGGTTCCGTACAAAAGATTGATAATTTGACCAGGTTCAACAGCGCCGAGTTCACAGCCATGGCTGTCTGCATCGACAATTCCGCTGGAATGACGCTGGTGACAATGAGAACACAGCGCAGCAGGAGCTCAAACGCAATCTTGCCCTTCTGGGCAATGCCATGACGAAGGACATATCCGGACGAGAGCAGTGCAAAGATCAATAGTAAGAAGGCAAGGCCTTAGGCATCCCACGAGCTACCGGTTACTTTGCCACTTGAAAATTCAATCATGCGTACCAATTTACCCTGTGACGAACTAAATCCTGTGCGTAAAACGCATGCAGTACAGCCATGGTGGTGGAGGAATCTTCTGACCCGTAGTCGGTCGCACGGGCAGCCAAGTTGATGGCCAATACGAAAAAGGCGGCGATTGTGCCGAGTGATGAGCCGGAATTATGTGGCATGGTGACGACCACGGATCTACTACGGAAGCTCGTGGCCAAGGGATTGTACGCCGAGACGACGACGGTGGAAGAAGTCATGACGGTGAATCCGGATTTAATGGGACCGAATGTGAGTATTTACGACGGCATTTGTTTGGATCACTGTTGGGTACCTGTTTTTTGGTACACACCGGCATAGTGAATATTTAAACATGCCGCACTCTCGGGACTCGGTTCGTCATTTGCCGCTCTGTTTTTACCTACCGACGGAAAGGTATCAGCAGTTTGGTTTTACCTGGCGTTGGATCGTCGAGACAGCCACGCACTTCGCCTTGCATCGACAAACTGCGCACTTTGCCAACCAGTACGCACAGGTGCTGCTCCGTCGTCGCGTGGCCAGTGCTCCTGAATATGTGATTGGCTACCGCGAAGACGTGCGCCATATCAAGAGAAAGCTGCGGGTCTTGGGACTCGCTTGTGTCTTTATGGCGGCGAAGATCGAGGAGGTGCATCCACCAAGAGCAGCGGATCTCGTGGCCTTTTTAGCGGAACGAGGAGACGCGAAGATCGCAGTCGAAGATCTCATTCGTTTTGAAGCGAATTATGTTGTGGTACGTGCTGTAGATGGTAGAAAGAGTATGTGAAAAGCTGACGACTGGGGTCGTTATGATTATCAGGAGCTACAGTGGAAGTTGCACCCCACGACCCCTTACACGTGGCTGCTGCATATGGTGGCGGGGGGCTCGGCCGACGAACATCCTTTGCAAACCATGGGCGATTTTGTCAATCCAGCATGCAACCCTTCGGGCACCAGGGAGATCTTTTTCAACGCCATTCGTTTGGTGGATATCGCTCTTCTCGACTACCAGGCGATCGAGTACTGGCCGAGTGAATTGGCTGGAGCAGCGCTGCTGCTCGTGGACCCGGCTCTTGACTTAATGTCCGTGGCGCAATTCATGCAGCTCAATGCAAATATTTTGTGGGAGTGCAAGTCTTGGCTCTACGCAGTGACCTATGGCGTGTGTTACATGGAAGCCATGGGTAGCCAAGCCGAAGACCGCTGGGCCCAAGTGGCAGCAGAAGAGCTGCTGTTTATCCAGTCCCAAGTGGTCGTGCCCAGCCATTTGGCTCGTGGTCTCTTGCATTCGGATAATGTGGTGGATTTGTATGGTGCTGGCATGGCAACGCCGCTAGGAAAACCCTGTGGACTCGAGACGTGTCCGTCGCCGTGCTCCCCTAGTACCAACTACACTATGGTAGCACCTCCACCCACGTGCTTATGTAGTGGCAGCTACCACACTTGCGGTGGTGATGACATGCCAGGTCCACAAGTTTACCACTTTAAGTACGGGTGGCAAGGTATCGATGCGGGACTCATGGATGAACAGAATTTTTGAATGCACCAAGATACGCGAATGTAGTACCCTTAGGGGGCGATTTTATACTTCCTTTTATGTTAAAGTGATAAGTTCCTTTGAATAAAGTGATTACTCAACCTTTTTTATGATTCTCAAGGACCTCTTCAAGTCCAACGCGTGACTGACCCAGGAGGAACACGGCACCAATCAAGCGGCATAGACGATTCGAAGACGTGCGACGACTGGATCCCTGACCTCCTGAAAGACGAGCGAGACATGTGTAAATGCTGGTGCTCCTCAAAGTCATCATCTTCATCTCGACGTCCTCGTCATCGTCCTCATCTTCGTCGTCGTCATCGTTTTCGTCTTCATCCTCATCTTCATCCTCGTCGTCATCTTCATCGCCTTCCTCAGCTTCTCCACCATCTGTCGAATTATCAGAAACACTGCAGCGATCGCTATAATCTTCTTCGCTGTGCTCTTCATCCCCATCATGCATCTCGTGATCGTTAGTTGAGAGCGGGGATCGCATTGAAACGTCGTCATCGTCTTCTTCATGCAGCGGATAAAAGGCAGTCCCAGCTGCTTCACTATCTACTGCCATGCTGCCCCGACTCACTATCGAGGCAATTGCTCTATTTGTACGATATATCGCCAACGAACGACCAATGTCACGGACGTCTTTATGAAGGGAGTTTTCAATCCGGCTGGCGACCTCGTGCGTACACTTGTCATCCGTTCCGCTGATCGACTCATGCTCTCAATATCCAAAGATATTCATTGTAGCAACATGAAAAAACTCGCGTGGGCGTTACGGCGACGATACAACTCGGTCACGTCGTCTTCAAGCTCAGATAGTACTGTCGAGTCCTCGAGTTTGCCCGTGGAAGACAAGAGCTGCGCTGCGTGTGGGAAAAAGCAGTCAGTCTTTGTCCAAGCTACGGGGCTCACAACTCGTGGCTCCAAGCTGAAGCAGAAGAAAATGCATGGCAAAATTTGTACGCGATATATGTGTGAAGACTGCCGAGAGCAGCATAAAATTGCCTTTTACTTACCGGACGCAAGAGAAAAACAGCGCTCTGTAACCATTTGTCGAACCTGTGAGATGAATACAGTATCCAAAAGTGCCTCTGACATCTGTCAGGACGAGATTGCACATCATGATCATTCCAATGCAGCCTTGGGATGATAGAAAGAACGTGCGAACCAAACGCGAGCTAGATAGAGAGACAACTCGAGTCGAGTGTTTTAACTTAACCGCGCTCTCTTCGGATCAGTAGGAAGTAAACCTTAAGTCTGCGTGCTTTGGCGCGGTCTGCACAACGTGATCGACCAGCAGAGGGACGATCCGTTGATTGATCGTGTACCCTGCAAGCGGAGCGGGAAAGCCATCCGTAGCCTTTTACAGGCAAGTAAACAGCTTGCCACGCATCCCATTGACCACCGGAGCGTCCTCGAGAGCCCATGACAAGCTCATGATGGTTCTCTTCGGTCATGGTTTCACGAATGGCATTAAAATAGTCACGTCGCGCGCCACGATCTTTCCGAGTCCAGTCATCTCGAGCGTAGTATGCGTTCTTGTTTTGCAAGAGGTTTACCTGCTGGAAGCGTCGGGAATCAAATGCATCGGGACAGAAGGACCAGCAGCCAGTGTACTCGTCCGGGTAATATACCTGCACCGCTAACGATTCCCAGCCCCCACTCGAGCCTCCGTACATGGCACGGGCCCAGCCCTTGCCAATGCCTCGGAACTTTTTCTCGATAAACGGGAGGAACTCGTACGTGATCGCATCGCCATAAGGTCCGATGTTTGCGCTATTCACACCGTACGAATCATCATAGTACGGATTTGCACGCTGAAGTTGGACGATAAGACCCCGCTTGTATGTAAACGGGTCGTTCGGTATCTCGGATGTCCAATTCGAGTAGAAAAAGTAGCCATACTGCTCTCCTAGCGATGCCGTCGTCGAGTTCTTTGGAGGAGTGGGGACAAAGTTGTGCTCAAAGTAGCGCGCGTTCAATAGTAAAGTTATCACATTTACTCAACCACCACTATCCACCACCAAATTCATGCACCGAATCTTGAAGGAATGGCGTGAGCCCCCCAAAAATCCTGTTTGCAGAAGCCCATGCATGGCCTGTTCAGCGTTTTATTGTACGTGACGGCACGTACAATAAAACGCTCTAAAGCCTGGCGACGTTCTTCTACAAAGTTTGCATCCATATTCCCGCCCACCGCTTTTCTGGAAGAGGGGGTATGATAGTACCTGAAAGCCCAGTGATCCTGTCAGTCCTCATTTAAACGTACAAGTTGTGACTGGGGCTTAACCTAGAAAGTGCAACAACAATCGCTGGTGTAGCCACTCAAAATCACTGAATTGACGCTTCACTTGTGCAGGCGTACGCGGAAAGTGCGAACAATTCGTCTGCGTTCCACAGAAGACACATGAGAATACACTTGAAACCAATTGAAATCACAAAGTCAGTGACCTTCGTAAAGATCACATATTGCGTGTAGAGTGAGTACCCTGACCCTACAATCAAGGGTGTGCTCACCGACACTTTAAATGATCGCTCAAAGTCCGGTGCCACTTGTTCTGGAAGCTACAAAGAGGGCCATATTAACTCACACCTGTTAGCAACCTGTTGTACTACGTCTTTCCTACTTACTACATTGTTAAGAGGCTGGTACAGCTGAAAGTCCGCTAGCGGCAAAAAGTCTCCCGAGTACAGACTTTGCATTTGACTTTTCCCCGTACTCTGTTCTAATGCGTCAAGTATCATTGCAACAAACGAACAGCCTTTATTTAACTGTTGCAGGGATTTTCCGCCACGTGCAAGACGTCAAATCTGCGCACTATCATATTACGTATTTTATTCCAAAACCGGTGTACATCTCGTGATCGGGAGCTGCCCGCCCGCACCTGTCGATTCGCATCATTCATCAGTCGTGCGCGCCGTATAAACGCTGCTCCCTCTTTTCCTCCAATAAAACCATCAGCGTCTGTATCTACCTAAAAATAACAGCGACTTAGGGGCAAGAAACTACCACAACGTCTTGCAACAACTGTGGTGAAGTGTACCACAAATTTGGTCACTTTTGGTCAAGGCAGTTGGTCGAGTTTCCGATTGGTCTAAACAAGGGGGGCTTTTTAACCTATCAGATTCAAGGAGTGTCAAGAACGCAAGTTTTGGTGAGTCACCTGACATTGGGTATTTTACATATTTTCATGTGGGTACATATTGGGACCGTAGGGAGGTAGTATTGGTTTGAGTTGTGGATTTGCCTAAAAGAGAAGAAGTCGTTTGGAATCTTTTGGTTTTGCCTTCGGGCTAACACCTCAACAGGAGGTCGTTTAAACCTTTGCTATGTGCATCAGTCGCTTCCGCCCGCCGCGGAGTGTTTGGGAGCAGAGGGTCGAGTAATCCCCTCTAGCTCATTATACCCGGTCTGGACGCGCCACACGCGCATTTGGCCAGCCGGAAGTCCCTCGACGGGAGCACGCATTGGTCGACTTCTTCAAGTTTAAGTCACGTACGTTTGGAACGTACTAACAAGTGGATTTGTCTTTACGTGGAGATATCGTTTGTGGAATTCACGAGCATATTGGATCTTTACGTGGACATATTGGTTTACTATAACATTGGTTGGAGTTTAGACCGGTTTTGGTCTTCTCTCATATTGGTCAGGGGCTAGACCGGTTGATTGGTCTACCCTCTATTAATTCGTATTGGTCAGGTCTAGATCGTTTGGACGATCGAACTATTGGAATTTATCTTTTGGAAGTGTTTCTGGTCTGTACGTACCTGGGGTGAAGAGTTCCGCCCTAGGTACACCTAGCCAGCACGGTCTACGATATTCAAGACAGAATCAGATCAATCTGCGATCCCGATCCACCGAGTGTGTAACTAGCCCATTCCATCGGGTACACAAGGTGAGATGAACTTAAGTGAATCGGACCAAGTGTCTTTGGATGATGACCGGTCGTCTGCCAGCAGCGGACGATCAGACCAGATTTCGAGTGGAGGTCCGCGGGGTCCCCCCCCCCGACCGTAAGTAGGAAGTCTGGGCATGATGGTGGTGGTCAGGTTGTCGATACAAATGTATTCGATTTCGAACTTGACTCCACCACAATGGTGCGCGTGCCCGGATCACTTGGTGATCGTGGATATCACCGCGAGGTATCATCAAAGATTGAATTTGAAGATTTGAATTTGGAATCGTTCTGAAGAGGGCGTAAGGAAAGGTTATCACCTTACGTCTTCGTTCTCGATAAAGATGGCGATGTCCGGTCTGGCCTGGTGGAGGACCAGATCGGGATTAATAAATTTTTTACTCCCCAAAAAGCTCCCACCGGAGCCGATCGGGACTATAGCAAGTCTTGGTATAGTCCCGGAAAGGATCAGGACCTTGGTCCTGATCCTATGTATATGCATAAAAAAGTTGATGGAAAATCAAAAGACGAAAAATACTTGGTAGATGATCAGAACGATCAGACCAACCTCCCCAAGGTCCCCAAGATTCCCAAGAAAGGGTTGGGAATGCTGGCCGACGAAGGCGACCTTGAAGAAAAGTCGCAGGTCGGAGATGGAGGCATCACTGAAGAAGACCTAAACAAGATGTATTACATTTTTGAGCTGAAACGATTTGTTCGCTTTGACTTGGTCTTTCGGGTGTTGAACCTCCAGATCCCCGACCATCTTCTCGGTCCCACTACCGATCCGATCCAGAGTGATCGCCCATTACTGATGGTGAAGAACTTGGTGGCGATGTTGGCGGAGGTTGGCATTAAAATGCAGAACCCCGCCGATGTCCAAAAACTATTTGAATTTGAGACTTGGAGGCTGAAATCGTCGATGTCGACCTTCCACGACCATTTGGTCCCACTGGTGGGGGCGGTTCGCCGCCCAACTCCCACCGCATCAGTGAAGGTCGCTGAAGTCTCCACAGCGCTTGTTGACATTGGTTCTGATGACGAATCGGTTTATCAATCTCCACCGGCCTCGAACAGCTCATCCGAGTTGGAGACTGGTGTCGAGCGGATGACCATGGCGGTGGACCATGCGCAGTCTGAACAAAAAAAGGACGTGCGGCAGCAAAGGGCTGCTTGCCAGTCGGAGCCCCAGCGAGCCCCACAGGCCTCAGTTTCGCAAAAGGAGGGTATCAACACGTTTCCCATGACGCCAGCCAACGTCCAAGCCATGTTTGAGACGATGATGCAACGTTTCATGGAAGAACGGGTTAGACCACCTATGCGCCCACATGTCCAAGACCGGTCTACCCAGCAAAGTGCCAATGTTTGCCGAGATGTAGATATGTAATCGGTAACATCTGTGGACAAGCCCACTCGAAGTGATAAGAAAGTCGGCAAAGGGAAGCGCAAGTGGCAACCGGCCAGACCGCGTAGACCAAGCAAGACAAGTGACTGTGACATGGAGTCGGTCGGCGGTCTTGACGACCACTGTGGGTCAGACGGTACGGGCGCTGGCAAACCACGCAAGGCTAACCTAGCCTCCACCATTGCTTACGACTTTGGATCTGCTGCGATTCCGCGCATCCGTATGGCCGCGACGACCGACCTCAAGGACTTCACTGGCAAGGATACTGATGAAGACCAGGCCCGGTCTTGGTTCGGTCGTGTCAAGTCTGCGTTCCTGCGAGACCAGACCCCGAAAAGTGAAAAGTGTATGATCTTCCGGGATTTGTTGAAGGGACCGACTGGCGAAATTAGTGATCCCCGAGTTACTGCGGCCGGGTGTCCTTCATCACTATCACGTGAGTCTAGAAGGGGGAAATCAGGGCATAGGCAAGACCTATCACACGATCAGGTCCCACTTCCACTGGAGAGGTCTTTTCCGCAGTGTGCAGAAATATGTGGGCTGTTGCACGGATTGCGAGACCGGAAAGGGTAGACCGGTAATAAAGGGGAGATCGCCCGGAAATATCGAAGCTACCTACCCTTTCCAGGTCATAGCGATGGATCACATACCGTCTCTGCCTAGATCGACGCGCGGAAACACTGAGCTGCTGATCTGGGTAGACCTGTTCACCGGTCTAGTTATTGCGAAGGCAAGTGCATCTCGGTCTGCGGAGCAGATCGCCCAGAGCTACGAAGAATGTGTGTTCCGAAGATTCGGCGCCAGCTAGGTCATCAGGCACGATCGGGAACCCGGTTTTATGGCCGAGGTGTTCCGGTCGTTCAATAACATGCTGGGCCAGAAACAGAGTGCGACGATGGAATATCGTCCGCAAGCAAATGGATCGGCGGAACGCATGGTGCAGACCATAACGAGGGCGATCAATATGTACGTTGCTGACCCAGACAAGCGAGATTGGGAAGAGTATGCAGAAAGGATGGTGTTTGCACTCAACGCGTTGACCGATCGGGTCCGAGGAGAAACGCCTTTTTATCTGACATATGGATGGGACCCTCGGTCGACATTGGAAGCTGCGATACCTATCGGTTGCACCCGGAACCGCGATCGCGATGCTAGCCGCTGGCGCATGCAGGTCCAAAAACACTACCAGCATGCAAAAGAAGTCGTCAACGAAGAGCTGCGTCAGGCCACACAAGACCGGGTAGACCGGACCAATGACCAGGTCCGACCCCACGGTATAGAACCAGGGGCGAGGGTATGTCTATACCTAGACCGAGTGAAAGAGGGCTATGCGAAGAAGCTGGCTCACATGTGGCACGGCCCTTTCCGTGTTGCTGAGCTGATTGGTGAGCACGCTGCCCGTCTAGTAACAACTGGTACACATTACAAGGTCTTCCCGATCGTGCATGTGTCCAAGTTGAAGCTGGTACGAGAATTTCCTGATCGACCCAAAACTCCCTGTCTGGTAGACGAAGAAAAAAGATTTGATTTCGATGAAGCGTTACTGCCGGAGGACAGTTGGGAACGACCATTAGAGGAAGACGAGTTTGAAGTGGAGAAGGTCTTAGATGTTCGGTCGACCAAGAAGACCAGGTTCGGTCGGACTCACCGAGAGTACCTGGTCCGATGGAAGAACCATGATGAATCAACTTGGGTCGACGAGCTCGACTTGAATTGTGGGTCTCTTCTACGAGAGTTCGAACGAGAACGAGTCAGTCGTAATCGCTTCGCAGTGATGCAGACTCATGAAGACCAAGACCAAGACATGCAGTAGCATCGGTCGGTCTAGACCGGTGTGAACATGTGGAATGTCCGAAGTTGTTGTGAAAATGTGATGAACTGTGACGAATTGGAGTAGTGGAGTGACGAACGTGATGATTATTTTTCGCGATGTGGGTGGAACGGTTTATGATAACGTGTTTGGTGCAACTCTGAGAAAGTGGTGAAATTAGTTCAAGTGATTTGATGATCAGATATGTGAAAAAGAAGTGATGACATGTATTACGAGCTATCTGGTCGAATACCTGGAACTTCATTCGCTATCACCCCACAGGCGGCCGATGGTCAGCGCCGGATGGCCTGCAACTTGGTCTTGAAATTGGTTGCGCCAGGGTTCCTTCTGGTCAAGCTTTACCAAAGCATCCTTGAGGTCCGCGACTGGCTAAGCGCAATCAATACCGGGGTACCATATGCCGTCATCGGCTAACAACCTGGTCATCTCAACGCGACGCCTTGGCAGTGGCCAGACCAGATCGGGTCCTTTGAGAGTCGGCAGTGACCAGACCAGATCGGGTCCTTCGAGGGTCGGCAGTGGCCAGACCAGAAGGAGGAAGAGTCACGTCAACCTTCAATGCCCACGACAAAGCATGACGATATCGAACAGAATTCCCGGGCAGAAAAGTTGGTTTGGGCGCGTCGACAGACAGTTTCGACGACCCTTTATCGATGTCACCCTCCTAGTGCACCACTTGGTCTTCTTCTGACGTCGGCTCTTCAACTTCGACAGCGGATCTACGATTCTGGGTGGATTGGGATTGAGATAAAGCGGGAAGGAGATCATCTGAAACCACCTATCCAACCTCCGAAGCCGCCCCAGGCGAGACCAATACCGACTTGGACCGAACGGTGTGGCGGGTCGAGGGCGCGCGTTTTTTCGAAGCCTTCCTCTTCACAACTGGCCCCTCCGCCGCTTTTGGAAGTTGCACCCGCGTCTTAGCTTGCGTTCGCACCGCTTTGAGCTTCTTTTGGAGCTCCAGGTCGCACGCTAGAGTCCGCGCCCTCGCGCCACTCTACGCATCTTCGCGTTTCCGATTTTGTTTGTAAATTCCGTGGGGCGGATTTTTAGCCAATGAGCGGCACGATAATCCACCCGAGCCCGGTTGGGCGGCGAAACGGGTCGAGGGCGCGCGATTTTTGGAGTCCTTCCTCTCCGTAACTGCATCC
>CM047585.1:2400577-2411941 GCA_026184515.1 Peronosclerospora sorghi | reverse complement strand
CCCTTGCTGTGGTATAGACCAAGACCAAAGGACTTCTACTTAAAAAATCCGCAACCAAAAGACTCTTACTTGGAAAAACCGCAACTAACCAATAATACTACCTCCCTATGGTCCCTAATGTACCCACACAAAATTATGTAAAATACCCAAAGTCAGATGACTGACCCAAGACCAGCGTTCTTGATACTCCTTGAATTTGATAGGCTAAAAAGCCCCCCTTGTTTGGACCAATCCGAAATTCGACCAACTGCCTTGACCAAAAGTGACCAAATTTGTGGTACACTTCACCACAGCCACCCTGAGTCCGACCGTGTCGCACAACGATAACGGTCTGACTCACCCATCACTCGACCAATTGGACCTTGGTCACTCACACTTCTTCACCATGGACCAAACATCTTCGGCACCTGCGTCAGGTACTTCCTTCACTGCACTTGATCTTCTTATGCTTCCTTTTGACGCTTGTTCTTGTCGTTCTTGCAGAAACTCTATGCGCCGAGTCGCCCCATATTGCTTCACCCTGTCCGGTCGGCTCGTTCTGGAAGCCCACATAATTCTCCTGCACTTCAAACATCGGAAGGGTGTCAGACTGAAGCCGACACGCGGATGCAGGATATGCTCGCAGAGAACACGCGGCTCAGGACCCAGGTGGCCAACCAGGCAACACGAGGTGCGCATCTTTGGTCTTCATCTTGTACTCTTCTTGACCCTAGTTTGTCTTCAGCTCGCATCCCTCCCAGCGTAGTCCAGGCAATAGGTGCCTTCGTCGATGCTGATAGGCAGTCTGACGGTCACGCTGACCAGATTCGACACATTTTGGAGGAGCTGATAAGCGCGCGCCATGAGCTGTCCCGTCTGGAGGCTCATCAGCCCCATCTCCGGGATCAACTTGCACTTGTTCGACGGCAGCAACTGGACGGACAGTTTGACGCGACCTCACTGCGCATGCAAGGCGACGACTTCGCGCGACGCATTGCCGAGCTTCAAATTTCCATTCAAGACCAGACCGGGAAGGTCCGGTCTTATCAAGACAAGTCAGATGCTTGGACGCTAGAGTCGGGTCGTCGTCAGGTGGCACTAGACCAGTGCCGCCAGCGTTTGATGAACTTGCTGCATCCGTGTTCGACTGCTTCCTCCAGCGTAGATTGGTCCGCATCGGCATCCTTAGTCGCCTCGGGTCAAGACCAAGACCGCTTGAAACAGGACCAAGACCGGTTGAAGCAGGACCAAGACCGCTTGAATCAGGACCAAGACCGACGTCGCTCATTGGCCTGTATTCACCATCCCGAAATTACATTAAAATCAAAGAAGCGCGCGGACGCGCCGAGTAGATCGAGGGCGCGGGGCACTGCGCACGGACCCGGAATCTGGGGGAAGCGTGCCGTATCCCATAAGCGAGCCAAGACGCAGGCGATTCTCATGGAATCGGACTCGGACATGAACGACATCTTTCTTCAACCCCTCGGAAAGTCGAGCGCCCTCACGCCGTACTTCAAGTCGCATCCAGCACACAGGGATATCGTCTGAGGAGGACTCCAGCGAAGGGTCCGGCGATTCCGATTTCATGATCCCTATCCAGTCCAAATCGCAAACGAATTTGCGTGACAGTTTCGTCCAAGTGGCGTCGACAGTGGGGTCAGAGCAGAAGATCGGTCTGCCAAGTGACGCTGCACCAGTATTAACATCCGTGACGCCGGCGCCTTCGGTTCTCCCTGGGATATCCGGACTTCACAAGTACGCCCTATTAAAGAACATGGCGGTTGACACCAGCTCCCTTCCGCCGCGAACGTTTGAAGTCACTTGGCCGTGGTCGTCGGGGCAAATCAGCTGTTTACGCCGGTCTACCCTGACCAAGCAGCTTCTGGCCCGGTCTTTCTCTCGTCCGAACTCCTGGCTTTTTCCACCGGCCTAGAAAACCCCTGCCGCGTCTGCATGGAGGGCGGACCTGATTAAGTCGGCGAAGATCTCCCGCCTGTACGGCGATGAACCATGGAAAATCTTCGAACGCTCCAAGATAGGACTTGTGTTCCACTTGACTCCATGGATCGGCACTTTGCTAGGCCGGGTGAAGAATTTCAACAGGATCCACGGCCAAGCAATTTGGGAAGCGTCCCACTACTTGGTGCTTCCTCCCGACCGGGTGCGACAAGATCCGGGCCTGGCGACGTTCCAGAGCAAGCGCAAGCGACGTCGAATTCGAGCGGGCGAGGCTTGGCAATCCTTGTGCCAGTACATTTTGGACGGGATGCGAGCTCGCGAGTGTGACGTCGACGTGTTCTTGTACCCGGTGTTCCTCCACATGCCAAGGCGTCGCGTTGAGAAGACCAGACTGCTGGCCGACGACGGCACATGGTACCTCGATCTTGATTGCGCTGAGCCGGTCGCGGACCTCAAGGATGCTTTGGTCAAGCTTGACCGGAAGGACCCATGGCGTAACCAGTTTCAGGATCAAGTAGAGAATCATTCGTCGATGGTCATCGGCCGTCTGTGGGGCGATAGCAAGTGAAGTCTCAGGTAGTCGACCAGATAATCGTAATACATGTCATCATTTCTTCTTCATATGTCTGATCATCAATCACTTGAACTAATTTCACCACTTTTTCCATAGTTGCACCGAACACGTTATCATAAACAGTTCCACCTCCATCACGAAAAATAGTCATCCCATTCGTCATTCCGCTACTCCAATTCGTCACAGCTCATCACAATTTCATATCGACTCCGGACCTTCCACATCTTCACACCGGTCCAGACCGACCGATGCTACTGCGTGTCTTGGTCTTGGTCTTCATGAGTCTGCATCACTGCGAGGCGATTACGACTGACTCGTTCTCGTTCGAATTCTCGTAGAAGAGCCCCAAAATTCAGGTCGAGCTCATCGATCCAAGTTGATTCATCATGGTCCTTCCATTGGACCAGGTACTCTCGGTGAGTCCGACCGAACCTGGTCTTTTTGGTCGACCGAACATCCAAGACCTTCTACACTTCAAACTCGTCTTCCTCTAATGGTCGTTCCCAACTGTCCTCCGGCATTAACGATTCATCGAAATCAAATCTTTTTTCTTCGTCTACCAGACAGGGAGTTTTGGGTCGCTCAGGAAATTCTCGGACCAGCTTCAACTTGGACACATGCACGATCGGGAAGACCTTGTAATCTGTACCAGTTGTTACTAGACGGGCAGCGTGCTCACCGATCAGCTCGGAAACACGGAAAGGGCCGTGCCACATGTGATCCAGCTTCTTCGCATAGCCCTCTTTAACTCGGTCTAGGTATAGCCATACCCTCGCCCCTGGTTCTATACCGTGGGGTCGGACCTGGTCATTGGACCGGTCTGCCCGATCTTGTGTGGCCTGACGCAGCTTTTCGTTGACGACTTCTTTTGCATGCTGGTAGTGTTTACGGACCTGCATGCGCCAGCGTCTAGCATCGCGATCACGGGTCCGGGTGCAACCGATAGGTATCGCAGCTTCCAATGTCGACCGAGGGTCCCATCCATATGCCAGATAAAAAGGCGTTTCTCCTCGTACCCGATCGGTCGACGAGTTGAGTGCAAACACCAGCCTTTCTGCATACTCGTCCCAATCTCGCTGGTCTGGATCAGCAACGTACATCTTGATCGCCCTCGTTTTGCTCTGCACCATGCGTTCCGCCGATCCATTTGCTCGCGGACGATATGCCATCGTCGCACTCTGTTTCTGGTCCAGCATGTTATTGAACGACCGGAACACCTCGGCCATAAAACCGGGTTCCCGATCGTGCCTGATGACCTAGCTGGCGCCGAATCTTCGGAACACATATTCTTCGTAGCTCTGGGCGATCTGCTCCGCAGACCGAGATGCACTTGGCTTCGCGATAACTAGACCGGTGAACAGGTCTACCCAGATCAGCAGCTCAGTGTTGCCGCGCGTCGATCTAGGCAGTGACGGTATGTGGTCCATCGCTATGACCTGGAAAGGGTAGGTAGCTTCGATATTTCCGGGCGATCGCCCCTTGATTACCGGTCTACCATTTCCGGTCTCGCAATCCGTGCAACAGCCCACACATTTCTGCACACTGCGGAAAAGACCTCTCCAGTGGAAGTGGGACCTGATCTTGTGATAGGTCCTGCCTATGCACTGATGTCCCCCTTCTATACTCACGTGATAGTGATGAAGGACATCCGGCTGCAGCAACTCGGGAATCACTAATTTCGCCAATCGGTCCCGGTCTGCAGTGTCTTGGTCGGCATCTCGGCAGTAATACAATAATCCATTATCATCCACTTCGTAGCTATCCGCGATCTTGATGTACTCTTTCGCTTGATCTTTCGTCAACTTGGACAGTTCACCACGCAGGTAGGTCTTCAGGTTCATAATCCATTCTTCTTCGTCCTGCGCCTTGAGGATCCGTTCCATCCTTAACTGTTGCACTGCATATTCGTTCAAACTTTCCTTCGGGAACGGTCGGCAAGACTTCTGAGCTTTCGATCTAGTCGCGACCATCACATGCACCTGGACTGGGGCGTTCCTGGGTCCGATCACTTCTGGGAGCCTGTTTAATTCATCAATTCATCCAGAACGGCCTTCTCGGTGATCGTAGCCCCGGTCTGGTCTTGAATGGCCTTGGTCGCTAGGTAGTCGGCACTTCTGTTCCAGTCCCGTTTCACGTGCAATAGCTCGTGGTTGGGGTGGTCCTTCAATGCCTTCAATACTCGATCGTTTAGCGTCCTTAGTCGTGGAGCCTTGCAGTCGATCTCTCCGGTGATATGCCTGATCACTAGGTTAGAGTCACCACATATGATGACTCGCCCCTTCTCTTGCGACGACAGAAGGTCCAGACATAGAAGTAGACCTCGGTACTCCGCCTCGTTAACAGTAATATCCGGCGTGAAATCGGCAGCGGCTGCAACTATAGACCGTTGTGGCAACTTCCACAATATGGCACTATAGGCGCCGACCTTCTTCGTCACGCTTGCCGATCCGTCAAAACTTAATCCCAAGAGCTCTTCATCATGGTCGACGGTCGGTGGCGGTCTCGAAACTGACTGCCGAGGTTGCTTCCTCGGGGCTACCGCTATCAATGCCTCGTCCACTTCAGACCGAGGGGTGATACTGGCAGCTAATGTGCCCAATATCTCTTCCTCGCCCCTGGTGCACTTAACGACCTCGAGGGTCCACTGCGACAAGACCGCCGACCATCTTCCTAGGCATCCGTCCATCCCATTGGCTGATAATATCCAGGCCAAAGTAGACCGTCTTGACAGGACCTTTATAGGTCGGCCGACCAGCAGGTTGTAACACACATCCAGAATTCGTAGCAACTCCAGAACTTCTTTCTCGACAATTACATAGTTCACTTCTTTTTGTTTTAGCGTCCGGCTCGTAAACGTGACCGGATGATACACACCATCGTGATCTTGCACTAAAGTGGCTGAGATAGCCCACTTACTGGCATATACAATAATGGTCGGCACTTTTTCGGGAGCGAAATGCTTGAGAATCGGTGCCGTCGCCATCTTAACCTTCAACATACCAAAGGCAAACTGTGCACGATTCATATGATCTTCGGCCTCCACTTGCGGACAAACTGCAGCAAGACCAGAGTCGGCGCCCTCCTGTAAAGTTGCCCGGTCTTCTTCGCGCAACATATGATAGTCAACTTCCCGGAGCTCTTACAGCACAGCCGCGTAGATAGCAAAATCTTCAATGAATCGGCTATAATAATTCAAGCTTCCCAGGAAGGACTGCATTGCCTTCAGCGATCTGGGGAACGGGAGGTTACTCAGCGAATCCAGGTCCTTGGGATTAGCCTCTAGATCATTGTTCGAGACCATATGGCCTAAATAGGCGACCTTGGACATACCCCAAAAACTTTTTACGGCACTGATAGATATGTTCCAGCGGTCGCATGTCTCCAACAATCGTTCAACCTTCTCGCACAGATCGTTCCATGACGAGGCAGGTATCAGAATGTCGTCGATGTACGACCGCCTCTCTAGAACGGACGGTCTTCTTTTCCGATCGGGTTCACCCTCTCTTAACACATCATAATTTTCAACGGGTTCCCGATCGGTCTTGATCTTGAAGTGTCCGTACAATGCGTTATCTATCAGCCTTTGATAGATTTGGGGTGCCTTCTTCAGACCGAACGGCATACGATTCCACTCGAAAAGACCAAACGGTGTCACAAATGCGGAAATCTCACGGGCTCGATCAGTCATCGAGACCACCCAAATCCACTTGCCATGTCCAGCGAACAATACCACAAGTTTTTGTCCAGGTCTTCCAACAAATCATTAATCAGCTGCATCGGGTACACCATAAGTTTAGTTAACCGATTTACCAGCCGATAGTCGATGCACAACCTAATGTCGACGCCGTTCTTCTTGATAAACATTACGATCGGCGAGGCCCATGGAGAGGTCGACGGTCTAATAATCTTGGTGACCAACAGTCCTTTAATGAGATCAGAAATATTTTCACGGTACTGTGGATCCACGCGTCGAAATCGCTGGGCAATCGGCTTGGCATCTCCAACATCAATATCACAAATCGCACCACGGGCTGAAGGTGGTAAGGCGTTGCCCTTTCCGATCAGCAGATGTCTTTTATTCCATATGATATTCTTCAACTGCTCGATCTGGTCTGGACTGTTAAGGTCTTGATCACCCACTTGTAAATCACCCATTGTAACTTCGGGCGAGTCGGCAGACACTTCAGGGAGGACTGCCATTTGGATTTCCAGCTCCTGAATGTACTGTTCCCCTCCTTCATGTATACAGACTTGTTCATCTTCTGGGGCGATATCACCTATACCATTTGGACCGGCTGAACGCCCCTGGTCTTGATCGACGGGCTGTCCTTCACTGATATCGGTCTGATTAGGAATACCGTCATGGTCCGACCTAGCAATTTCATGTTCCCCTTCTTCCGTTTCTTGCTCCGCTGTCGCCTGGTCTTGTGCTGACACCACGTTGACTAACCTTGGCTCGTCTACTTGATGGTCCACCGTTTCTGGTGACTGCGGCGCCTTTCTTCGGACCAACATCTTTTTTGGGGTGACATAACTTGGTCTTTCCACTAAAGGTGAGGTATCCTCTCCCACCGACCCATCATCGCTGATAAGATCGGTGGTCGATTGGTACGCCAGGTTTTGCCACTCGACATACCGCCTCGACCCAATCGAGACGAACCCCATCTTCCTTGGTACCTTTCCTTCTGCTAACCACATACCAACAATAGTGTCATTGTTCAGTGTCAGTGGCTTGTCACCGATATTGGTAACACGGACAAAATCACGTCGACCAGCACTCTTTACGAAAGTCGAGACCCACCGATCGCCCCTGGTCAACCATAACTTCCTCGAACGGAAACCTTTCTCGACCGGGGTATCGGCAGACCGACCGAATGGGATAGTGAGGTCTTTATCCCACCGGACCAGATCGGTATACGAACCATACAGAGGTCTTCGACCAGCTAACTGGACCTGGACCTCATCCGGGAGTGTAAGCACTCCATGTGACAGGTCTAGGCTAATACCAGCTGGGAACATGAAATCCATGCCTAGTAAAGCGTCCTGTCCAGCCAGCTTGCCAACCCAAGCGCTGAAAAAGTAGACCAGAGATCCCGACAAAGTAATTTTCACACGCGTTCTTCCTTCGGTCATATAAGAGTTTTCACCGATCCCGACGCAATCTTGTCTCTGTGTATCGTCTATACGACATCCGACCTTACGAGCAAAGGCGGAGTAGATTATCGAGACTTCAGCTCCAGAGTCGATCAACATCGTCGCTTTCTGGTTATTAATCTTGCCACAGGCTTTCGCCTGCTTGAACCATTTATCAGGCGCGTGATACTTCCAGTATCTGCGGGATTCTCCAGGCAGCAAGTCCAACTGCATAACCTCCTTGGTCCGGGAGTACTCATAGGTCTTCAGACTGTAGACCGGATGGTCTCGGTCGACGCAATTTGGAATAGAACGTGTATTGTCGGTCTTATCCTCCTTGCCGACATATGCATAGATGTGAACCGTAGAACGCTCGGCTCGATCCAGATTCCAACCTGGCGAGCGTTCTAGTTTAACATCTTTACTGCGTCCGGCGGCAGCATCCCCCGCGTGCTTGTCCGGCACGTACCACTTGCGCATCATGTTAAAAAATTCTTCAATCTTGCAGTGGCCGGCCTCGTGGATCTCTCCACATGACTTGCATACGAAGAGGCAATGGTCAGTCGGGTGGCCGCGTCTCTCGCACTTCTTTCACACCATCTTCTTCAGCAGTTTGGGCCATCATGTTTGCTCGACCCACAGTGGGAGCACTTCTGACGAGGTCGGTCTGGATCGGACTTGCTTCCGTTCCTTCCCTTCCGGTCCACCTGGTCGGACTTCGACTTGGTCTTCGTGGCAGGTCCCGCAACATAGACGTAACGATACTGGTCTTCATCCGATGACTCCTGGATAGATTGACTTCCACTTTCCCCTTCCGACCCCGTGCTGTCATCAGCTACAATTGCCTTGACCGCTCGGGTCGGTCTGGTCCAAGATCTCTTGACCGGATCGGTCTGGGTCTTGGAACGATAGCGACCTGATCCACCAGCGGTCTTCGCTCTCATACTACGCGACTGTTGTAACGTCCGTAGAATATGTTCAACTTCACCCGCGTCCCTAAGACGCAGCAGAGTAAGCTGGTTCGCCAGTTCTTGGTCGTCCAGGGTACTAATGTAGTGACCCACATGTTCCAGAGCAGCACCGTTCGGCGGGTTATTCTCTTTAATTGTTATGCCGGCACGAAGTGCAGCCACGTTCAACCGATGCAAATACTCGATCGGTGTTTCGTCGCTCCGCTTCTTCATATGGTGATACTTGCGGGCACTCGAAAATCCGGAGTTACAATATTGACCTTCAAATTCTGCACATAGCTGGTCCCAGTCAGACCGGACATCCCGACCTAACTGTTGGATCCAGTTGGCAGCCGGTTCTTTCAACAAATCCCGGAGAATCAGACACCTTTCACTTTTCGGGGTCTGGTCTCGCAGGAACGCAGACTTGACCCGACCGAACCAAGACCGGGCCTGGTCTTCATCAGTATCCTTGCCAGTGAAGTCCTTGAGGTCGGTCGTCGCGGCCATACGGATGCGCGGAATCGCAGCAGATCCAAAGTCGTAAGCAATAGTGGAGTCTAGGTAAGCCTTGCGTGGCTTGCCAGCGCCCGTAAAGTATGACCCACAGTGGTCGTCAAGACCGCCGACCGACTCGATGTCACAGTTACTTGTCTTACTTGGTCTACGCGGTCTGGCCGGCTGCGGCTTGCGCTTCCCTTTGCCGACTTGCTTACCACTTCGAGTGGGCTTGTCGACAGATGTTACCGATTCCATATCCACATCTCGGCAAACATTGGCACTTTGCTGGGTAGACCGGTCTTGGGCATGTGGCCGCAGAGGTGGTCTAACCCGTTCTTCCATGAAACGTTCCATCATCGTCTCAAACATGGTTTGGACGTTAGCTGGAGTCATGGGCAACGTGTTGATACCCTCCTTTTGCGGAACTGAGACCTGTGGGGGTTGCTGGAGCCCCGAATGGCAATCAGCCCTTTTCTGCCGCATGTCCTTTTTTTGTTCAGACTGCGCATGGTCCACCCCCACGGTCATCCGCTCGACACCAGTCTCCAACTCTGATGAGCTGTTAGAGGCCGGTGGAGACTGATAAACCGATTCGTCATCAGAACCAATGTCGACAAGCGCTGTGGAGGCTTCAGCGACCCTCACTGCTGCGGTGGGAGTTGGGCGGTTCGCCGCCCCCACCAGTGGGACCAAATGGTCGTGGAAGGTCGACATCGAAGATTTCAGCCTCCAAGTCTCAAATTCAAATAGTTTTTGGACATCGTCGGGGTTCTGCATTTTAATGCCAACCTCCGCCAACATCGCCACCAAGTTTTTCACGAACGGTAATGGGCTATCACTCTGGACCGGCTCGGTAGTGGGACCGAGAAGACGGTCGGGGATCTGGAGGTTCAACACCCGAAAGACCACGTCAAAACGAACAAATCGTTTCAGCTCAAAAATGTAGTACATCTTGTTTAGGTCTTCTTCAGTGATACCTCCATATCCGACCTGCGACTTTTCTTCGACGTCGTCTTCGTCGGCCGGCATTCCCAACCCTTTCTTGGGAATCTTGGGTAGCTTGGGGACGTTGGGGAGGTTGGTCTGATCGTTCTGATCAGCTTCCAAGTATTTTTCGTCTTTTGATTTTCCATCAACTTTTTTATGCATATACATAGGATCAGGACCAAGGTCCTGATCCTTTCCGGGACTATACCAAGACTTGCTATAGTCCCGATCGGCTCCGGTGGAAGCCTTTTGGGGAGGAAAAAAATTATTAATCCCGATCTGGTCCTCCACCAGGCCAGACCGGACATCGCCATCTTTATCGAGAACGAAGACGTAAGGTGATAGCTTTTCCTTACGCCCTCTCCAGAACGATTCCAAATTCAAATCTTCAAATTCAATCTTTGATGATACCTCGCGGTTATATCCACGATCACCAAGTGATCCGGGCACGCGCACCATTGTGGTGGAGTCAAGCTCGAAATCGAATACATTTGTATCAACAACATGACCATCACCATCGTTCCCAGCCTTCCAACTTACGGGGGGGGGTACCCCGCGGACCTCCATTCGAAATCTGGTCCGATCGTCCGCTGATGGAACCGACCGGTCATCATCCAGAGACACTTGGTCCGATTCACTTAAGACCATCTCACCTTGTGTACCCATTGGAGTGGGCTAGTTACACACTCGGTGGATCGGGATCGCAGATCAATTTGATTCGGTCTTGAATATGAGACCGTGCTGGCTAAGTGTACCTAGGGCGGAACTCTTCACCTCAGGTACGTACAGACCAGAAACACTTCCGAAAGATAGATTCCAATAGGTCGATCGTCCAAACGATCTAGACCTGACCAATACGAAATAGTAGAGGGTATACCAATCAACCGGTCTAGCCCCTGACCAATATGAGAGAAGACCAAAACCGGTCCAAACTCCAACCAATGTTAAAATGAGCCAATATGTCCACGTGAAGACCCAATATGCCCGTGAAACTCCACAAACGATATCTACACGTAAAGACCAATCCAGTGAATAGCACGTTCCAAACGTACTTGACTTAAAGTGTCGAGATCGCCAAATCGTACTCCCGTCGAAAGACTTCCGGTGGCCAAAGTGCGCGTGCGGCGCGTCCAGACCGGTTATAATAGGCGAGAGGGGATAATTCAACCCTCTGCCCCCAAACACTCCGCGGTGGGCGGAGGCGACTAATGTACGTAAAAAGAAGAACGGCGACCCCTTGCTGTGGTATAGACCAAGACCAAAGGACTTCTACTTAAAAAA
>CM047585.1:2380642-2396312 GCA_026184515.1 Peronosclerospora sorghi | reverse complement strand
CCCTTGCTGTGGTATAGACCAAGACCAAAGGACTTCTACTTAAAAAAATCCGCAACCAAAAGACTCTTACTTGGAAAAACCGCAACTAACCAATAATACTACCTCCCTATGGTCCCTAATGTACCCACACAAAATTATGTAAAATACCCAAAGTCAGGTGACTCACCCAAGACCAGCGTTCTTGATACTCCTTGAATTTGATAGGCTAAAAAGCCCCCCTTGTTTGGACCAATCCGAAATTCGACCAGCTGCCTTGACCAAAAGTGACCAAATTTGTGGTACACTTCACCACATTGTCGAGCTACGGGTACGAAGTGAACAGTATCAACATGAAGTCCATGATGTTGGACAGTCTACCAGACCAGTACGAATTTGAGAAACTACGTGGTGCAGTTAATTACGGTGGCTCTGGTGGGACCATGACGCTGGAGAGCCTCCGCGTACTTATCGAACAGGCAGCTGAGAGTCAATCGCGACGCAAGGAACGCAGTGCCCAAGGATCTGATGGCGGCGGACGGTCGACGTAGAAGAATGGAAGAGGTCGCAAGGAGCGCGATGGCGGTGGTGAAGGCCGTCAGGACGCGCAGGTGGCGGTGGAAGCGCCCAGAGAAAGTGTTTTAAGTGCGGCCAGATCGGTCAATTGAAGGTCGACTGCCCGCAGCAGACCCAAGGAGGTGATGGCAGCGGAGGAGGAAAAGCTACAGGCTTCGGTGGCCATCGCCCAGGACAACGCACGAATTTTACTTGGGGCCGTGATCCAACAGCTTTTCCAGTTCGTGGGGAGCCTGGTGTTACCACTGGAGTCGTTGAGGAGGGAGAATCTTCAATGAAACTCGTGGGAGAAGCCGACCGGACGGATGATTTCACGGTCTCGTCGGATTGGTGGTGTTTCGACACCGGTTCGACTGTTCATATAGTTGGCGACAAGGACCTGTTTGTGCATTTCGAGGAAATCACTCCGGATGATTTTGATGCGAAGGTGCATAGTGTGGCGGCCACCACACTCACCAAGGCGTCTGGGACCGAAACAGTGAAAATTGTCACTGAAGTGAATTGTCGAGAAGTCGAGCTCTTCATCGATGATGTTCTGTATGTGCCGGACGCAAAACACGGTCTGTTCTCGACTAGTCTCGCCATGGATCAAGGCTTCGAGATCGACTACTATAGGAAGACGAAGGCGTACAGCGTGCAAAAGGATGCTCAACACGTTATCCACGCTGTGCGTGAGCACGGGCTGTGGTTGTTCCACACAAAGGGCAGCGCGCGTAAGAAGTCGATGCCGACAGCAGAGCGGTCTGTCGTGAACTACGCCACAGTAGATGGCGTTGGAAGTCTTCACGTGTGGCACGAGCGGCTGGCGCACGTCAATGGGCAGTACCTGAAGGTGATGGTTGACCGTGGTATCGTCAAGGGCATGATGCCCACCCAAAGAAAGCTGAAGACTTGTGACGCCTGCCATATCGGCAAGCAGAAGCGGCGTCAGCAAAAATTGGATCGTGACATCACAGCCCCCAACCAGATCGTCTATGCCGACTGGTTGTTCCTATCTCAGAACAATGGAACTAGATACTCAGCGGTCCTAGTGATTATGGATAGGTGGAGTAAGTTTCTCACTGTACACTTGCTGAAAGACAAGACGGGAGCGACCGTGAACCGGCATATGCAGCAATACGTGGTCTGAGCCGAACGACAGGCTGGCAGAAGCATCAAAAAGATCGTAAAGCGTGAGTATCAGCCCTCGGCAAGCGCGTCGTTCACGCTACAGCGCGTCTCACTGACAGAGGCGGCGAGTTCACCAACAAATAAATTGAAGCCTGGTACGCGGCGCGTGGAATCGAGCACGTGACAGTTGGGCCAAAAGGTTCGCACCTGAACCCAAGCGAACCAGCTCACCAGTCTTTGATCGAAATGGTGAAGACACAGATGCGAGCGTCTGGATATCCCCGTTCGTTCTGGCCGTATGCACTGAAGAACGCTGTGTACATCAAGAACCGCGTCTACAATAAGCCAATTGAAGGGATCCCGTACCAGCGACTCTTTGGTGTCAAGTCTGACATTCACCACATCCGTAAGATCGGCGCCCTCGCCTATGTGCACGTTCCCATGTCGCCAGAACGCCAGAAGCACCACAACAACGCGATCGTCGCGTTCTTACTTGGCTACTCGGAAGACAAGGTCGGCTGCGAGGTGTTCATCCCCAGCGAGAACACGGTAAAATTTGTGCCTGAGGTGCGAGTGCGTGAAGAGGTGACATACGGCGATCGTCACCACATTGATCCGGAAGATGAGGACCAAGCGTCGTGGCTACGCTTCTCGACCGAACCTCCAGGTGGTATCTACCATTTAGACAGTGACGCAAACGGTGACGACGATTGCGATGACTCGGAAGACGATTCCTCGTCGTCAAATATCTCCATGGTGCCCACTGCCGAGTTGGTGGGCGAGTTCGGATACGTCAACGCATCTGTGTACCGTGAATGCAGCGAGATGGATTCGATTCTTTCTGTCCACAGAGCCGTCAGCAGCCAGGATGGTAATCACAGCGAGCGGGAAGATTCCAGTAGCTCCGAGGTCATAGGCGCCACCGAGGAAGAGTACGACGCGTCCGACAGTTCAAGTGACCACGGATCCGTTTCAGTCGAATTCGGTTCAAATGTTGGTTTAGACGACAATCATTCCACCGCAGACGACGAAGGTGGCGTAAATGAGAAAAAAGGCCTGCTACAGCTACGGCGGTTGCCCCATAGGATGACTATCCATCGGCTGATGGATCTATAGCAGAGACGCCAGAGCCGGAGCGTGTTGTGGTACCTAAATGTCTGTGCAAGCGCCCTACACGCGATGAAACACAATCAGAAGCTGAGAGAGTCCAGATTGGAGACGCAGTGAAGATGCGTCGAACCGGTCTACGTGACGGATCAACACGCCGGCCGCCTGGAAGGTACAAGGACTACGTGTTGTTTGCGAAAATGGAATCCAGAATCATCGATAAGGACGGACGACAAATCCCAGCAGCAAGTGTCAAGATACCAAGGTGCCGGCGCGAGGCAATGCGCTCCAAGTTCGCTGATTTGTGGCGCATGGCCGAGCTAGAAGAGATGGCAGCACTGAGAGCCAAGGGTGTCTTGGAAGAGATCGAGGACACAGTGATGCCAAATGGTGCTCAGGCAATCGGTACAATGTGGGTGTACGCGTATAAGACGGATGCTCAAGGGTTCATTATTAAAATTAAGGCAAGACTTGCCGAGCTCGGAAATTGGCAGCGCCTTGGGATCGACTTCATGGTAACGTTCGCGCCGGTAGCTCGAATCTTGTCTTTTCGACTGCTTCTGGCAACATCGGCCGAGCTAGGACTCACAGTCTACGGGGGAGATGTAAACACGGCGTACCTAAACGCCAATCTCGAGATCGAGCAGTATGTTCGGCAGGTTGAAGGATTCCCGTGTGAAAGACAAGGTCATGTCTACGTGGTGAAAAAGTCCCTCTATGGGTTGCGTCAGTCTGGCCGCGTGTGGAACTCGGAGATCAATGGTTGGCTCCTCGAACGTGACTTCCAGAGGTGCTCCACAGAGCCCTGTCTCTACTACCAAATAGTCGATAAGCGCATCGTGTTCGTCTTACTTTATGTCGATGACATACTCTGTGCTACCAACGACGAAGCCTTCATGATCCAGATCTTCAAGGACCTCGATACTTCCTACGGATTGAAGGACCAAGGGGAACTGCGTGAGTACCTCGGTGTTGAAGTTACACAAACTGATGGGGCCATCAATATTTCTCAGCGAAAGTACGCTCAGGAAATCCTCGGCAAATATGTACACGACGACGCAAAACCGACTGGAAATCCGATGGAAACTAACGCCAGACTCGCTCCAGCCACGAAGACGACAATATCGACTCAAGTTTCGATTATCGTGGGGCGCTGGGCATGTTGATGTACCTGGCTACCAGTACCAGGCCGGATCTTGCCCACTCACTCGGCCAATTGAGTCGATTCTGGCCAATCCCTCGTCGAAGCACGTCGGAGCGATCAAACGCGTCCTCCGCTACTTGATCGGCACGTGCGACTATGGTATCAAGTACACCAAACGTGAGAGACTTACGTCGGATCGTGTCATTATGCTGAGTGGATTCTGCGATAGTGACTGGGGGAGCGACCATGAGACGCGGAAGAGCACTAGTGGCTCAGTGTTTACGCTGGCGGGTGGTGATGTAGAGTGGATGTCGCGCCGTCAACCGATCATCGCGTTATCGACTGCAGAGGCCGAATATGTCGCATCGTGTGAAGCCAGCATGGAAGCCATGACGAAGAGTAATGTACTCACGGAGTTATTACCATCCTACAAAATAGAGCCAGTCATCGGGTTTGACAGCAGTGCCGCGCTCACCATGGCGACAAACCCGACCTACAGCAGGCGCACACGGCATATCGAACTCCTCTGGCATTACGTTTGCGAGCAGGTACAGCGTGGGTCAATCACGTTGGTCAAGGTCCGTGGGGAAGAAAACCCATCTGATGCCTTCACGAAGCCGCTTGACAAGGCTCGACTCAAGACACTCGGTGCTTTGATGGGCATCACTGCGATCGCCTAGTCGTTCGAAGTGCGGACTTCGAGAGGGGCGTGTTGGAAACCGGATCTGTAGGTTATCCGGATGGCGGTTGGTAAGTTGAAGTGTCCGTTTGACCAGGAGTTTCGTGGAGAAGGGTCACATGCATATGAGGCTGTGTGTAGAGAAAGAATAGGCAAAACCACAGCTATGTATTAATTCACTTCTCAAAAATTGATCTACTGACCACTTGATCCCCTGTATAACACGACATTGTGCTCATTTGTCAAGACGTACGGGCGACGTTAAACTCCCGCGCGTTCTCACGCTTCGAGGAGGGGAAGAGGACGTCCAGGACGCTGCAACCGCCTCTAGAATTTGCTAGTCCAACAAGTACAAAGGTCGTGATTTATTAGGCAGGTGCAGGAAACGCACAAAACGTATTTATGACGAGAGGGCGAGCGATAGTCTTTCTGTTCTTTCTCTCCCTCCTTTATTGTATGAGTAGATCGTGTGTAGTATAACAGATATGTGATAGTGTACCAATAAATGCTGTTTAGGTGCTTTCAACGTTTAGGTATGTAGTACTAGTTCCGTCTCGCTTGCTGATTGGATGATAAATAGATTGTTGGTTGTCAGGTTTTCGGTAATATACATCTCATTATACCAAGTCCTGCACGTAATATTTCTGAAATGTGGACATTTTAACTTCTATCACCTTTCTTATTTCTCAACTTTTGTGTGCCGAAGTTTAAAGTGAAATTTCAGTCAAGCAAAATTACTTATAGGAAATTCAAGTGATAAAAATCTATCTTTCTTTTTATCTAATTATCTCCTCCTATAATATAAGACCGTCTTATATTATAAACGTGATTTGTCTCAGCAGACGGACAGACAGACGGTCTTATATTATAGAAGTAGATGTACCTATAGTATAGGGTCGCCCTACCAGCACCCCCTCCACCATAGGGGCACCCCCCACGTGACTTTCGACCAATAGAATTAGCTCCTAAAGATAGATTGTTCGAAAAGGAGGCTGGCTGTCTATGACCGAGCCATTTGTCTAAACTAACCGCGTGGGGGTGGCACTAAGGTAACCATATCATGTTCAACAAGGCAGACAAGGTATTAGTATGCATTAAAAATTTACTCGCCGTTGACCCAGGGAAAGACACTTTCATACCTTCACGTGTTTCATGTTACAAGTACTTGATGGCAGTCAGGAAGGCGACATTGTTCTCTTTTACGCCAAGCGTGTTTTTCCATTGGAAACAACTTGCGCTTTTGAATTCGCAAAAATATAGTAGTCCAATTCTTCGATTTCGAGCTTCAGCGGTACTACCCGCTTAGTTGCTGGTCTCATAAGTTATATGGCCGCCAAAGTGAATATCGAATTTGTGTCCGATTATTGCCGTACGACGTGAGTTCCCAGCACGACGGCGTGGTTGCGGTGTGGTAATCGCACTATTACAGTATGAGTCGCCGTAGTAGAAGTAGTAGCCTAGACATTTTGATGGCGCCTGATCAGCCGTCGGCAGAGCAGTGACCCACCGTCATAACGTTTCTATGTGTACACAATTGGTTCTCGCTTTTGTACTGTGAATTCATTTCAACATGAGCTCAAAGGCATTAAGATTCATAAACATCATCTACCTTCTACTACAGATTTGGCAACGCGGCGAAACAGCTATCTCCATCATCCCTGAACTACCTCCTTTTGCTCCAGCTCCAGGCGAGCCAGGTAAAGCGAACTCACGAGACCATGGCCAGGTGGAATGACGCACGAATGTATTTATCCACTGGAGGTTGTTGTCCATACTTGTTTACACTAGCAACGAACTTTTTGAGAATGAGGTCGAACAGCTTTTCACGACGGGCAATGCCACCACCAATCACGATGACTTCAGGAGACGTGAGAAAAGTCACATTGACACACAAGTGAGCGAGGTAATGTGCAATTGTATCCCATACCGGATCTTCATCCGTAATACTGGCCAAGTTGCGACGGTCTACACCTGTACGTGCAGCAATGGAACCGGATGCCACCATGCCCTTGACACAATTGCCGTTAAATGGACACACACCTTTGAAGTCCGTCTCGATGTCTTGTGGGGCAGGCGGCACAGCGATGTGGCCACCCTCTGGGTGCATAAGGCCGTGAATGGCGTTCCCATTGGTGCACTCACCAACGCCGACATCCAGTGCCACTGGGATGTACACAGCACTTCTGATGTCTCAATGACCGCCGTATGCCATCTCGTACAACGCTGGAGCATTGACATCAGTCTCGAAGCCGATGGGAACGTGTGGAAATTCGCGCTTGAACACGCCCACTAATTCGGTGTTACCCCAATTGGCCTTGGGCGTGCTCGTGATGTAGCCGTAAATTGGAGAGTTTTTGTTGAGGTCAACGGGTCCAAACGATGCAATACCAATCGCATCAAACTTTCGTTCCTTGAGCCATTCCACCACGACGCTCATCGTCTCAGCGGGCGTCGTGGCTCCACCTCAAACTTCTCTAAAATGTTCTCCGGATGGTCCTCGGCAATGGCTACGACCCATGTCGTATCGCCATCTTCCACGCCTGCATAACGAGTCACTTTGTAGTTTTGAGGGGTTGAAGTTCGAGTTGGCGCTAATGGGAAAATGACATTACTCTCCCAAACAAAAATGTTAGGAATCGGGACAGAAATGTAAGGTTTTGTACGGATCGATTGGCAACAAGGCTGTATGGTTACCTTAGTGCCACCCCCACGCGGTCAGTTTAGGCAAATGACTCGGTCAGTTTAGACAGACAGCCTCCTTTTCGAACAATCTATCTTTAGGAGCTAACTCTATTGGTCGAAAGTCACGTGGGGGTGCCCCTATGGTGGAGGGGTGGTGGTGCGGGTAGGGCGACCCATAATATATTGCCCTGGATGGACACTGCTGGTTGAAGTAGCTATTGTCTTCAACTTCCTGGTTGCCTTGATGGCATCTTCGTGGACGATGGCACTCTGTCGAACGTTTTGTTGCGGCAGCTAAAACTTCTAACGTTCGGCACGATCTACTGCTGCGTCCCAAGGAGCACACGGCAGCAGCTGTTGACGAAGGCAGACACGCACACGGGAAAATCCAATGACTGACGCATCGTAACTAAACAGTCTACTGAATCGGAAGATGCTACGAAGTTGAAACCAATCCGACTTGAAGATGATCCAAGGGTCGGAAAATTAACACCAGCTATATATAGAGGAGGATGGTAGTTCAATAAAATCCTAATAATAAACACGAAAATTGAACGAGCTGGACCTTGCGAAAAATGAACTACAAAGCTGGGCGTCGTCGAAAACAAGTCATTTACTACTTGTTTCCATTTGTATCTGAAAACAACTTGTAGCCTTTACACGATACGATCAGCTAAACGGCGTTAAAGGATTTTCGAAGAAATAGGGAGCATCACAAGATCTTGATTAGATGTAATTGGCCTAACCTGAAATCAGATGTTATCATGAGAAGGTACAAGGGCTAGGTGAGCGATTTAGTAAGGTCATTTCAACGAGAAATTGCCGATAAAACATATGTGGAGAAGTGGATGCGAAAATGTCGGTCACTTTGTGTCAGCGGAACGCCGATCAGCTTATCAGCGATCGGATTGGTGGAAAACAAGGAGGCTTTTAAGCCTATCGTGTGCAAGAAGTGTCAAGAACGCAGATTTTGGTGAGTCACACAAAATTGCGTGTATTCTACATATTTCATGTTTGTACATAATTGGGGACCATAGGGAGAGTTTGGATTTTTGGCTGTTTAACTCACAACAAGTAAGTCGTTCGCATCTTTGCACAGTACATCAGTCGCCTCAGCACGCCGCGGAGTGTTTGGGAGCAGAGGGTCGAGTAATCCCCTCTAGCTCATTATACCCGGCCGGGACGCGTTACAGACGAACTTGGCCCTCCGGAAGTCCCTCGACGGGAGCACGCATTGGTCTGCTTCGCAAGCCCAAGTTACACACGTTTGGAACATGTAACCAAGTTTTTTGTATTATTACGTGGAGATATCGTTCGTGTAGTTTGTCACGTTCTCTTTGGATCTCCACATTGGAATATTGGCCTTTTCTTCTCACAATGGTTGGGCTCGCTCTACGATCGGCTAAGCGATCTGCCCTTTGGAGTATACTTACTTTAAGTATTACCGGTTTGCCCGTACCCAGGGTGAAGAGTTCCGCCCAGGGTACACCACCCAGCACGGTCTCGCATTTAAGACCAGAATCAATTTGCAGCGACGATTCACCAAGTGTGCAACCAGCCCATTCAATCGGGTACACAAGGTGAGATGGAGACGCAAAAATTGGACCAGGCGTCCTATGCTGATGATCGGTCGTCTGCTGGCAGCGGACGATCAGATCGGATCGTAGTCGAAGGTTCGCGGGGTACCCCCCGTCAGTTGGAAGGCCAGGCACGATGGTGGTCAGGTTCTCGACACTACGGTGTTCGATTTTGAACTTGACTCCACCACAACGGTGCGAGTGCCCGGATCACTTGGCGATCGTGGATATCACCGCAGCGATATTCAGCAAAGAATTGATTACAATGAATTGAATGTGGAATCGTTCTGGAGCGGACATAAGGAACGGCTATCGCCTTATGTTCTAGTTGTCGATAAAGATGGCGATGTCCGATCTGACCGGGTGGAGGACCAGATCGGGATTAATAAGTTTTTCCTCCCCATAAGGCTCCCACCGGAGCCTATTGGGACTATAGCAAGTCTTGCTATAGTTCCGGAAAGGATCAGGACTTTTGTCCTGATCCTATGCATTTGAATGGATGTTTTGAAGGAAATTAAAGATTAAAACAACTTGTAAAAAAAGTCGCAGGTCGGAGATGAGGTTATCAAGGAAGAGGACCTGACCAGGATGTATTACATCAACGAGTTAAAGCGATTTATTCGTGAAAACCAGGTCATGCAAACCTTAAACCCCCAGATCCCCGATCTCCTTCTCGGACCCACCACCGAGCCGATCCAAAGCGATCGGCCGTTGCTATTGGTGAAGAACCTGATGGCGATGTTGTCTGAGGTCGGCATAAAAGTGAAAAACCTCGCCAACGCACATAAAATGTTTGATATGGACACTTGGAATTTGGAGTTGTCGATGTCGACCCTCCATGATCATTTGGTGCCGTTGGTGGGGGCGGTTCGCCGACCAACTCCCACCGTGGAATTGAAGGACGCTGAGACTACGGCAGAACATGATGATGTGTGTTCCGATGATAAATCGCTGTAACAGTCTCCACCTTCCTCTAATAGCTCATCGGAGTTGGAGGTCGGTGTTGAGCGGATGATTATGGGGTGGATCATACCACATGGGAGCATAAAAATGACGTGCGACAGCATGGAGCTGCATGCCAGTCGATCCCACACAGGTTTCAGTGCATCCAAAGGAGGATGCCAACACGCTGCCCATGACCCAAGCTAACGTCCAATCCATTTTGAGGCAATGATGGAGCGTTTCATGGGAGACCGATACCGATCGCCTCCGCACCCGCATGCCCAGGACCGATCTGCCCTTCAAAATGTCAATATTTGCCGGGATGTGGATATGGAGTCAGTGACATCAGCGGATAAGGCTACCCGAGGTGGCAGACCGGTTGGAAAAGGAAGACGCAAGCCGCAGCCAGCCCGACCGCGCCAATCGAGCAAGAATAGCGATTTCGACATGGAGTCGGTCGGCGATCCGGATGACCACTATGGGTCAGACGGTGCAGGTGTGGGCAGAACGCGAGGGCTAACCTAGCCTTTACGACCGCCTTTGATTTTCGATCTACTGCGATCCCAATCATTCGCATGGCTGCGATCCCTGATCTCAAGGATTTCACTGGCAAGGACGCCGACGAGGAGCAAGCCAGATCGTGGTTTAGTCGGGTCAAGTCTGCTTTCTTGCGGGATAAGACAACAAAAAAGGAACGGTGTTTGATCTTCAGAGATCTGCTGAAAGGACCGGCTGCGAACTGGATCCAACAGTTGAGTCGGGATGTCCGATCTGGGTGAGATCTGCTATGTTCAGGATTTGAGGGGCAATACTTCAACTCTAGATTCTCTAGCGCCCGCAAATATCATCATATGCAGAAGCGGAGCAATGAGACGCAGATTGAGTACTTTCACCGTTTGAACGTGGTGTAACTCGCGCCGGGATAGTGATCAAGGAAAACAAACCGCCGACCGGTGCCGCTATGGAGCACGTGGGTCACTACATCAGTACCCTTGATGACCAAGAGCTGGCAGATCAGCTCACTCTGCTGCGCCTCAAAGATGTGGGGGAAGTGGAGCAGACGTTGCGGACGTTGCAACACCCACGCAGAATGAGGGCGAAGGGCTCCGTTGGATCTGGTCGCTACAGATCTAAGACCCAGACCGATCTGGTGAAGAGGCCCCTGACCAGATCGGCCCATGCTGTTAAGGCGATCGCGACTGAAGTGTGGTGGAGTCAAGTTCAAAATCGAACACCGTAGTGTCGAGAAACTGACCACCATCGTGCCTGGCCTTCCAACTGACGGGGGGGGTACCCCGCGAACCATCGACTACGATCCGATCTGATCGTCCGCTGCTAGCAGACGACCGATCATCAGCATAGGACGCCTAGTCCAATTTTTGCGTCTCCATCTCACCTTGTGTACCCGATTGAATGGGCTAGTTGCACACTTGGGGATCGTCGCTGTGAATTGATTTGGGTCTAAAAACGTGAAACCATGCTGGGTGGTGTACCCTGAGCGGAACTCTTTACCTTGGGTACGGGCAGACCAATTATACTTAGCCTAAGTGTACTCCAAAGGGAAGATCGCTTAACCGATCGTAGAGCCCAACCAATGTATGAAGAAAAGTCCAATATTCCAATGTGGAGACCCAACGAGAACGTGACAAACGCAACGAACGATATATACACGTAATAATACAAAAAACTTGGTTACATGTTCCAAACGTGTGTAACTTGGGCTTGCGAAGCAGACCAATGCGTGCTCCCGTCGAGGGACTTCCGGCGGGCCAAGTGCGTCTGTAACGCGTCCCGGCCGGGTATAATAAGCTAGAGGGGATTACTCGACTTCGACCCAAACACTCCGCGGCGTGCGGAGGCGACTGATGTACTGTGCAGAGATGCGAACGACTTCTTTGTTGAGGTGTTAACGACCACGAAAGACGGAAAACCCAAAAGACTCTTAGAAGGAAAACCAAAACTTACCAATCCTATCTCCCTACGTTTCCCAATATGTACAAACATGAAATATGTAAAGTACACGCAATATCATGTGACCTACCAAAATCTGCGTTCTTTACAATTCTTGCACATGATAGGCTTAAAAGCCTCCTTGTTTTCCACCAATCCGATCGCTGATAAGCTTATCGGCGTGCCGCTGACACAAGTGACCAAAATTTTTGCATTCAATTCTCCACAGTCTCCCCTGAGTCTGGTCGCAGACGCGCAACGGTAGCGACCCGATCTCACCACCAGTTGGCATCCCAGAACTTCGCAGTAGTGGACTTCACCGATGGACTGATCTTCGAATCCGCCTTTGCCAGGTATTTGTCCTTATGCACCTGACCATCTTGTAGCCTCTCTTGACGTTCGTTTCTGCAAGTGCCTTATGCTCCCAATCGCCACATGTTAATTCGCCTCTCCGATCGGCCCGATCTGACATCCCTCGCAACACTTCGGATTCCGACACACCGGATGGGCATCAGATCGGGGTCGACCAGCTTCGGAAAACAGTCAGGGAACTTCAGTCGCAGTTGGCCACAAAGGATACATCATTCTTGCAACTACGGAAGGAAGTGGATACTTTGATCCCTGTGTCCGAGAAGTTGCAGGAGGTGATCACTGAGAACGCGCATCTCCGGGTCCAGATCGCCCAAGAAACAACACGAGGTAAGCTGATCGGTCGCTATCTTCATCTTGGATCTGCTCTAACCTTCCTTCGCGTGTAGATCGGCTGCCAACCGACATCGCAAAAGCGTTTGATGCCCTACTCGCGGCTGATCGGCGGTACCATGACCACTGCGATCAGCTCCGACCGATCTTGGACGGGATGATCGGCGCACGACATGATCTGTCTCGTTTGGAGGCCTACAGGTCACACCTACGGGAACAGCTTGCGTTGGTCAACCGGAAGAGGTTGGAGAATCAGTCCGATCGGACTTTACTCCGCACCCAACAAGGTGACATGGAGAGGCAGATCGGCGAGTTGCAGGTCGTGGTCAAGGAACAGATCGTGAAGGTCAAGTCCTTTCAGAGCCGATCGGACGACTGGCCCAGGAGTCAAACCGTCGTTGGGCAGCCGTAGATCGATGCCACCAACAGTTGACTGACTTGCTGTACCGGCGTTCGGCTGCAGGCTCTAGCGTTGACTGATCTGCATCGGCCGCTCTGATTTATCTGCACCAAGATCGGAAGCGACGCCACTCATCGGCTAAAAGTAAACACTCCAATATTACAAAAACTTCCAAGAAGCGTAAGGACGCGTCGAAGGGATCAAGAACGCGGGGCGTAGCGCGCGACTCCGAACTCGAGGAGAAGCGAGCGGTGTCTCAAAAGAAAGCCAAGACGCCGGCGCATCCCCCAAGCCCCATATCGGTCTTAGATGACGCGTCTATCACCACCAAATCTCGTGCGCCCTCGCGCCCCCGTGCCGCGCACACCAAGTGCATAGAGGTCTCCTCCGGAGAGGACTCGGGGAACGTATAGTGTGATTCCGAATTCTTGATGACCGCGTTATCCAAGTCCCGGTCAGATCAACGCCGAGGTCCTGTTCCAGCGAAGCCTGAATCGGGTGCTTATCAGGTGATCAGCTCCCAGAGTGATGGTGTTGCAAGAAAGCGTGAGTTAGCCGAATAGGCGCCTTCCTTCCAACCCGACACATCTGGGCTGCGCCATCACGCCCGATTGAAAGGGGTGTCGATCGGAGATCGATCTCTTCCGTCGTTGACTTCAGATGCCACTTTGCCATGGTCACTGGGGAATATCGGTAGCTTGCATCGATCAGCCCTGACCAAGCAAGATCTAGCCCGGTCGATGTCCCGACCAGATTTCTGGCTCTTCCCTCCAGCTTCGAAAACCCCTGACCCGTCTGCGTGGCAGGCGGATCTAGTCACAGGACCGGAAATTGCCCGTCTGTATGCAGATAGACCATGAGCAGTGCTACACAGCGCCAAGTTGGACTCCATGTTCGCCTCGCCTCCTTGGATCGATTCGCTTCAGGGTCGACTTCGGGATTTTAATACAACCCACTACCAGGAGATCTGGGAGTCCACCCACTATCTCATCCTTCCCGCTGGTCGGGCGCTACGTGACCAAGACCTGATCCTGTTTCGGAAGAGCCGGAAACAGCGCCGGAGTCGGGCGGGCGAGACCTGGATGACCCTATGCCAGTTTTTTCTGGAAGGGATTCTGGCCCTCGAGTGCGACATCGACATCTTTCTGTATCCGGTGTTTCATCATATGGCCAAGCGTCGCGTTGAGAGCCCCAAGGCGTTGACTGAGGACGGCATCTGGTATCCCGTCTTCCTTTTGACGGGCCGATCGTAGACCTGAAAAACGCCTTGATCAGGATAGATCGGAAGAAGCCCTGGAGCAATCAGCATCAGGGCTAGATCGACCATCCGGCATTAACTATCGGTCGTCTGTGGAGTGATTGCGAATTTTAATGTGGCAGATAGTGTTGTGGAGCGGACTCAAGAATTCTGGTCGCTTCCGGTCAGCAGCAGACCGATCGGCTTATCGGCGATCGGATTGGTGGAAATCAAGGAGGATTTTGGACCAATCGTGTGCGGGAGGTGTCAAGAACACGGATTTTGGTGAGTCACATGATATGGCGTGCACTTACATATTTTTATGTTTTGTACATATTGGGGACCATGGGGGTAGTTTTTACTTAGTCGTTAATTTGCAAGCACTCAACCGGAGGCCGTTTCGCCTTGTACATCAGTCGCCTCTGCACGTCACAGAGTGTTTGGGAGCGGAGGGTCGAGTAATCTCCTCCAGCTCATTATACCCGGCCGGGACGCGTTACAGACGCACTTGGACCGCCGGAAGTCCCTCGACGGGAGTACACTTTGGTCGGCTTCTCAAGTTCAAGTTACAAACGTTTGGAACGTGTTATTGAGTCTTTTGGATTATTTCGTGGAGATATCGTTGGTGGAGTGTATTACGTTCTCATTGGGATCTACTTATTGGATTATTGGAGTTTTATTAGCATATTGGTTGGGCTCTGCGATTGGTTGAGTGATCTGCACTTTGGAGTAGACTCACTCCAATTATAACTGGTCTGCCCGTACCCAGGGTGAAGAGTTCCGCCCAGGGTACACCACCCAGCACGGTCTACCACATTTAGACCACAAGTCAATTCCCAGCATCGATCCACCGAGTGTGCTACCATCCCATTACATCGGGTACACAAGGTGAGATGAAGAACAAATCGGACCAGGCGTCCTGTGTTGATGATCGGTCGTCTTTCAGCAGCGGACTATCCGATCAGATCGAATGCGAAGGTTCGGGGGGTACCGCCCCCGTAAGTTGGAAGTCCGGGCACGATGGTGGTCAGGCTCTCGACACTACGGTGATCGATTTCGAACTTGACTCCACCACAATAGCTGACCAGATAATCCATAATACATGTCATCATTCTTTCAAAATTCCTGATCACCTGATCACTTGACCACATTTCATCACTTTCTCCAAACTTGCACCAACACGTTATCACACACTGTTTCCATTCACATCGCGAAAATTATCACCACGTTCGTCATTCCACTACTCCAGTTGATGACAGTTCATCACGCTAATTTACAATAATCAGACCTTAAACATATTCACACCGATCGATATACTGATCGGTGCTACTGTGTGTCTTGATCTTCATACTCATGAGTCTGTATCACTGCAAAGCGATTCCGACTGACTCGTGCTCGCTCGAACTCTCGTAGCAGTGCCCCACAATTTAGATCGAGTTCGTCGATCCAAGTTGCTTCGCCATGCTCCTTCCAGCGGACCAGATACTTTTTCTCGGTGGGTGCGACCGAAACGGGTCTTCTTGACCGATCGGACATCCAGTACCTTTTCCACCTCGAATTCGTCCTCTTCCAATGGCCTTTCCCAACT
>CM047585.1:2354394-2375642 GCA_026184515.1 Peronosclerospora sorghi | reverse complement strand
TGGAGCCGAACCTTCTTAATCCGCATTCCTCGTAACTCTGGATGATCTGCTCCGCAGATCTGGATGTAGTAGCCTTTGCGATCACCAGAACAGTGAATAGGTTGATCCATATCAGCAGCTCAGTGTTGCCGCGTGTCTATCTGGGCAGCGCCGGTATGTGATCCATTGCTATCACATGGAAAGGGTGGGTAGCCTCGATATTTCCGGGCGATTGGCCCTTGATTATAGGTCTGCCCTTTCCGGTCTTGCAATCTGTGCAACAACCCACATATTTCTGCACGCTCCGAAAAAGTCATCTCCAGTGAAAGTGGGCTCTGATCTTGTGATATGTCCTGCCTACGCCCTGATGTCCCCCTTCTAGACTCACATGGTAGTGATGAAGGACATCCGGCTGTAGCAACTCAGGGACCACCAGTTTCTCCAGTCGATCTCGATCGGCACTGTCTTGATCAATGTCACGGCAGTAATACAGCAATCCATTGTCGTCCACATCGTAACTGTCCGCGATCTTGGTACACTCTTTCTCCTGATCATTTGTTAACTTGGACAGTTCACCACGCAGATAGGCCTTCAAGTTGACAATCCACTCTTCTTCTTCCTGCGCCTTGAGGATCCGTTCCGTCCTTAGCTGTTGTACAACGTACTCGCTCAGCCTTTCCTTCGGGGACGATCGGCGAGACTTCCGAGTTTGCGATCTAGTTGCCGCCATCACATGCACCTGATCAGGGCTGTCCTTGGGCTTGATCAACTCCGGGATCCTGTTTATGTCCATAAGTTCGTGTAGAACGGCCTCCTCGGTGATCGTCACCCCGATATGGTCCCGCGTGGCTTGGGTCGCGAGTTGATCGGCGCTCCTGTTCCAATTCCTTTTCACGTGCAATAACTCGTGGTTAGGGTAGTCTTTCAGCGCCTTCATCACCCGATCATTCAGCAACTTCAGTCGTGGCTCCTTACAGTCGATCTCCCCGGTGATATGCCTTATCACTAGGTTGCAGTCACCACATATGATGATCCGCCCTTTCTTTTGTGATGACAGCAGATCAAGACATAGAAGGAGCCTCCGATATTCCGCCTCGTTGACCGTTATGTCAGGCGTGAAATCGGCGGCGGCTGATACTATAGACCATTGTGGTAACTTCCACAGTATGGCACTATATGAGCCGACCTTCTTCTCCACGCTAGCCGATCCGTCGAAACTCAAGACCAGGAGTTACTCATCCGGATCGACGATCGGTGGTGGCATCGATATGGACTGTCGAGGTTGCTTCCTCGGGGCAATCGCCATCAGAGCTTCATCCACTTCAGACCGAGGGGTGATACTGGCAGCCAATGTGCCCAATATCTCTTCCTCTCCCTTGGTGCACTTGACTACCTCGAGGACCACTGTGACAGGATCGCTGACCATCTGCCGAGCCGCCGTCCATCCCATTGGCTGGTAACAGCCAAGCCAATGTCGACTTTCTCGATAGGACCTTTACAGATCGACCGACCAGTAGGTTGTAGCACACATCCAAAATCCGTAGTAAAGCCAGAACTTCCTTTTCGACGATCCCATAGTTGACCTCGTTTGGCTTCAACGTCCGGCTCGTAAAAGTGACTGGGTGGTACACTCCATCATGTTCTTGCGCTAGAGTGGCAGAAATGGCCCACTTACTAGCATACACAATGACGATCGGCATTTTTTTCGGATCGAAGTGTCTTAGAATCGCTGCCGTCGCCATCTTAGTCTTCAACATACCGAAAGCAACCTGTGCTCGCTTCATGTAGTCCTCTGCCTCCACCGGCGGAAAATCTGCAGGCAGATCGGAGTCGCAACCCTCTCGTAAAGTTGCCCGATATCCTTCGCGCAACATATGGTAGTCGACTTCCCAGAGCTCGTACAGCACGGCCGCGTAGACCGCGAAGTCTTCAATGAAGCGGCTGTAGTAATTCATGCTCCCTAGGAAGGACTGCATTGCCTTCAGAGATCTGGGAAACGGAAGGTTCCTCAGTGACTCCAGATCCTTAGGATTAGCCACCAGCCCACTTATTGACACCATATGACCCAAATAGGCGACCTTGGACATGCCCCAAAAACTCTTTACAGCACTGATCGACAGGTTCCAGCGATCGCACGTCTCCAACAACCGTTCAACCTTCTCGCACAGATCGCTCCATGACGAGGCAGGGATCAGTATGTCGTCGATATACGATCGCCTCCCCAGAACGGACGGTATCCTTTCCCGATCGGGTTCATCTCTGTAAATACATCATGGTTTTCGGTGGGGTCCCGATCGGTACTGATCTTGAAGTGTCCATATAATGCGTTGTATATCAGCCTCTGGTAGATCTGGGGCGCGTTCTTCAAACCGAAGGGCATACGGTTCCACTCGAACAGACCGAACGGCGTAACAAATGTGTAAATCTCGCGAGCCCGATCGGTCATCGAAACCACCCAAAATTCACTTGCCATATTCAGCGAGCAATACCATAGGGTCTTGTCAAGATCTTCCAGCAGATCGCTGATCAGCGGCATCGGGTACACCATAAGCTTGGTAAACCGATTTTTACCAACCGATAGTCGATACACAGATTGATGTCGACGCCGTTCTTCTTAATCACAATCACGATCGGCGAGGCCCAAGGCGAGGTCGACGGCTTAATAGTATTGGTGTCTAAAAGTCTTTTTATAAGATCAGACAATTTTTCACGGTACTGTGGCGCCACACGTCGGCATCGCTGGGCGATAGGCTTGGCATCACAAACATCGATGTCACAGATTTCTCCGAGAGCAGAAGGGGGTAAGGCATTGCCTTTCCCGATCAGAAGATGCTTCTTCTTCCATATGATCTTCTTAAGCTCATCGATCTGGTCGGGACTGTTGACATCCCGATCACCCACTTGTAGATCGTCCAAGTTGACTTCGGGCGGATCGGCAGACACTTCAGGGAGGACTGCCATCTGGCTCTCCAGCTCCTGAATGTACTGATCCCCTCCCTCCTGTATACAAACTTGATCGTCTTCAGGGGCAATATCACCCAAACCGTCCTGATCGGTTGCACATTGCTGTTCCCGATCGGCGTGCTTCTCTTCAACGACATCGATCTGCTTAGGCGCGCCATCGTGGTCCGCCCCAGCAATACGATGTTCCCCGTTTTCTGTTTCTGTTTCCGGCTCCTCTGTTTCCTGTTCTTGTGAAACCACCCTGTTGATGAACCTTGGCTCATCTGCTTGATGGTCCACCGTGTCCGGCGACTGCAGTGACTTTATTCAAACCAACATCTTCTTCGGGGTTACGAAAATGGGTCGTTCCACCATAGGTGAGGTATCTTCTTCCACCGGTCCATCATCGATGATCAGATCGGTGCTCGCTTCCGATCCAGACGAACCCCGCCTTTCTTGCCACCTTCCCATCCGCTAGCAACATGCCAACAATAGTATCGTTGTCGGGCGTAAGCGGCTTGTCACCAATATTAGTGAGCCGATCGTAATCAAACCGGCCGGCGCTCTTCACAATGGTCGTCACCCACCGGTCGCCCCTGGTCACCCATAACTTCCTTGATCGAAAACCTTTATCGAGCGGGATATCAGCGGATTGGCCGACTGGAATGGTGACATCTTGATCCCACCTGACCAGATCGGTGTGCGATTCGTATAGGGGCCGCCGACCAGCTAACTGGATCTGGACCTCATCCGGGAGTGTAAGCACTCCATGAGACAGATCAAGGCAAATACCTGCCGGAACCATGAAATCCATGCCTAACAGGGCATCCTGATCGGCCAGCTTTCCAACCCAAGCGCTGAAGAAGTAAACCAACGAACCCGATAGGGCGATCTTCACGCGCGTTCTTACTTCGGTCATGTAAGAATTTTCCCCAATTCCAACGCATTCTTGTATCTCGGTATCGTCTATACGACATCGAACTTACGAGCAAAGGCGGAATCGATAATCGAGACTTCGTCCCCAGAGTCTAATAACATCGTCACTTTCTGGTTGTTGATCTTACCACAGGCTTTCGCCTGTTTAAACAATTTGTCGGGAGCATTATACTTACAGTATCCGCGAGACTCCCCCGGCATCAGATCCAACTGCATGACCACCTTCGATCGGGAATATTCATCGGTCGTGAGATTGTAGACCGGATGATCCCGATCGACGCAATTGAGAACAGAACATGTATTGTCGGTTTTATTCTCCTTGCCGACATATGCATAGAAGCCAAACCTAGATCGCTCGGCTCGATCCAGATTCCAACCTGGCGAGCGTTCTAGTTTAACATATTTTCCACGTCAGGTGGAAGCATCCCCGCGTGCTTACCCGGCACATACCACTTGCGCATCAGATTGAAAAACTCTTCAATCTTGCACTGGCCGGCCTCATGGATCTCTCCACATGACTTGAACACGAAGAGGAAGTGATCGGTGGGGTGGCCGCGTCTTCGCACTTCTTGCATGTTAACTTTTTTCAGCAGTCCCCGCCGTCATGCTTGCTCGACCCGCAGTGAGAACACTTCTTGCGAGGTCGGTCCGGATCGGACTTGTTTCCACTCCTGCCCTTCCGATCTGCCTGGTTAGGCGTCGATCTGGTTCTTGGGGCAGGTTCCGTGCTGAAAACGTGGCTATACTGGTCCTCGTCTGACTCCCGACTGGACCGGACGCTGCTTTCCTCTTCAGATCCAGTGCTGTCTTCAGTCACGATCGCCTTAACAGCACGGGACGATCTGGTTAGGGGCCTCTTCGCAGGGTCGGTCTGGGTCTTCGATCTGTAGCGACCCGATCCAACGGCGACCTTCGCCCTCATGCTGCGTGAGTGTTGCAACGTCCGCAACGTCTGCTCCACTTCCTCCACATCTTTGAGACGCATCAGAGTGAGCTGATCTGCCAGCCCTTGGTCATCAAGGGTACTGATATAGTGACCCATGTGCTCCATAGCGGCACCGGTCGGCGGGTTGCTTTCCTTGACCACTATCCCGGCGCGAATTGCAGCCAAGTACAGGCGGTGCAAGTACTCAATCGGCGTCTCGTCGCCCCGCTTCTGCATATGATGGTATTTTCAAGGGGCTAGAGAATCCGGAGTAGCAGTACAGCCCCTCAAATTCTGAACATAGCAGATCCCAGTCAGATCGGACATCCCTACTCAAATGTTGGGTCCAGTTCGCAGCCGGTTCTTTTAGCAGATCCCTGAAGATCAGACACCGTTCCTTTTTTGGTGTCTGATCCCGCTGTTAAGTGAGTGATGTGGCGACATGTGCATGATGATATTGCAGGTGATGTTTTTCGTTCATGAAATTATAACGGGATTTTCGAGTGGAGTTTTTGGCCAATCACGTGATGTCTGACCGTTCACGACATTACCGTTCACGTCAGTACTGGATAAGTATACAGTCTTGGATAAGTACACAGGTGTATGTCTATACACAAGGGGAATTTTGGACCATACATTGAGCTTGAAGTTGAAGTCTCCACAACGTTTTTTCTTAGTAATTACTATAGACAAACTAACCAATCGCAGAAAGGTAAAAATAAGTGGCTAGGAGCAACAACAGTTAATTCACATGAATAAATCTCACTTTCAGTTTTTCAACCCCGACTATAAGTCCTTCTCATTTGTTTTTTCTCAACTTAACAGGTTATGAGCCCAAGTAACGACTCCGGATTCAAGGTTGATCCTTTCGACGGTTCTAATTACAGGTTGTGGAGCTACAAGATAAATATATATTTGATGTCCAAGGGGTTGTGTGGCGTGATCGAGGGCGAAGAGACAAGAAGCGTGGCCAAGGAACATCAAGCCCACGCCGCAATCGTGCTGAAACTCAGCGACTTGCAGTTAATGCACGTTATTGACTCGGCGACTGCTAGAGAAGCATGGGGTAGGCTGGCAAAGTTTCATCACAGTCAATACATGGCGAATCGACTATGGCTAAAGGAGAAGTTTGTCTCGTTTAAGTTTGGATCATCTAGCATGAGCGGCCATGTAACGGAGTTGGAAGATCTCGTGATGAAGATGAAGCGCGCAAACTGCGGTCCCAGTGAGAAGACGATTGCGCGGTGCTGCTGCGGAGTCTACCTTCAAGCTTTAAGGGCTTGGTACAGGCTTTCCGCATGTCTGTTACAAGCTTCAAATTTAGTGACTTCGTGAGCAAGTTTAACGTCAAATAAGTGCGCCAGAAGGAGGCAGCGAATGTAGAAGAAGCAACGGATCTCTACACAGCCAAGAAGAATAATAATAAGTACCTGAAGAAGCAGCAAGTACGGCGAGCGAAAGGACCATCGGGGACCTTCTTTAACTGTGGCAAGGTCGGACACTACGTCAGAGATTGTCGCTCAAGGCGAGTATCAAAAGAACAGCAGCACGATCAGTCTAATGTCGCATTCAACGCTAGCGAGGGATTCGCAAGTGATAGCTGGGTCATGGACAGTGGTTCATCATCACACATGTGCAAGGATCGCGATTCGTTTGAAAGTTACGAAGAATTGCTTCATGCACGAAGTATATCAAGCGCGAAGAGCAAAGTAAAGCTCAATGTTATCTGACAAGGCACAGTGAAGCTGCGCGTTTGGACAGGGAATGCGTGGATAGACGCCCGCCTCAAGAACACACTTCACGTTCAAGATTTTCCCAAGAATTTTTTTTCTCTCACGGCTGCAGCAGGACGGGTCATGACAGTGGAGATAAGACGCAAAGAGTACGTTGTTTATCGTAAAGGTACACCAGTCGCCACAGGAAGGAAGCGGGGATTCCTGTTGTACCTCAACGTTGATCTTGGTGCAGAGTGCCACATAGCCGAAGACATGATAGAGCTATGGCACAGACGACTGGGACACGCGTCGTATGGAACAATAAATTACATGATTAACGACCGAATAATCAAGAGTACTGAGATGAAGTCGAACGTTGTGTGTGACGTATGCGCTACGTCGAAGCAAGTGCGCAAGTCATTCAAGACAAGCAAAGAAAATGCTGAAACCAGGGAGAGTTCGCGCTCGGACGCTGTGGTGAGCTCTGACGTTCTCGGACCTATCACACCAGCGTCTAAATCCGGTTTCAAGTATATCGTGACTTTTATTATGATGAAGAGCCGGTATGTGACGGTGTATCCGTTGCTAAACAAAGCGAAGTTGCGAGTGCGTTCAAGAGATTCTACGAAGAGATGTAGACTATGTCTGGAACAGCGATTAAGGTGCTGCGTAGCGACAACGGAGGCGAGTATCGTAATGCGTAGATAAAGAACTTTTGCAAGGCAAAGTTTGTCAAGCAAGAGTTCATGGTACCTTATAATCCCGAACGGAATGGGATGGTGGAGCTTATGAATCGCCCGCTGGTGGAAATGACACGCTGCATGATCAAGGACAGCGGTATTGACAAGTCGTACTGGTGTGAGGCGTTAATGACAGCGTTGAACATCCGAAATGTCTTACCAAGCGCTTCGAACAAGAACACAAGCCCGTACGAGATGATGTTTAAGAAATCTCCGCACATCGATCACAGGCGCGTGTTGGGTGCACAATGTTATGCGCACGTGGCAAAAGAGAAGAGAAATAAGCTGGACTACTCAGGCGTGAGATGTTTCTTTCTCAATTACGCGAAAGATCCAAAGGCGTACCGACTTCTAAACGCGGACGACGGCTCAATTGTGATTTCAAGAATCGTAATTTTTGCATAACATTCCGTCACTAAAATTTCTAAGAAAAGAAACACGCAGGATTTTGATGTCAATGAAGATGATAAAAACGTGGATGCGCCGCTACTCGATGACGAAGATGTGTAAAAGACAATGGCCGAAGAGGCGCCACATACACCTCCAGCCACGGGCGCAGAGCGGTTCTAAAAATAATCCGTGTGATCTACCAAGCATTTCCATTTCCAACGCGCGCATCCAGTACACCCGAACGACATGGAGAAGAAGAGTGGATGGTGCGACCAATTCGGACGAAGCGCGGCTTGGTTCGCTACGAACAAGAATTTCCGAACCTTCGTCGTGGTCAATTTCATCTGGACGAATATGAAGCTGATTACGACTCTTACTACTGTTTATCGGCCGAAGAAGATGGAGAACAAGCGTCCAGATATGAAGAAGTGATGAGGAGCAACTACAAGGATCAGTGGTTGCAGTCAATGAAGAGCGAGATGAAGTCACTTGATTAGCACAACACATGGAAGCTAGTGAACATGCCACCTGACAAGAAGGCTGTTGGCTGTAAGTGAGTCTTCAAGATCAAGCGTGATCCAAGCGGAAAAATTATCAAGTTCAAGGCGCGCTTGGTTTCTAAGGGATTAACAAAGCGTCCTGGAATTGATTACAATGAGACTTATGCACCAGTGGCGCGCAAGTAATCCATCAACACAGTATTAGCGATCGATGCAGCTGAAGACCTAGAAGCAGAAAACGTCGATGTTGATACAGCATTTCTCTATGGTGAAGTGAAAGAAGAGATATACATGGACCAGCCTGATGGTTTTGAAGATGAAAGGAGTCCAACAAAGAATTGTTTGCTACAGAAGGCGCTATACGGAGCCAAGAAAGTGGCGCGGCAGTGGAACAACAAGTTGAATCAACATTTGTATGATCAAGGATTTAAGAGCAGTGCAGCTGACCCGTGTGTCTTCATTCAAGTGTCAAAAGAGGAGCACAGTATCGCCGTCATTTACGTGGACGACTTGATGATTTTCTGCAAGACGAAAGAACACATCGCAAGTAACAAAAGATCTTTAAAAGCAGAGTTCAGTATTAAAGAGCTTGGAGGTCTCAAGTACTGCCTCGGGATCGAAATTCATAGGGAGCGTGCAGATCTTGCTATAAAGATAAATCAGAAGGCATACATCAAGCGACTAGCGGAAAAGTTTGGCGTCGAGAACTGCAAGGACGTGCATACACCGGCGGACAGCAACTCAAAGCTGATGAAGATGCGTCAAGAGGAATCGTTTGTTCCTAAGTATCCATACCGAGAGTTGGTCTGTGCTTTGATGTACATAGTCATATGTACGCGGCCGGACATCGCGCATGCAGTTGGCGAAGTTGCGAAGTTTTGTGAGAGCTACGACAAATCTCACTGGACAGCGGCTAAGCGCATTCTCAAGTATCTCAAGACGACTCAAGACTTAAGCATCATGTTCAGCGGCGTCAACAAGGGAGGGTGGTTGGATTTGCAGATGCTAACTGGGTTGGCGACCTCGATACGCGTCGTTAGACAACAGGATACGTTTTCTTCCTGAACGGAAGCGCGATAGCGTGGAATTCGAAGCGTCAACCAAGGGTTGCAACCTTAGGCACTGAAGCAGAGTACATGAGCCTGTACAGAGCGACACAAGAAGCGAATTGGCTTCGAGGTCTGCTCAAGGACCTAAACTACTGTGACGAGATAGCGACGAAGATTTTTCTAGATAATCAAGGATTCATTGCGATAGCCAAGAATCCCGTTTATCACTCGCGCACGAAGCACATCGACATCAAGTTTCACTTCTTGCGTGAACAGATTTCAAGCGGAGTTATTGTGCTCGAGTTTAAGCCGAAAGAAGAAATGATCGCAGATGGATTTACCAAGGCATTTTCAAGAAACAAACATAACAAGTTTATCAAGGGTCTGGGCATGACGGTGTAGTATGCACATTTCGCGCACACATCAAGAGATAGTGTTAGTGAGTGATGTGGCGACATGTACATGATGATATTGCAGGTGATGTTTTTAGTACATGAAATTATAACGGGATTTTCGAGTGGAGTTTTTGTCCAATCACGTGATTTCTGACCGTTGACAGCATGACCGCTCACGGCATGACCGTTGACGGCATGACCGTTCACGTCAGTCCTGGATAAGTATACAGTCTTGGATAAGTACACAGAAGTATGTCTATACACAAGGGGAATTTTGGACCATACATTGAATTTGAAGTTGAAGTCGTCACAACGTTTTTACTTAGTAATTACTATAGACAAACCAACCAACCGAAGATAGGTAAAAAATAAAGTGGCTAGGAGCAACAACAGTTAATTCACATAAATAAATCTCACTTTTAGTTTTTCAACCCCGACTATAAGTATTTTTAATTTGTTTTTCTCAACTTAACAGTGGTGAGGATGCAAACTATTCCGATAACTCGGAGGTGTGTGCCCTTGCGAATATCTCCCCAAAGGCTGACCACTCCGACAGCGCCGAACGGCGGTGTCGGTCATCCAATCCATTCCCCACACGTTTGGAAAACGCTATAACTCGTGCGCCACCTCTACCAACTGCGGATGATGCATCCGGGTAGCCGAAGGCGACCATCATCAATGAGCCATACACGGTTCATAAAGCCCGACATGCCGTACCGGCACGGAAGGGTCCTCGTGACCCTCAAAAGAAGGCTAAGAATGAGATGAAGAGGGGTTTAGCCTCCTATGTCCCTGGTCCTGCGGCTGTACTGCCGCGTGAAATCGCGCGCCGAAAACAACTCCGGCCAAACTGCTAACGCATAAGCAGTTCACTGTCAAGTCCTACCGAGCGCGCCTCGTGAAACATGCACGCGGTGCCGTCGTAGAGATCCTCCGCGAGGTTCCCTACGTTCTCCTACGGGACGAAAGCGTCGAGGAGGCATAACGGGCATTCCGCGCTTGGGAGGAAGGGGAGAAGCGCCTCCCTAACTTTGATCAGCTGTACAACAGCTTTTTCGAACTCGACGTTCGGGTAGAGATGGCGTTGCGCTTGGCGTATGCCCAGGCCAAAGTGCTGGTGCAATTACCTGACCCCGGTGTAGTGCCGGAGAGAAATTCACACTCTGCATATGCCTCCGGCAAACTCCCAGCTACTGGGAGTAAAGGGGATTCCCATGCCCCTTTGGTCGTTAACTCTCAGCGGCATTCTCCCGCTCGAAAGCGTCAACGACGTCACGGCAATCCTGCCTCAGGGGAGTTTCAGGCTCCCACGAACTCTGTGAATGTGGATAACCTTTCCACTTGACCAGGTACTGGTTCTCACCCCGATGGTGGCATCGTGCCATAAGACGTTCCACATGGTAGTGTGGAGTACCCTCCGTATCGAGAACTGGAGGGGGAGGTCGCGCTATTGCGACGTGAGTTCCACGAGCACTGTGATCGACAGAGCGGTAGCATCCAGGATGACCATGAGGGATTCCGCGACGAGGGTAGTGCGAATGAACGCATCGAGGGGCGGCTTGCCTCCCTCGAGTCTCTCGTTGCGGAGCTTCAGGGTCGTATTTCGATCCTGTCGGAGATGTTCCGACCTGTCGTGCCTTTCGGCTATCCGACTTACCACTCTCCTCCAAAAGGAAACCCGCCTCCGGGTTCTGGTATGGCTTAAGCATACCCACATAGAAGGTTGGATGCGTACGCATCGCCTTCGTGATGTCCAAGGTATACGACAAGCCCTTTCGGGCTAGTACCTTAAAATGCCCCACAAACATGGGCGCAGTTTATTCCTCAACACGTTGGGAACTGTGTAGGTAGCGTTTAATAAAACACTGTCTCCTACTTTGTACACCTTTTCGTTACGCCGCCCCTTGTGGTCAGCTTTCTCCTTCTGCTTGTCTTGGCTTTCCGCCATGGCATCGCAGACGTGTCGTAAGACACTAAGGCGCGTCGATAACAACTTATCGATGTAATTTCGCACAGATACAGGGCTGACATCAGGGAATACTCCCCCCTCAAGCCCTGTGCCACACATACGTAGCGTCAACGGAGCCCTCGGATTCACTATTCCGTTCACGTAAAACGGGGTAAACCCCGTAGATGCATGCACCGAATTGTTTATAGCAAATTCGGCATAGAAAGCATCTCACTCCAACTCTTTGGAGAATCCGGACATAAACTCCGGAGAATATCGTCTACAAAGCGATTAACGCGTTCCGTTTGTCCGTCCGTCTGCGGATGATCCGCAGTGGACATGAGGAGCTTGGTTCCCAGCACCTTAAACAACGCTCCCCAGAACTGTCCCGTAAAACGGGGATCCAGATCCGACACAACGGAATCGTGTAGACAATTCTGTCGAAAGATACGGTCTAGGAACACTTTCGCTGTTCCTTGTCCATCTATGGACACTGTCACCGCCGCCAGGTGAGCCATCTTGCTGAAACGGTCGACAAAGACTAATTTGCTGGTGTTACCGGCCTTATCCTTCGTAAAACCGAAGCTAAAATCCATACTAATGGATTTCCAACACTCCATTGGAACCGACAAGATCGCCAAAGGCGCAGCTGAACTTGCAGAAGGTTTAACCCTCTGACACGTCTCACAGGTGCGTATATACGCACCGACCCACTTATACATGTTGGGCCACCAATACAAAGCGATTAAAGCGCTGTAGGTCTTATCCCGACCTAAATGATCCCCGGTAGGAGCGTCATGTGCCTCAAAGAGGACTTTATACTCAGTTCCTCATCATGAGGAACAACCACCCGCGGAGTGTCCTCCGCGCTCGTGCTATAATATAGCAAACCGTCACAGTACCTGTAACGGTGTAACCGAGCTTTAGCTCGACTTGACAGGGTTGGCTCAGCCAAGTCCCTTTCCACCCAAAGCGCTGATAAGCGTCGTACACTGTGGGTATTTCTCATACGCCTGGAGTATGAGATCCACCACAGACGAGGTGACGAATGTCGCGTGAGCGAGCTCGTAATCGGGACGACGCGACAACGCGTCTGCAAGCACATTCTGTTTTCCAGGTTTGTACTTTACCTCAAAATTGTACTCCGCAAAGAAGGAGAGCCAACGGGCCATCCGTTGCGATAGATGAGGCGAATTTGTCGCTGTCCGTAAGGACTCGTGGTCAGTATAAACCACAAAAGGCTTTGAGCCGAGTACGTGAACCCTAAATTTGACAAGAGCATACTTAATTGCAAGTAACTCCTTGTCATGAACGGGATAATTCCGTTCCGCAGCTTTAAGATACCTCGACTCAAACGCAATCACGCGTTCCCGTCCCGCGTCGTCTGCTTGTAACAAAGCACATCCAATAGCGAAATCGGAGGCGTCGCAGACGACACTAAATGGTTTCCCAGAATCTGGGAGAGCAAGAACGGGAGCTTTTAACAATCTCCTCTTAACCGCTTCAAAAGCGTTTTGGTGTTTGGTTTCCCAACACCAATCAACGTCCTTCTTAAGAAGGTCGGTTAATGGCTTCGCCATTTCAGCGTAGTTCTCGCTATATATGTGGAGATAATTGGCTAATCCAAGCCACTTCCGTAAATCTATAAGATTTACAGGCGAAGGCCACTACACAATGGCTTTCACCTTCGCGGGATCCGCCCGCATTCCATTCTTACCGATGAAGCATCCGAGGAAAGGAATTTCCTCAACACCAAAGATACATTTGGATGCGTTCGCATATAACTTATGCTCCCGCATACATTCGATCACCGATAGAAGGTGTATCAGGTGCGTCTGAACATCGGACGAGTCGCCTTCCGCGCGACTAGGAACGAATATGTCGTCGAAGTACGTCTGAGCGTACTTTCTATGAGGGCGGAAGAGTAGTGTCACCAATCGATTAAAAGTCGCTGGCGCATTCGAAATCCCCTGTGGCATAACAAGCCACTCCCACAGCATGCCACTAGGCGTGCTGACCGCTGTAAGCGGAATATCGGATGCTCGCATGAGCACCTGATAGTACCCGTCCACCAGGTCTAAGGCACTGTACACGGTACAGCCCGCCATATTGTTCTGGAGGACATCCTTCCGAGGAATCAGAGTCTGCATGGGTACAGTAGCTGCATCCATATTGTTGTATGCATGCACAATGCGCCACTTTCCGTTCGGTTTACGAACACAAAAAGTGGTAGATGAGTGGGGAGACTTGCTCTCCCGTACCATCCCTGCCTCTTCTTTTCCCTAGAAGAATGCGTCGATGACGTCGCATTGCTCCTTGGGAAGAGGCCTATGCCTAGTGACGCAGTATTTGGTTCCAGGAACCAAGTCAATTTCATGTTGTACTCCCCGATCCTGTGGTAGCCCCATCGGCGGGTTGTCACTAATGACATCTCCAAATTCCTTTAGTAAGGAATGGTAAGGGTCCTCAGGATCCGCAAGGATCTTGAGGCCTCTTCGGGCATTCAATGCCGGTTTGGTTTGCACCAAAACTGACTCTACCATCGTGGATGAGGCGTTCAACTCCTCTTCCGGACGTAATACGACAACCTCGTCAATTTCATCTGCTTCCAAAGCAGTTTCAAATTCGTTGAAGGACATCTCCTCCAACGACAACAGTTAGCCTACCCCAGGCGACCGTTCCAGGCTTACGCCTTCTGTGACAACACCTGTCACACTATTCAGCATCCTGTAGGACTGCTGACTACTGGCCTCGGGACTCTTCCCGGAACCCAGATGGGGGGAGTCAATTGCCCCATCTATTGGAAGCGCATCGCGCCTATCCACAGAGGTCTCTACCTCTACCACCGGTGACTCGCCGGTCTCACCTAATAAGGCGTGGTAGGAATCAATTCCGACGTGCCAAAGAGACGAACTTCGGGTCTCTTCGCTTGGAAGCGCCTCGCGCTTAACCACAGGGGTCTCTACCCCTACCACTGGAGTCGCAACTTGTTCGCCGAACACGGCGTGGTCGGAATCAATTCCTACCTGCAGAAGAGACAAACCTCGTGTCTCTTCTATAGGAAGCGCCTCGCGCTTAACCTCAGAGGAATCCACCTCTATCACTGGCGACTCACCAGTCTCGCCTATGTCGGCGCGGGGATTAATCGCCAAATCCCCCTCGTCAAGGAACACTTCCTTGAACTCATTGGAGCTGATCATTTCAGACATCCCAATCTCTGGCATCTCACGCCAGAATCGCTTTTGCGATCGAGAAAAGGTAGGTTCATGACTCGCCAATGCTACACCCGATCGTGGGTGCGTTGAGCCAATGATGGACTTAGACTTCCAGTCTATCCATGGCTCGTGGCGTTCCATCCACTTCATGCCCAGAATGAGTTCTTACCTCGAGTCCAAATCCAGGACTAGGCAACTTTCTAAGCTGTCGAAGTCTGCAAACATCAGCTTAAGGTCAATCGAGACCTTGGGTACAGAAACATGTACGCCCGTCGCTAGACGGACCGTGACAACGTCACGAGAACGTGCCTCTAGGGCCTCGGCATACAGCCGACTCTTCTCCACATAAGCTCGTCTGACATAATTGACAGACGCTCCAGAGTCTATCAAGACTCTCCAAGGCTTATCAAAGCCTTTCCGCCCGCAAGGACGACCAGCAAACCCGGCTGGTACACCAACACGGTGCTAGAAAGCACCGTTTCCCTCGGGGCTTTGTGCTGTCGGCCCCTACCCTGGGGTTTAACAGCACTGAGGGATCCCCCAGTAGAGCTCCCCGCACCTACTGGGAGCCGTCGTTTCCCGACGGCTTGGGCGAGGGATTTTTCCCAACCCTCGGCCCCTTAAAGAGAGAGTCTCGCTGGGGGTTCCGCGGACATCTGTTCTGCAGATGATCCGCACTTCCACACAGGAAGCATCTCAGCAGCCCCTGCCGCTGCAGCATTGCATGGAGCTCTACTTCAGAACCCAGCGAGACAGAGTCAACGTGACTCTTAGCGGAAGCTTTCTCTTCCGCTTCGACCTGACTCAGGTCCATGAGTTCGGAGCCCACGTTAGAGGAACGAAAGTTCCTCTCGGCGTTAAACGCCATCTTAAACGCCTCCCCCAGGGATTGGGGTCGGCTTAGGAATAGATCCGAACGTGCTGGCCCTTCTCTCAGGCCTCCCATGAACACGGTAATGGACACATCGTCCGAGTACGCTTTCGCGTACATCCCTGCCAACAGGGTCTTAAGTTCTTGGATATATGTTTCCAAGTCATTAGTGCCCTGACGGCACCTCAAAAACGCCAGCTGGGTCTTGAAAACCAGATTAGTCGTGGCGTACATGTCCATAAGTTTTAGCTTAAGGACTTCCCAGGTCGGGAACACGTCCATTACCGAATCCGATCATGTAAAAGCCCATGCACGGGCTTTACCCGTAAGATGGTTCAGTGCAATTCCCACTTGCAAGTGATCTGCGATCACATTATTCGCTGTGGCAAAGGCCGTTTCGACCTCTCGAAGCCACACATAAAGGTTATCACCCTTTTCACCGTTGAATTCCTTTATCTTAAAGGACAACGGGGGACGCACCCCCGTGGACGTGGAATGGCTTCCACTACAACTCGCCTCATGGGCGATGAGGGCATTGACCCTCACCTTTACGGCCTCAAGGCCCTGCTCCACTGGGAGCTGCATGACTCCGTCACCCAGTAAGGATAACAGCCTGTTAAAGGCTTCCTGCTTTACGAGGGTTAACCTTTCCCAATCGTCCTGATTCATCGTTTGCAGAGGATGCCGTATCCTACCAACACAGGTGTTGGATTGACTACAAGTGCTACCAGATGTAGCCGGTGCGAACACGCACGGTGCGGCTAGCGCACAGAGGAAGACTTTCCTTAAGCGGCGTTGTGCCGCTACTTAGCCGATACCCCCTATATAAGGGATTAGCAAGAGATCACTAACTTGCTCGGGGTCAAGATTCCCACTTTGTTTTACTATTAGCTTTCGCTAATGCCTTAACACAAGGCTTCCTTACTAACGGGGTAGCTAAAGGGAGGGGTCCCTTTACGCTACTGCACTCACTACACGCGCGACCGGTCAAGGTCGTGCGTCTGGTATTCGGTTGAGTGAAATGTAAACTGAATGTATATTTAATATATAATTAGCCTAAATTAATTTAAACTAATGTAAACTATATGTAATACTAAGTAGAACTTACTAAATTCGTACCTAGCCAAAATGTAGTGTACACCACATGTGTACTAACACGTGGCTGGATGCCACGCCTCCACCAAGGGCTCCTTCCCTGATTGGTTAAAATAACCAATAGGTCCAAACCTTTCGGATCGGTCAATACTGACCCCAACTGTAGTGTACTCACGTACACCACATAACTAAATGTAACCAGAATGTAACCCTGTTACAGATTTGAAAATTGTGGGACTTGTGGAGGCTTGGGACATAGTAATAATTCCAAAAAGTGTTTAATTGTCCGTTGGAGGGGATCTCTGCCTCCTTGCTGCCGGTGGCAATCAACTCAATTTATCGTCCTCCGAATGTGGCATCAGCAGCAGCGGCGGTCGCGAATCCGCAACTAGATAATCAACAGCCTTTTTTGGGCCGCCGTAGTCATCATTTTCGTCCGGTGTCCCAGGGGATATTAGATTGTCCCGACTGCAGTGGCACAACGTTTGATGGACAACTCGCCAGTTCAAATACATCATTGGGTTACAGGACCGATTTTGGTTTGTGGAAGAGGGAAGATGGACCGCCAGGGAGGATCATCAATCGAACGTAAACGTTGAAAGCTTTGGGTCTGGCAATATGTCTCATGATACGTGATATGTCTGGTATATTGTATATTTATTAGTCAATCCTACCGAGAATGTGTACCCAAGCCAATTTTTAGTGTGAGTGCAACTGAATAGGGTTTTTCTGCAACTAAAAAGCGTGTGTCCGCAAAATTTCCTTATAGAAAACTAGCATAGTTCCCCGTTTTACCAACAGGTCAATAAATTATTATTGGTAACACTGCAGAATGTAATTGGGGTTGACCTGGGAAAAATGCGAAGTCACGTCAAATAGATATACACTGTATTCTATAATTTATTTAATTTAGTGCCTCTTCATATACAACGTTTCGCATGACGTGCACGCCAGCTCTGTTCTCAGCAGGTAATAGCACTTTTAGGCGAGCTCTCCGCTCACGTACAGTTTCTGTAATATCTGCCATGTGTAAAGTCAGTAAGTAAGTTAGGCTAGATGCTATACTACGTAAGTCAGTCAATTTCAGCCAATCAAAATGAGAGCTACATACACCAGACGGACGGAAAAAATCTATTATATATATAGATATAGACTAGCATAGTGCCCCGTTGTACCAACAGGGCAATAAATTTAATATTTGTAACACTGCAGAATGTAAATTGGTGTTGACCTGAGAAAAATGCGAAGTCACGGCAAATATATATACACTATCTATATATAATAGTTTCTGACTTTGACTTGCTTCATACTTCGATATCTTTGATGGTTTCTTTTCTGGGGCAGAGATTTGATTTTGTTCTACGTTGTCGTCGCCATCATCTTCGTCTTTGTCTTTTTTCTGTACTGACTTTGACTTTGTCGAGGAATTCTTTGACTTCTCTACGGTGTCAATAGTATCCTCGTCATCGCTCTCGTCCTCCTCCTCCTCCCCATCTTCAGTGTCCTTCAACTTGATTTCCTCCGCTTCCGCGTCTTCGATGCTATTCTACATAAGTCAGTCAATTTTAGCCAATAAAAATGAGAGCTACGTACACCAAATGACGGATCGAATTCTATTATATACAAGTGTAGGTACCCGTCGTACCGACGGGGCAGGGCATAAAACCGTCTTTCCGTCTACAAAACTTGCCCCATGTATTTCCAGAGATAGGGTAGCAAAAACAGGGCGACAACCACCCTGTGGTTCTCGCCCTATGTTTTCGTCATTGGTCAATGCGATATATGTAAACAATTAAAAGAAATCGATAGTACAGTTCGACTGCACATAGGTTCGGGATCTCGTACTTAATTGAAATTTATACTTAGATCAAGATATTCGCTTAGGTGCGAGATCGCGACACGGTATTCTTTTATATATATAGATAGACTAGTGTAGGTACCCGTCGTACCGACGGGGCCGGTGGCCCGGCGCTTGGTGGAGGGTACTGTATAAACATGTATACTCTGCACTTCTACAAATCTTGCTCCGCCTGCCCTTAGCCTCTTTCAAGGGTTAGGGTAGCGAAAAAATAGGGCGAGATCCACCCGGGTGGTTCTCGCCCTGTGTTTTCGCTATTTTTTCGCTACCCATATAACAGCATCCCCCAAGCAGATACCTCAATGAAAAAAAATTAAAATCGTGCTTTTCCTCGGATGGACCGAAAAAGACGGTCAAGTGTAGTAGCTGGTCGTATCGACGGGGCAGAGGGTTTATAAGGTTAAGCCATAGAAGCAACTACGTGACCGGGAACGTCACAGGGACGGAAAATTTTAAATAGGTAGATGTAAAAGCGCTACTTCTAATCAGTACTCGTTAACACTGCTCTGCATGTCAATAGTTGTACCACGGAATAGTCTTCAACAGAGAGATGATTTTTGAAGCCAAAATTGTATGTTATGTTTTTGTCAGATAGTTTTTCCTTATGTACAAGTGCTATTTATAAAGTCGAATTAAATTAAGTCCGATTTATAGTACAATTGGAATTCGATTAGGTACGGCCTCAGAATGACAGAAAAAACGGTTTTATATTATAGAAGTACTAGTGCAGAAACCTGTCGTACAGACGGGATGGAGGGTATATAATGTTATACCATAGAAGCAACTACATGACTGGGAACGTGACAGGGATGGAAAACTTTCAAATAGGTAGATGTAAATGCGCTATCTCTAACCAATTATATACTGGTTAATATTGATCTGTATGTCAGTAGTACTATTACGGATTTGTCTTCAACAGAGCGATTGAAGCCAAAATTGTGTTTTATGTTTTTTGTCAGATTGTTTTTCACTTCACTGTAAAAGCGCTATTTATAAAGTCGAATTCAATTAGGGCCGATTTATAGTATAGTTCGAATCCTCAAGGATCAGACGGTTTTATATTATAGAAGTAGACTAGGGGATGGTACCAAGTCCTGCACATAATATTTCTGAAATGTGGACATTTTAACTTTTATTACCTTTCTTATGTCTCAACTTTAGTGTGCCGAAGTTTAAAGTGAAATTTTAGTCAAGCAAAATTACTTATAGGAAATTCAAGTGATAAAAATCTTTCTTCTTTACCTAATCATCTCCTTCTATAATAAAATACCGTCTTATATTATAGACGTGACTTGTAATGGGGTGCCATTACATAATTGATATTCAAGTTAGAATATCACAGTTAAATTTCAGACGCGTTGTCTGAAATTTAAATAAGAGATTATAAGTTATTATAATCTACGAAGGAAAAGTCGATTCGGTATAAATACCGAATCATGCAGGTTAACTAATAGTACAGTTAGTTGAATACTTGACATTATTATATTAGTTAGGTAATTACTATACTATTAGCCGCTAACCACTCATTAAATAAACACTCTTAATTTTGCGTTCTAATAGATAAGTAAATATTTATATTTACTTTTAGTATAGGATTAGTTGTCATCAACTAATCCTACTCCTCTTGTATTGCGCGCTTCATCGCACAACACAGTGTAAGCCTGTAACAGGATCAGTCCTGTTACATGACTTGTCTCAGCAGACGGACAGACATACGGACTCATATTATAGAAGGAGACTAGGGGATGGTACCCGTCGTTCCGACGAATTGTTTCATTAAAATTTCATTGAAACTATAGTATATATACACTAGTTTAGTACCCCGTCGTACCGACGGGGCGGACAGTATATAAGAATAAACCTTAGAAGCAACTACGTGACCGGGAACGTCACAGGGACGGAAAATTTTAAATAGGTAGATGTAAAAGCTCTATTCCTAACCACTTATATACTCGTTAACACTGAGCTGCATGTTAATAGTACTACCACGGATTAGTCTTCAGCAGAGCGATGATTCTTGAAGCCAGAATTGTATTTTATTTTTTTTGTCAGATAGTTTTTCCTTCTGTAAAAGCGCTATTTATATAGGGGAATTGCTATTTTCACGCCCCAAAATTGCTATTTGCACGCCCCCCAGCCCATTTCTACGCATCGATGTAACAATAAGACGCATTAATAGAATTAGCTTATACATGAATACAGTAGGGATGTATTTGACCAACCATGTCATTTCCTAAAATCAGTAAAATTCTTGTCGGTAAGCAAATCGAGATTGCAGTATCTCCACAAGTTAGATACACGCAATTCCAGATTGCCGAGCTGTAGTGACTGTGTGAATTCATTCAAATCTATGAGCTTGTCCGTCGGTGCTTGTTGTTAAGCTTGAGAGTATGCTAAGCGTACGCGGTCCACAGTGAACGGATGCTTAACAAGGTTGAGTCAAATCCAATGTAGCATTCAATCAAAAAATATTTACAGAAGAAAGTTGTACGAGTGGTCGGTTACTCCGTCTGACTAACAAATGTACGAGAAGGGAAATAAATGAATCAAGGATAGGTGCATTGTGCTCAAGCCCAAAAAAAGACCCGTGACTTTTAAATCTGTGGAAGAACCGATGAAATTACTCACACATACATTCACGTGGACAAAGCGTACCCAGAAGCAACATCTGGGAGATTCCTCGAATGGG
>CM047585.1:2284321-2334394 GCA_026184515.1 Peronosclerospora sorghi | reverse complement strand
TTCTTGACACTTCTTGAGTCTGATAGGCTGAAAATCCCCCCTTGTTTGAGCCAATCCGAAATTAGACCAAATGCCTTGACGAAACTTGAACATAAGTGTGCCAAATTTTTGGCACGTTTCTCCACAACGACTAAGGGCAGAACGGATCCTCAAGGCGCAGGACGAAGAAGAATGGATTTTGAATTTGAAGACCTACCTGCGCGGTGAATTGTCTAAGTTGACGAATGGTCAAGCGAAAGAATGTGCCAAGATCGCAGACAGTTACGAAGTGGATGAGGATGGTTTACTATATTACTGCCGCGATGCCGACCAAGACAGTGCAGACCGAGACCGATTGGCGAAATTAGTGATACCTGAGTTGCTGCAGCCGGATGTCCTCCATCACTACCGTGTGAGTCTAGAAGGGGGACATCAGGGCATAGGCAGAACGTATCACAAGATCAGGTCCCACTTTCACTGGAGAGGTCTTTTCCGAAGTGTACAGAAATATGTGGGTTGTTGTACGGATTGCGAGACCGGAAAGGGTAGACCGGTAATCAAGGGGCGATCTCCCGGAAATATCGAAGCTACCTACCCTTTCCAGGTCATAGCGATGGACCATATACCGTCGCTTCCTAAATCGACATATGGCAATACTGAGTTGTTGATCTGGGTAGACCTGTTCACCGGTCTAGTTATTGCGAAGGCAAGTGCGTCCCGGTCTGCCGAGCAGATCGCCAAAAGTTACGAAGAATGCGTGTTCCGAAGGTTCGGCGCCAGCGAGGTCATCAGACACGACCGAGAACCCGGTTTCATGGCCGAGGTGTTCCGTTCGTTTAACAATATGCTGGGCCAGAAACAGAGCGCGACGATGGCATATCGTCCGCAAGCAAATGGATCGGCAGAACGTATGGTACAAACTGTTACAAGAGCAATCAAGATGTACGTTGCCGATCCAGACCAGCGCGATTGGGACGAATACGCAGAATGACTGGTGTTTGCACTCAACTCGTCGACCGATCGGGTCCGAGGAGAAACGCCTTTTTATCTTGCGTATGGATGGGACCCCCGGTCCACTATTGAAGCCGCGATACCTATTGGCGGCACTCGGACCCGCGATCGTGATGCTCGACGTTGGCGCATGCAGGTCCAGAAACATTACCATCACGCAAGAGAAATTGTCAACGAAAAGTTATGTCAAGCTACACAAGACCGGGCAGACCGGAACAACGACCAGGTCCAACCCTACGGTATAGAACCAGGGGCGAGGGTATGGTTGTACCTAGACCGAGTGAAGGAGGGTTATGCGAAGAAGCTGGCTCACATGTGGCACGGTCCTTTCCGTGTTGCCGAGCTGATTGGTGAACACGCTGCCCGTCTAGTAACAACCGGCACGGACTACAAGGTCTTCCCGATCGTACATGTGTCCAAGTTAAAACTGGTCCGAGAATTTCCTGATCGGCCCAAAATGCCCTGTCTAGTAGACGAGGCAGAACGGTTTGATTCCGATGAAGCATTACTGCCGGAGGACAGTTGGGAACGACCGCTGGAGAAGGACGAATTTGAAGTGGAAAAGGTATTAGATGTCCTATCGGTCAAGAAGACCAGGTTCGGCCGGACCCACCGAGAATATCTGGTCCGATGGAAGGACCATGATGAAACAACTTGGATCGATGAGTCCGACCTGAACTGTGGAGCACTACTACGAGAATTCGAACGGGACCGAGTCAGTCGGAACCGTTTCTCAGTGATGCAGACACATGAAGACCAAGACCAAGACATGCAGTAGCATCGGTCTTCCCTACCGGTGTGAAGAGGTGGAAGGTCTTGTGTCTTGTGTATTGTGTATTATGAATATGTGACGAATTGGAATAGTGGAGTGACGAACGTGGATTGTTTTTCGCGATGTAAGTGGAACGGTTGGTGATGACGTGTCTAGTGCAACTCTGGAGAAAGTGATGGAATTAGCTCAAGTGATTTGATGACCGGACATGTGAAAAAGAACGATGATATATAGTAAGTGTTATCTGGTCGACTACTTACGACCTCACTCGCCATCACCCCACAGACGGCCGACGGTCAACGACGGATGCTTTTCAGCTTGGTCCTGGTACTGGTTACGCCAAGGTTCTTGTTGGTCTAGTTGGACCAAAGCATCCTTGAGGTCCAAGACCGGTGTAATGCACCCAAGACCGGGGTACCATGTGTCACCGTCAGCCAGCAGCCGGGTCCTCTCGACGCGACGCCGCGGCATATGAAGTACAACTGGATATAAGAACACATCGACGTCGCACTCGTGGGCCAGCATCCCGTCCAAAACTTATTGGCACAGGGACTGCCAGGCCTCACCCGCTCTGATCCGACGCCGCTTGCGCTTGTTCTGGATGGTCGCCAAGCCAGGGTCTTGCCGAACTCGTTCAGGGGGAAGCACCAGATAGTGGGATGCCTCCCAGATGGCTTGAGCGTGAGTCTTGTTAAAGTATTTCACCCGACGCATGAAAGCATTGGCCCACGGAGTCTAGTGGAAGATGAACCCCAGCTTTGGATGCTCGAAAATCTTCCACGGCTCGTCAGCGTACAAGCAGGAGATCTGTGCCGACGTGATCAAGTCCGGCCGCCATTCCGACGCGGCAGGAACTTTCTTCGCCGGCGGGAAAAGCCAATGGTCTGGACGAGAGAAATACCGGGCCAGGAGCTGCTTGGTCAGGTTGGACCGGCGTAAACAACCGATCTGCCCTTGCGAACACGGAAAAGTATCCTCACGCGTTCGTGGCGGAAGGGAAGAACTTTCGATTGCCACGTTGGCCAACAAAGCAGCTTTGTGGAGCTTGGACGTCCCAGGCAAGACCGTAGGTGTTGACTTTGTCGACGCATGAGGTGGTGGAACGCCACCACGCAGGCCGGTCTCCTTGGTATGCTCCGAAGTCGATGCAACTTGAACAAAACTTTCATGTGGACTTTTTTCGCGACTTGGTTGGGATGGGGACAGCAAACTTCGAATCACCGGAGTCTTCGCCGGAGTCATCCCATGACGAGATCTCTGAATATTTGGGACGGTCAGCACGGCGGTCGAGGGCGCTTGATTTTTAGAGATGTTACTGTCGTCACACTCGTCCAAGCTTGGTCCCACGAGAAGCGCCTGCGTCTTGGCTCGCTTATGGGGCACCGCACGCTTCCCTTCGAGTTCAGGGTCGCGCGCTATGTACCGCGCCCTCGAGATACCCGGCGCGTCCGCGCGCTTCTTTGATTTGTGGGCAATTTCGGGCTGGAGAATCTCGTCCAATGAACGGCCTTGGTCTTGGTCCCGGTGTAGGTACACCATGGCGGCCGACTCAGACCGGTCTACGATGGAGGCAGAAACCGGATGCCGACGAGGACGCAACAGGTCAACCAAGCGCTGATGACATTCTTTTAATACCGCCCGACGACCGTTCGCTTCCTGCGTCCAATCGTTCGACTTGCGTTCACAAGACTGGACCTACTCGGTCTGGTCTTGAATCGAAATTTGGAGCTCAGTCAGACGCCTCTCGAGGTCGTCGCTTTGAATGATCAACGTGGTCTGGTCAAGCAGGCCTTCTGCTTGCTGCTGTTGGACCAGCACAAGCTGCTCCCGAAGATGAAGCTGATGAGCTTCCAAGCGGGTCAGATTGTTGTGCGCGGTTATGAGCCCAGTCAAAAACCTGACGCAGCTGGAGGTAATGCGTGTTCGACTGCCGATCGGCGGCAAGCAGGGCATTGATCGCCTTGCTGATGCCAGGAGGTATACGGGCTGGAGGTATACGGGCTGAAGACAAACGAAGGTTAGAACAGGTCCAAGGTGAAGACCGGACATGCATGCTTACGTTGTGTCGCCTGTTGAGCAATCTGCTCCTGGAGACGTGCGGTCTCTTCAAGTCCGTCTTGCAACTGCGCGACGGTCCCGGTCTGATGCCCTGCCGATGTCTGAGGTGCAGTAGAACGATGGGAGCTGCCAGACCGGACCGACCGGACGGGCGAAGTGACATGCGATGACGTGGTATGCGAGGTGCCTACAAGAACGGTCGTTAAGGAAATACAAGAAGGTCAAGTCCAGCAGTGCAAGTACCTGGAACCGATGAAGAAGATGGTTGCTCCATGTCGGAAAAGTCTGAATGACCAAGGTTCAACTGAATTTGATGGACGAGGTCAGACCGTTGTCGTTGTGCGACACGGTCTGACTCGAAGGCGGCTGTGGAGAAGCGTGCCCAAAATTTGGCACACTTCTGGTCAAGTTTTGTCAAGGCATTTGGTCTAATTTCGGATTGGTTTAAACAAGGGGGGCTTTTCAGCCTATCAGACTCAAGAAGTGTCATGAACGCAAGTTTTGGTGAGTCACCCGTCTTTGGGTATTTTACATATTTTTGTGGGGGTACATTTAGGGACTATAGGGTAGTAGTATTTTAGTTGTGGTTTTACCTTTTAGGACAGAGGTTATACCTTTAAGTAAGGAAATCTTTTAGCTTTCGGATAAGTGGTTGAAACCTCTTCTGGTCTTGGTTCACACCACACCTAGGGGTCGCCGTTATTCCCTTTTCGTACACTAGTCGCCTTCGCCCTCCGCGGAGTGTTTGGGGGCAGAGGGTCGAATTATCCCCTCTCGCTCATTATCCCCGGTCTGGACGCGCCGCACGCACACTTTGGCCCACCGGAAGTCCCTCGACGGGAGTACGATTTGGCGATCTCAACACCTCAACTCAAGTACGTTTGGAACGTGCTATTCACTGGATTGGTCTGGGCGTGGAGATATCGTTTGTGGAGTCTCACGAGCATATTGGGTCTTTACGCGGACATATTGGCTTGTTTTAACATTGGTTGGAAACTAGACCGGTTTTGGTCTTATTTCGTATTGGTCAGGGGCTAGACCGGAACGGTCGGTCTACCCTCTATTATTTCGTATTGGTCAGGTCTTGATCGTTTGGACGATCGACCTATTGGAAGTTATCTCTTGGAAGTGTTTTTGGTCTGTTTGTGTCTGGGGTGAAGAGTTCCGCCCCAGCGATACCTACCCAGATCGGTCTTCTATATTCAAGACCGGTTCGATCCAATCTGCGATCCCGATCCACCGAGTGTGTAACTAGCCCATTCCATCGGGTACACAAGGTGAGATGGACACTAAACAATCGGAACAAGTGGGTTCTGATGACGACCGGTCGTCTGCTTGCAGCGGACGATCGGACCAGATCTCGAGTGGTGGTCCACGGAGTACCCCCTTCGAAAGTTGGAAGGCTGGGCGCGATGGTGGTAGTCAGGTTATCGATGCTAATGTTTTCGATTTCGAACTTGACTCCACCACACTGACAATCATAATATTCCTGAGATGGTCAAAATTAAGGTTAATCTGTTATTTATTAAGACCGAGCCACCCCCACGCGGTCAGTTTAGACAAATGGCTCGGTCAGTTTAGACAGCCCCCTCGTGAGCCATCGTCACTTTCGAAGGCTAAGGCGACGGTCATTATTTACAATATAAAAAGGGCATTGTTTCATCGATGTGTAGAAATGGGCGGGGGGGCGTGCAAATAGCAATTTTGGGGCGTGCAAATAGCAATTCCCTTTATATAGTCGAATTAAATTAGGTCCGATTTATAGTACACTTGGAATTCGATTAGGTACGGCCTCAGCAGACGTGACAGACAGACGGTTTTATATTATAGAAGTAGAGCATATTTGTAAATATTTTTGCCTCACCAAACACACTTCGAATCGAATTCTATTATATATATAGATTTACTTCGAAACAAAAAGAAAAGTTTATTTTTTCCAGTTTATACCGATATACCGCCAGTCAGTTTGGAGCGATCGGGTTGGTTAAAAGGGGCGAGGATTTTGGGCCAATCGTGTGTCAGAAGTGTCAAGTACGCAGTTTTAGGTAAGTCACACGATGTTTCATGTAGTTTACATATGAGCCACGTGATTTGCCTCAGCGAGACGACAGACAGACGGTCTTATATTATAGAAGGAGATATAGATGTGACTGATTTAATCGTGGGATTAGATCTCTTCCAGTAAAGCGTACCAAATTAGATTCTTAATGGGTTGTAAGAATTTCTCCTTTCATAGAACAATCTAAATGTTCCAATTACAATAAGGATATTTCAACTTAATATCGTTGCTTCTCATGAAATGGAGACACACTTCGACTCTTAAATGCTGAAATAAACATGCTCGGTAAAAATTATAGGAAGGTTTCGCTTACTGACTGTGGTTGTCGAAATCTAAAGCCTGATGCTGCGTGTCATCATTCTCAAAGGGTGGTAAGAGTGAGACTTCCTCTGTCTCACTGTCATCGCTCTTTTCTAAATTCGCTGCTATCGCCCTTGCTCGTCGTTGAGCGAGCCGCAGTGCTCGTCGGTTCCTTCGTTTCTGACGATCCTCAAACCAACGTTTGCGACGATTGAGATTGTAAGCATGCACCAATAAGCAGGCCGCGAGGGAGATGAGTACCGAAAAGAAAGTTTTATTCCATGACGTTCCAGACAGTTTATAAAACGGCTTTGCCACCTCGAGTGTAGATGAGACCGCAGCGTCCATTCTCCTTATGCTGCTCTCTTCGGGTGCTGGAAGCAAGGTTGATCCACGTTCAGGCCAGTGCTCGACGCTTCCTTCATTGACATCAGATTGTGTTTCGAGTTTCATTCCACTGCCATGGACTCGGACAGGCAACAACGGCGGTGATGACTTTTCATCTCTAACCGGAATTACCGGGGGGTCCTGGCGAGCTTGTTCGTTGGAATCATGACTTAAAGAAACTGAAGTAGCCACAGACGCTTCAATCATAGTTGTAATGTCGTCACTTAGTTTGGCGGATACTATTGTCTCAGATTTAGATTCGGGGATGGCTTGAGTTGCTTTGACTTGAATTGAATCTTCAGCTGAGGTAGCTTTCAGTAGCTTTTCGTTCTCAACTTCAGCAGCTCCGTCGGTAATGTTGGGATTTTTAACATCATCGATCATTTCTACTTTTACCTCCTTTAGACGTGCATGCACTGACCCTTGTTCTTGCATGGCCAATTCATTTCTTACATGCAGAAAACTATGATGCAGCTCCTGCATTTCTTTTGCGAGCATGTTATCATATTTCTTGCGATCTATTCGCAATTTATTTATGTATTGGGAAACGTCAGTAAGCGCCGTTCGTGAATCCGTTTCTATCCTTAAGATTGTGAGCTGAAAGCCCTGGAATTTCTGCTGCAGTATGCTCATGCGCTGATGCATCCGATTTCGTTCGACTCTTGAAATTCTTGTTCGTGTCGAGAGAAAACCTGCAAGGGCCAACAAGTCTGCCATGAAAAATCCACACGTTCCGACCACGAGACAGCAAACCACTACAATTAAACTCCATTGTGGAAACACCAGACCAAACAATGCAAAGTGAGCATCATTTGCAGAGATCTCGTCCAACAGAACTGGCTTTTATCACCACCATTAGTGCCATCGTAACTCTGATCATTGCTTCCTAAGAGATTTGTATTGAGTAGGTCAACTTCATCCGATTCGTTCATCGATATAAGCATCTCGGATATTGTTTGGCCAGTTGATGACTTCAAATCGCTACGTTTCGTTGTGATTGGCGCGCTTACCGATACTTGGGATAGCTCACTTGGCACCATTCCGTCCTCGTCATTACGGAAAGAAATCTCTACGTGCTTGGGCCAATCAGCTACCGAGGCTGGTTGCTTTAATAGCTGATTGGCCCAAGCACGTATAGATTTCTTTCCGTAGCATAAATCGTTCCACAATGTGTCACTGTCTCCACCACTCGCTGTTTTCTCCAACCACCTTTCAGCATGTAACACGTCGTCCTCCTCCGACTTTTTCACCACCGACTTTTTCCTGCCTTCTTGATTCGAATGCATTGCAATAGTTCTCCACCTGTCAGGAGTCTCGATTCCATTACATCGAAAAAAATCTAGTCGACTTGCGGCAGCGCTCTTTCCTCCCACTTGCCCTGTTGCAGAAGCATCAATTCTTAAAAATGTCAAATCTTGGTGCACCTTAGAACTTGAATTGTTCAGCTCGCCTGGGGTCACTGGAGTGTAACAAACTCCTGAAGGATTGAGTTTCTTACTTGCTGAGCTGTCTGAAATAATCTGCAGCGAGGTATTAACCTGAGCATTTGATTGCTCCAAACAAGCCGACTTTAAGTGGTCAATTCGGTCCTTAGAACTCTTGGCTTCTCGATGATTTTCACGCTCTTTGATAAGCGCCACCAGAGCGTCTTCGTCTGGACTGTTATCATGTAATGGCCGAGGTCTTCGAGCAAGCAATCGATGGTTCAATTTGCTATTTTCTGCAAGAGACGACAAAGGTGACGATGCTGCAATGCGCATGAGACGATACTGCTTTTCCTTAATACGTTGCTGGTCTTGTTGTAATTGCCATTTGAGTAACGCGTTGCGCACTGGGCGACGGTTGCCATTATCCTGGCGCGTGGCCATTGGAAGCTAGGGTTGATATTTAGTGGGAGTCCCCTTCATAGTGAATCCTTATGTTTAACCTTTCCCGCCAAAAGTCAATAAAAATTATTTTTTCTGAAAAAATATTAAGAATTAACTGATTTATCAAATATATATAAATTAAATAAATTAAGGAAAGCGCTATTTGCCCCCCCATTTTGGCTATGTGCCCCCCAAAATTATTTCCGCCAATCAAATTTTACTCCGATCCACTCACTCAGGTCGAAGAAAGTGGGCCATGTGTTTACATGCACTGCGGAACATTTCGAAACAGATTAATCGACAAGATTTCAGGCGAATGCTTCATGCCGTCGCTCGATTCTCTGCTGGCGCTAACATTGGTATGTTTGAGGAATTCAAATGTATGTTGATCGACGTGAGGGAGCTTACTTTGAGTTTGTATGAATAGAAGTGTTGGAAGAGTGTGTAGCCATTTTTGGCTTTGCACTCTTCCGGAATGGTGGAATCCCATTGGCTGTTTGCATTTGGTATACATTTTTCATGTTTACGGCGGTTACTGATTTAAGTCGCGTTAGGTACCGGATAGCTACTTAAGTAACCTTAAATAATATACTTACTTTTCCTTTTGCTTTTATATAGTGAGTACGCCTACTGAACTTCTCTACGGCTACGGCGCGCGCGCACCAGTTTGACACCTTCCACTGATCCTCCCACGCTGAAACTTTATCAGCAGGTGAGTCTTGATCGTGCAAAGTGAACGCAACGTTTTCTGTGCTATTTTAACAGGTTATGAGCCCAAGTTGTGCCAAGTAGTCAAGTGAATTGTTCTTGGTTTTTCAAGTGTACTTACGTGGATTTTTTCGTGGTTACGTTACGTGGATCTGGTGGAAAGTCCCCTGTCGACAAGGCCAGTTGAATTACGTGACTGATTGAAGTGTTTGAAATTGATTGGAGATGGTTGAATCCGATGGAGACGATGTGCCCTCCGCCAGTGATTTTAAGGCGTTGGTGCAGAGTCTGAAGGAAGTGGCGACCCGCCTGACTGCTATTGAGGATGTACAGGCCCGGCAGTCACTTCCGAGTGTGTCCTCCGGGTCCAGGAAAGGGTCACCAGTACGGGTGCAGGACGCCGAGTTCAGGGACAGCCTACAAAACTACCGTCCGTTCGGCCATCAGATGACTCTGAACGACTTGGCCGAGGACGAAGGGGTGGAGGCCGGTGCTAGGCCACACCCGCAAGTGAACGCAGCACCTCGCGGAGTGCCGGTCGGCATGCAAGGTGTGGGCGGGGCTGGTGCACCCATAGGGCAAGCAAATATGCCGGTGTACCAAGCCGGGTACAAAATACCCAAACTAAGTATTGAGAAGTTTTCGGGACGCGAGGTGTATCCCGGCCTCGGTGCAGGGTACCGCCAATGGGCGTACCTGTTCATGGAAGCGGTTGAAATCGGCGAGTTGACGTCCGGTTTTCAATGGAGCGAGCGACTCAAGGTCAACAAGTTTGGCGAACATCTTGAAGGCACCGCCGCGGAATATTTTCGCTCGAACATTGGTTCGTGGTGGCAGGTGAGGCCGCAGCTGACTTACGTCATGGAGCAAATGTGGCTGGGATTCAAGGTTAACATATCCCACCACCAAGCTGCGGCCTGGTTTGATACGGAAAAGGATGCGAGACGCTCCTGGACCGAACATTATCTATACCTAGTAGCTCTGGCTCGCGAAAGCGGGTCGAGCGAAAAGTTGATTGTTGAAAATATCGTCAAGTTCGCTGCGCCCCGATTGAAGGTGATGCTGATGGCCAGGTATGATCCTGGCAGACAGGACTACCTGGGCCACGCTCAAGAACTGATAGCCTGGGCGCAGGAACTGGAAGACGATGCGTTCAAGGGCAGACAGGCCGTTAAGTTGCAGGCGCATGCCGCAACATCGGTTAAGGGTCGCCGGGCATGCTATACATGCGGTGACGAGGGGCATATACAAAAGTATTACCCCGAAAAGCGTCGCAAAGGTGACGGAAATGGGAACCAAGCAATGAAACGTGGCGGAAACGACAAGGCGTCGAAGCGTTTCGTGTTATCTACTGTGGATTCCAGCATAGACGCTGATGTTAATGCATGTGGAACCGATAACCATAACGAGAATATATGGATCATTGACAGCGGTGCTAGCAGGCACCTGGTTTCAAATGTTGATTTGCTAGATGATGCAAAGGAGTGCGGTCCTAGTGACACGTTCACATTGCCTAATGGTGTCACCCTGAAAGCTGCTATGGTCGGCAGCCTTACGTTGAGGACGTGCGACGCAAGTGAAACGGTCGTTGTTTTGACCGAAGTATACTTCGCACCGCAACTCGCGAAAAATCTGATATCGCTTGGTAGATTACGCGAAAAGGGCTGTGCAATTGTCGACGACGGTCACAAGATGCGTGTTATGGTCAAAGGACAGAAGTTGTTCGATGTGGTGACGCACGGGTCAGTTTTTGTGGCAAGATTGAAGGCAGAAAAAACAGATGGAATTTCAAAAAGTTTTAAAAGCATGGTTGTAAACACTGTGCTGGAGGATGTCGATTCCGACGCACACACTGGGAGTCTGCATCACTTCCACGTGCGGCTGGGTCACCTGGCCTACGACACTGTCGAAAGGCTGGCGAAAGACCCCAGGTCAGGCATCGTGATCACCGACATGAGTAGGCCGAATTGCCTGACCTGTGCTGAAGGCAAGGGCACAAGGAAAGCGCAACCGAAGACATACTCTGGAGCTAACGCACCGATTGATCGCATCGGGGGTGTAATATGCAGTGACCTCAAAGGCCCTATCACCCCCCGCGATAGGCGCGGCAACCGATATTTGGTTGTTTTCGTCGACCATTTCTCGAATTATGTGCGCGTTTTTGCGGCGCGCACCAAGGACAAGGCCGCACGAATTTTTGGGCACTTCATTGCATGGTTTGAGAACGAGTTCTCATGAAGAGTGCACGTGCTGCGCACCGACGGTGGTGGCGAGTATCAGAATGTTGATCTGTTTTGCAAACAGACTGGTATTCGTCGCCAGGTTACCGAACCCGGCACACCTGCGTCAAATGGCAAGGCGGAGCGCATGAACCGAACCATTTTTAACATGGTTTGGTGCATGATATTCGGATCGGGTGTTCCATTGACGTATTGGTCGGAGGCGGCTGAGTATGCGGCATATATACTCAACCGCACCCCGACAAGGTCAAACACCGGTCGAATTTCGCCCCTAGAAGTACTCACCGGCAAGCGGCCGGCGGTGAATGATATCGTGGTTTTCGGGTCCCCGTGCATGGTTTGGAGGGACCCGAAGAAGAAGGCGTTGTCGAAGCACGCAGAACGCGCACTTATCCTTGGTAAGAGCGACGAAACCAAGGGGTATAAAGTGTTTCTGCTTAAGGACAGAGTGGTCGCAGTGACCAGGCACGTCACAGCGATCGAGACGCTAAGCGATGAGGCTAGCAACAAGATCACCAAGATATTGGAAGGTGAATGCAGCCAACAGCTCGAAGATTTGGCGGAATCTCGTGCCAGGGCGAACTTTTCAAATGTACCAACTCCAGGGCAATCAAGTGATGGAATGCCGGAGACTGGAGCCGCGCCAAAGGGAACGGAAACCGATGGTCAGGGCGCAAGGAAGTCGCGCCGAAAGCCTAAGAAGACGCCTAAAGGACGTGATTATGAAGCTTCGAAGTTAAAAGGGAGGGTTGCAAGAAGTGATGTTTCGAAAGCAGCCGATGAAAATGGAAAAAATGCGGGAAACGCTCTATGCGTCTATGCTGCTTGAGAACCAGATGTTGGGTCGTCAAGTGCGTTATCAATGCAGCCGGACCCCAAGAATTATCGAGAGGCGCATGGTGGCCCTCATTCGGTGATGTGGAAACACGCCGAAATGGAGGAGATAAAGTCACTCGAAGAGCTAGGCACGTGGGACATCGTGCGCCGTCCCGCCGGCAAGGTGCCTCTCCCGACCAAGTGGGTGTACAAGACGAAAGTCTGTGCAGACTGTTCGGTCGAGAGGTACAAGGCCAGGCTAGTTGCCAGAGGTGACAAGCAATTTTTTGGGGACGATTACTTGTTCACGTTTTCAACCGTCATGGAGTTGAACAACGTAAAGTTGCTCTTGGTGCTGGCGCAAGTATGGGGGGTAGCGGCACGCCATGGCGACGTGCCAAGTGCCTACCCCAAAGCGATGTCCGAAAGCAATGTGGAGATATACCTGCAAGTGCCACAAGGTATGGAAATCGCGGACAAGAAATTACATGATTATGGTGTGAAATCGCCAAAGGAGCTCGCGCTCAAATTGAGACGAAACCTGTATGGTTTGAAGCAGGCTGGACGCCTGTGGCATCAATGTCTATGCGAGACATTGATGAAGTTTGATTTCGTGCAGTGTGTCACGGACACATGCATTTTCGTAAAGCATGTTGGAAACGAAACTGCTGTGGTCGGAGCGTACGTTGACGACCTCCTGATCACCGGCACTAGTGAGCAAATGGTAAATGAATTTTTCAAGGACATGCAAGTGTTAGAGCTAAAGGATTTGGGACGTGTCACGATGTTTCTCGGTATTCTGATCGATGGGAATCCGAGGGATGGATATACATTGGACCAAGAGTCGACGATCAAAGAAATTCTGATCACACACAAGCTGGAGAAAATAAATCCGGCGCGCACGCCGGTGCTAATGCTAGATGAGGACAAGGATTTTCAAGAGCGATTGCCATTGCAACCAAGGGGCAACCTGCCCAGTATCAAGCATTTTCAATCGCTGGTGGGCAGTCTGCTGTGGGTAGCGAGGTGCACACGTCCTGACGTTTCGTTCGCTGTGCACCGCGCCACAAGAAAGACCCACGCACCCACCATAGGTGATTACAAGATTGCTAAAAGGGTGCTCAAGTACCTCAAGGGAACGAGCAACCTGAAACTGGTTTTGAATCACGACGAGGATCTGCCGATGCCGCTACGCATCATGGTGTACAGCGATGCGGATTTTGCGGCGGACAAGGGAGACAGAAATAGTGTTTCAGCGATGGTGCTTTTCGTTAATGGTATGCTTGTGAGATGGGCCTGCAAGAAGCAGACAGCGGTGGCATTGTCAACAGCAGAAGCGGAATTTGTTGCTGCTGCAGTAGCTGGCAAGGAGGCGCTGGGTATGAGAGAGTTGCTTGCGGAAATTGGTATGCACTCGAAGACACCATTAGTGCTCAAGATGGACAACCAAGCTGCCATCAAGCAATTGGAGGACGAGTCGAGCGCTGCTAGCACGAAGCACGTCGACATCAAGCTCAAATTTCTAAAGGACTTCACGAGGAAGGGCATTGTTTCAGCTAGTCACGTGCCAAGTGTGGATATGCTAGCCGATCTACTGACCAAGGACCTCAATGCGCCAAGGATTCAAGTGTTGCGTGCAGAGCTAGGATTTCAGTGACGATGGTGCAGCCTCCGGTCTTCCAGGAGGAGTGTTGGAAGAGTGTGTAGCCATTTTTGGCCTTGCACTCTTCCGGAATGGTGGAATCCCATTGGCTGTTTGCATTTGGTATACATTTTTCATGTTTACGGCGGTTACTGATTTAAGTCGCGTTAGGTACCGGATAGCTACTTAAGTAACCTTAAATAATATACTTACTTTTCCTTTTACTTTTATATAGTGAGTACGCCTACTGAACTTCTCTACGGCTACGGCGCGCGCGCACCAGTTTGACACCTTCCACTGATCCTCCCACGCTAAACTTTATCAGCAGGTGAGTCTTGATCGTGCTAAGTGAACGCAACGTTTTCTGTGCTATTTTAACAAGAAGAACTCCGTGGCAACATCTTGCTTACATTCGTCCACATGATGGATGCCGAAGAGGTGCCGAGTATCTTATCTGAAGGTTTATTATCAGTGTTATACCACATGCTGCAGTCCAGGTCAGAGTTTCCTCGCTGCGCTGCTGCTCACGCTATTAAACATTTGGTGCCTGCGTGGTACGATCCGAATGTTACAATTAATGTGCCGCCGTATCTCGTGGATGACCACGAAGAGCTGTTTCTCAATTCGTCGTTATCTGACTTTCAATTTCTTGTAAAGGGCCACATTGCCCCGATTAATGCCCACAAGGCCGTCCTCTTCTTCCGTAATTTGTATTTCAAGAACATGGTGAAAGTGAGTATCGGTTTCATGATGTCTTGATATTCTTTATTGTTTTTCTTTGGTCTAGTATACCTGCTAATAGTAACATGTGCGGTGATATGTTCTTCGTGGTACAGTTTGGTTCAGCAACGAGTCAGACGGCTGTGATCGAAGTCGACAATTGCAGCTATGAAGTGTTTTCGATATTGTTACGTTTTCTGGTAAGCTTGCTTTCAAGCTATTGTGGAAATATAGACGATAACAGGCCGTTCGATGGTATGTAGTACACTGTCAAAGTTGACATCACTCCGGATGTAGCGGAAGAGCTGCTGCGAGAGTCGTCGTATTATTGTGTATACGAGCTACAAAAGCGTACGGAAGAGTTCATGAGTGGCCAGATCTGTGTCGAGAACGTGGTGGATCTACTAACGCTCTCGGAAGAATGTAACACCGACGATTTAAATAAAAAAAACTGCGTCCCGTTCTTAATGCGACACATTCACGAAGTAGTTCGTCTACCTGCGTTTGAAGAACATCGCGTACGTTCAAGCGAAGAAGTATTAAACGCTTTGACAACGATGCTAGGACCAGAGTGGGAAGGAAGCTACGCCAAGCTCAAGCAATCGATTAGACACAAAGACACGAAGGACGAAGCCACACGTGCTGATACTGAGACAAGAAACAGAGAGGAGGAAGTTAGAGAGCCGATTGGGAATGAGGTGAATGATGTGCGGGAAGCGCCGCTGTCGCCCCATTTCCTTTTGTCAGCCGTCCATCCACCCAGTGCATCGCGAAATTCTGCAACTTTTGCCACGGAATCTCTACTATTGACGCATGTGGGGGATGAGCAGGCAACGGGTGAATTCCACTTCATGAAGACATTTGGCACGGATGACTTTCTCTTTCACTGCTCGCGTAATTTCTCAGACTATTCGGAAGGTTTATCCGAAGGCGTGTGTTAGCACAAAAAAATGGAGAACCGATAATCGTTTTATTAACTCCAAATACATATTGGAAGGCGCTATTTGCCCCTGAAATCTTGTCGATTAATCTTCTTCCAAATGTTCCACAGTGCATGTAAACACATGGCCCACCTGAGTGAGTGGATCGGAGTAAAATTTGATTGGCGCAAATAATTTTGGGCGGGCAAATAGCCAAAATGGGGGGGGGCAAATAGCCAAACTGGGGGGGGGCAAATAGCGCTTTCCTAAATTAATAGCGTTTATTTTACCAATTTAATTATGTAGCCCCTCCCCCAACATTACGAGTACTTGGGTGAGGAGCATAAGCTACAATTTTTCGGCGGGGAGGCCACCCCTGCGGAAGGATCCCGGAGAGGCCACCAATCTCACCGCCATTGGGCGGGAAGTAGAACCAGCTCAGCACAGCGAGGGAGGGTCTCCAGCAGACTTCACCATCGACGAGGTTGTGCCACAGGTCAGACCGAATGGGCACCATATTATGGTATTTCCCACCTAAAAGGTTAGTCAGCGACTGCGAGTAAGATGCCTCAAAATCTAGCGACAGTGCACCAGGCGTTGCGAGGCGCTGTACAATTGCGTCCACCGCATGCAATATACGGCTCAATATAATGCAACAGTTTTGAAGAGATTTATAGAGCTCCGAAGGAGAACGAGAAGTAGAGTCCACCATCTCCCTCGCTTGACGCCGAAAGAGAAAAAGCGATTGGCGTACAATTTCGAGTTGGTGGTCATATCTCTACGAGCCCTAAATTCACTGATAAAACCCTAAATCCACTGACCACGTGATCATCCATTTTCGGATGATACATTGTTACCACTATCGTACACGTATCACAATCAAGAAGAACCAATAAACTGTTCCAATTTAATGATACAACACCCCTCTGTCAGCAAAAGGTCGGTATAGCACGCCAGTTGAACACTCGGTGCTTGCGAATTGTAACTGGTAATGCCATTAGCCAAAAAAACGCAAAAAAGCGGGCAAAACACTTATTTTATTAAACTAGAAAACGAGTAGTACACATACTAAAGATACTATCACTATATGGAATATATAATTATTCAGAATGCCATGCTCGAGAGGATTGTCTATGTACACATATCCATGTAGTCTTATCCTTTGTCGCCGCGTGTTTAAGTCGTATGCTAACCGGTATAACAAAAATATGGAGGTTTGCTAGCTGCGTAATCTAACTCGCAACGGTAAAAAGCTAAAGAAACCAAACAGGCAACAAATTCTTACGCTTGGACGTGGCAGGGTGCCTAATTTTGCGAGTCCAGTTCGGAGAATAAAAAAGAGGGGAGGGGCTCCCGATTGGGCTGGATGAAATATTTGCCTGCCTCTAAAGATCGGCTCAAGATAATTTCTCTGAAAGATCGGAATACCCTAAACTTCCTATTAGTCTACTGAAAAACTGGTTGAAAACTCTTCGCATCACTCAGTTTGCCGCTTAATGACTTCTCTTGAACGTCATGAAGCTCGATATCCTGCAGACTTTTCAAGGCAGACCTGCATCTTGATCCCATGGATTCGGATCATCGGGCATTTTCCGTGCTACTGCAGGGACCATACTAGATTTACATACTTTCTTCATTTCATAAATCTACTTATATAAGTCAAGTTTTTTCATCGGTTGTGATTTGTCCGACAAGGGTGGGAATAGTTATTTAAAGGGAATTGCTAGGCACACAAACCCTTTGCTAGGTACACCCCATAATAAAGCGCTTATAATATGTCCGCCCTTTTTTGTTTAATTATACTAATATACTACGTTCCTCTGGATAGTAATGCTGCGAGAGACATTAGTTACCCATGGAGTCAGGCGATAACATAGCGCGTGAAATCACTGAGATGTTGATGAATACACAGATCCAAACCTATCTTTAAAGTGGATTTACGATTACCCATGTATTTGAGATGCTTAAGTTAACGCAGGACAGTTCCGTCTTCCCCACACCCAATTTTCGTGCCGGTTAGACACAAATGGATGATCACGTGAACATGATCACGTGATTAGTAGATTTAGGGTTTTATAAGTGTATTTAGGGTTTTATCAGTGAATTTAGGGCTGGTCCATATCTCACGGGATAAGTAGGATGGCGAGGAGGTTAAAAGTAATCGTGGTGTGCTGTCAGACAAGGCGCAGTCAGCAATCTCTAGAACATTTCTAACCAAAATGGTAGGCGCGACCCAACAGGAAGTAGGGACAAAAGATCCAGAGGTGGTGAATATTGGTAAAACGAAAAAAGTCCCCAACGCCGCCCTGTCTGCAGTTATCTCGATTTTGCTTAATCCAGACTTTAATGCGGCTGAAAAATAGTCCAGCTGACCAGATGTGCGGGAATGGAAAAGCTGTCGATGGAGAACTATTTGCGAATGGGTGGAAGATATGACAAATGATTATAACGTGCGAGATGCGATAGCTCTCACGCGCTATTTCAAATAACTCTGATTGACTGTGATTAGTACTTACGATTATGTTGCAGATGCAAAGAGAGATCCCTTGTAATAAATTTTATAGGGGAGCACCTGTCAAAGTCGAAGAGGTGTATCAAAGCACCAGTAGTATTCAGGAAACCATTTTCATGCTCGCCTCACTCAAGTGTCATGTGTTGCTCCATGTCAAAGCCAAACTGGTCAAAATCGAGGATCAGGTGACCTTGCACATAGGCTAGATTAGCTCCCCGACAGGCGCGAGGAGAGGCGCACTAACACGCTGATGTGTCGCTGGCATCTTTGTGAGTCTGCATCACGTTAAATTGGTTCCAACGGGCTAGCTCTCGGTTAAATTCCTTCAGCAAACCTTCACAGTCCAGATCCAATTCGTCGACCCAGGTACTTTTGTCGTATCCCTTTCACTTTACGATGAATTAGCGATAGGTCCGCCGTATCGAGTTCTTTGACCTTAACGGGAGTCCCCGATCTTATCCACTTTGAATTCATCATGTTAAAGTGATATTTTCCAGCTGTCTTCTGGCAGCAGGGCTTCATCAAAGTCTAACCTTGTCGAATCACCTGTAATCAAAAGATGTAATAGGTTGGTCAGGGAGCTCTTCTTCACAAGCGTGAGTTTCGAGACATGAACGTTTGGTTACTTTGTGCTGGCAGTGATCGGCCTCACGGAAACCTTCTAAATCAACTCGGCTACTCGTAACGGGCCGTGTCACATGAGCTCCAGCTTCCGGGTATAAATTTTCTTGACTCGGACTAGTATAGCCCTGCCTTGATGCGGTGTGGGCTCACCTGATCTTTGTTCCGGCCAGCTTCTCCTTCATCGCTCTACCTAGATGCTCATCGGCATGCCCACGAGACAGCTGGTACTGACGTTGAACTTTGATTTTCCAAGGCGGACGTCACGACTCGACTTCTCGTGCAACCGACCGGGATAGTAGACTCCGAGTTGACCTCGCCCTCCCTGTTCGCCAAGTAAAATGACTGTCTCCCCTTACCTTGTCGACCGAAAAGCTTAACGCGAAGACCATCCGCTCATTATACCCTTGCCCTGCATCATCGTTATTCATTTTTAGTTGCCAAGTCAGCGTCTGCATCATTTGTTCGTCTTTTCTGTTGGCTTGGGGTAGATGGGCCGTTGTCGAACTTTTCTTCTGCCTAGAGCTCTGTTGATTGCTTGGAAGACGTCTGCCACGAATACTGGCTCGAATCACTTCACTTGCGCCAATTTTCGCATCACACACTCTTTATACCTTCGATACAGTCCTCGCAGTGGAAATGATCCTTGAACGTCACCAGTTTTGTCGCCCGAAAGTAGAACAACAGTCTATTGTCATAGACTGCGTAATAAGGAGCATCTTTAAATCATTTAATGGCTTAATCCTAACTCAACGATTGCACTTCGCCACACAGCTAGGCATGAACGTTGACCATCCCCTCTTCACTTGGAGGATCCGCTTGGCACGTAACTTCTGGACTGATTTTTCCCTCTGAGCTTTCCATAGATATGTATCGGCGTGTTCTCAACTGATGAGTTTTAGAGCGGGTCACCACTCTTCTTGCACTCCGCTTCACTTTTCATTGGTTTGATCAGATCCAGACCTCCGCTAGCTCCTATAACATACCTGGGTGAATGACCATGAGCCCTACCTGATCACGCATCACCGGAGTAGTCAGATGGTAGGCACTGCGATTCTTGACATTCAACACTTCGTGATTAAGGAAAAATATGAGCGTCTTCATAATCGAGTTTTTCAACGTTACAACCTATGTCTAATTCAACAGTGAATTGCTGGATCACTAGATTCGAATCTCCACATATGACAATCCGATACTTCTCTCGGGCGGCAAGCGGCTCCACAAATAGCAGCATCCCTTGGTACTCAGCCTTAATACCGTGATATTGGGAGTAAATCTGAGGCGGTGGAGATCATCATTCAATCTGGAGGATTTTGCAATATTTCACTAAAAGCGCTGACACATTTCTTTAGCGCTTGACGACCCATCCAAACTTAATACTAGTAGTTCTGCATCCTGCCCGACCGTCAGAGGCGGTAAAGGGATGAATTGCTTTTATTACTTTCGGAGGTAGAATCTCGATCAGGGGCCTTTCTATTACTTTCCGAGGTGCTATGATCGCTTCCGAAGTCCTAAAAATTTCCACCCCGCCCTTGACACCCTTGATGGTCTCCAGTAGTGTGTGGATCCTTTTCAGATAGGCCGAAGATGTTTGACACCCAATGCGATTCCGAGATCTCAATCTGTCTGTAAGAAAAAATTTCATCGACGAACTTCTGTAAGCCCTATAAATCAGCCCGGAGAAGTCGGAATGTCGGATATTTGCCTTGGTTGAGCGACAGGTCGCATAGTTTTCTTGAACTCTAAAGAACGATGCGGAGGTAGTACATCCGACGTTTTATCCGCAAAACCCAAGTTGAAAAGAATCGAGAACCGACTGTAATTTCTCTTCTCGAGGTGTCTTTTTGGTAGTGGTAATACTTTAATAAGATAAATATCCTCATATTATGGGTCATGGGTTTCTGTGAAAACTTGGCAGAGGAAATAATGAGCAATTCGAGCAGTTCATCCTTGGTATCTCATCGTTTTCGATTGATGCTTGATGCGTACGCGGATCGATTACAGGATCGTCTGCTGTGAACCACGGCTTACCCAAAATTACCATGGGAATTCTTCATTGGATTCAATGTGTTGGGTAAGTACACCGTTTATGCACGGTTCAACGGTTCTACCCACAGTTCAGTTGAACCGGGGAATGCTGAATTGGTGGTTGAGAGGCAAGGAGTAATCTAGGAGTATGACAGGTTTAATAACTTTAATCTACTCACTTCGGCATTTGCCTCCTACATCTCAAGCTCCTAACCAACAGGTTAACAGCCGCAGCTCTCAACAGTTCCAAGAACGCTTCAAGCCATGACGACCAAGCGCGCCGAATTCCTCCTGGGGAGTGGGAATTACTTTCACTGGGAGTACAACATGAGGATGACGCTCGCCAGAAAGGGACTGCTCGGTCATGTTCAAGTCGTCAAGCCGAAGAACGAGATCACGGAGGCGTGGCTGATAAACGATGCGAAGGCGCTGGGAATCATTGCGCAGGGCGTCGAGCTGCAGCATAAGACGAAGATCAGAACGGCTACGCGCGCCATGGAGGCGTGGGGAACGCTACGAGAATTCTACAATCGTACCACGCTTCACAACCGTGTTACGATGACGCGTCGTCTCCATGAGTTTAAGATGGAGGACGATTCCACGATGGCGGCACACCTGGATGCGTTCGACGAGCTGGTGGTGGGTATCCAGACGATGGGGGAGCCAGTGGAAGAGGATCGGCAGATGGTCGTGCTACTGAGCAGCCTTCCGTCTGAGTACGAGTTGATTGCGTCCATTGTGGAGAACTACAAGGATTTCACGCTGATAGAGGTGAAGGAAAAGCTGCTGAAAGAGCATGAACGGTTGCAGAAGAAGGAGACCACGGAAAAGGCGTTCCGGGCGAAAGGTAGCGCAGGACGGTTCAAAGGAGGCCGAGGGAACGGTCGAAAAGGGAACAGTCCACGCAGGAATGGTAGTGGTTTCAAGAACAAGTGTTTCAAGTGTGACCAGGTCGGTCATATGAAGCGGGACTGCCCGATCAAGAACGGTGGATCTGGCGACGACGCCGTGTTTGTTGCGGGCGAAGATCATCTCGCCGGGTGGCTGATCGATAGTGGTGCGACTTCGCACATGACACCACACCGTGCAGACCTGTTCGACTTCGAAATAATTGTCTCGGGCATCGAGGTAACGATTGCAGACGGAAAGAAGCTTCATATCGCTGGGAAAGGAACGGTCAAGTTGAGCGGCTCGAATGGTAGACGCATCAAGATGATGGAAGTACTCTACATCCCGGGACTCGACAGACTCTTACTGTCGGTGGGGAAGCTTGCTGAGAACGGTCTAAACGTGGAGTTCCAGCGTTCCTCATGTGTTATCTGGGGCAAGACCTGCGCGTTTGCTTCGGAAAAAAAGGTTGGAAAGGCGTACATGCTGGATTGCGAGCAGGAACAGGCACGCTTCGTGGAGTATGCTGGGGCTGACAGTCAGTGTGAGCTCTGGCACGCTTGCATGGTACACTCCAGTGAGAACGGTATGATGCAGACGCAGCGTGCTACGATCGGTATACCAACCGTGAACCGTACAATGAAGACCTTATGTGGCGGTTGCTCGAAAGGAAAGCATACGGTTGAACTGTTCCCGTCACGGTCGTCAACGAAAACTTCACGTGTGCTCGAGCTGGTGCACGTAGATGTGATGGGGCCAATGCGAACGCTCTCGAAAGGTGGTGCGAAATACATTTTGACCTTCGTGGACGACTTCTCGAGATACGTCGCCGTGTACTTCGTGAAGCAAAAGAATGAGGTAGCCAACAAGATAAAGGAGTTCAAGGCGTTCTACAAAAATCAATGGGGGGAACGCTTGAAGTGCCTGCGCTCGGACAATGGAACGGAGTTCGTGAACAAGACGGTCGCCAAACTGTGCAGTCGGAACGGAATCATGCATCAGCGCACCGTACCATACAGCCCGCAGAAGAACGGTGTTGCGGAACGCATGAACCGTACCATCATGGAGAAATCACGCAGCATGCTGCACTACAAGGTTGTATCTACGGAGTGGTGGGCGGAAGCTGTGAATACGGCGGCGTACTTAATCAACCGTTCCACGAACACAGAACGATCGGAGGTAACGCCATACGAGGTCGGTTTCAAGGTGAAGCCACAGATGGAACACTTACGAGTGTTCGTGTCCCAGGGGTACGCTCACGTCGACGACGCGAATCGTACGAAGCTCGAGCCGAAGAGCTTCAGGTGCATGTTTCTTGGATACGCTGAAGGCACAAAGGGGTACCGTGTCTATGACATGGATGCGTCAAAGATCAAGGTGTCACGATCGGTAAAGCTGGACGAGCGTGAAGTGGGAGGAATATACGAGTCACCCTCGCCGCAGCCTGAAGGAACGGTCATACACATGACTAAAGACGCTGACGATGGAACGGTTCCTACGCAAGTAGAACGCTTACCGGTTCCAGATGAGCCAATGGAGGGTATTAAAGAATCTGTTCCGGATGTTGAAATGAATGATGCGGGAGCGACGCTGAACGTTGAAGCGCTACTGCCGCCGTTACCGGATAGTCCAGAGCAGATCGGTCGAGAGCTCGCACCTTACCGCCCTCACCCGGAGCCTTATCATGAAGATCGAATGGTATTTCACCCGGAAGAGGAACGGTGATGACGACTTCGTGAGCCGATTTTCCAGCTACAGAACGGTTCAGATGATCTACAAACGGAAGGAAGTGACGGTTCACCGTCTCCAAAGCGTGCTCGTATTGACGAGGAGGGACTCATCGCTGAAGCTGTTATGGCATACGCGGCAAACATTGTGGACGCGGCGGACATGCCGACGACATACGCGGAGGCAATATCCAGTTCTGAGGCTGGTAAGTGGCGATCAGCAATGGAAGCAGAGTTACGCTCTCACGAACAAAACGATACCTGGAGACTGGTACCGTGCGGAACGAATAAGCTTACTATTGGCTGTCGCTGGGTGTTCGCCAAGAAGCGTGACGAGAACGGTCACGTGATTCGCTACAAGGCACGGTTGGTAGCGAAGGGTTTCAAAAAGAAGTATGGAGTGAACTTCTTTGAGACGTACTCGCCGGTGGCGAACATGAACTCGATTAGAGTGGTTTTAGCGGTGTGTGTGGATTTGCAGTACGTCATGGAACAGTTAGACGCGGATACAGCGTTCCTGAACAGTGACCTGACAGACCGGGTCTACATGGAGATCCCGAACGGTATCGAGAACGCTGACGATAAAGTGTGTCTGCTGAACAAGGCCATCTACGGTTTGAAGCAGGCTGCAAGCGCGTGAAACAAAACCATCCATTGCGTGTTCTTGAAGAACGGTTTCAAGAGCTGTGGAGCAGACCAGTGTGTGTACGTCAAGCGCTCCAGGAACGGTTTCGTGTATGTGTGTCTGTACGTCGACGACATGATCATTGCAGCTGTAACAGGACTGATCCTGTTACTGGCTTACACTGTATCTTGCGAGGAAGCGCGCAATACAAGAGGGGTAGGATTAGTTGATAACAACTAATCCTATACTAAAAGTGAATATAAATATTCACTTGTGGTTTAGAACGCAAAACTAAGAGTGTTTATTTAATGGGTGGTTTAGAGGCTAATAGTATAGTAACTAACTAATTAATATAATAATATCAAGTCTTTAACTAACTGTACTATTTGTTAACCTGCAAGATTCGGTATTTATACCGAATCGACTTTACCTTCGTAGATTATAATAACTTATAATCTCCTTTTTAAATTTCAGACAACGCGTCTGAAATTAAACTGTGATATTCTAACTTGAATATCAATTATGTAATGGCACCCCATTACATCACCCCCCACTTAAGGTGGTTGGCCAATAATAATTCTTATTTTGGCCAATCATGGAGGGCACTTGTTGGTCGGAATTTCTCATTCACCAACTGATTGACCATCGACTCGATGGTCAAAGCACACGGCGGCGCTCTAAGTGCGCTGCTGAAAACAATGAAGGAGCTTCTTCCTCCGCCTCAGCACTAGGTGCTGAGGTGTTGAGTGACAACGGTGACGCTGCATTACCAGCGTCAACTACGCAAAGGTAGGAAGACGTACCGTCTTCTACCACAGATGCTGCTAAGGCGGCATCTGGCAAGAAACAGGGAGATGTTGCTAATGATACATCTCGCACGATGGCAACTTCCGAATGGCGTGTTGCCAAGAGGGCCATGTTCGGGAGTTCTGACTCCGAACAAAGTGATGGGGATACAGATGTCCCCACTAAAGGATCTAGAGAGTCGAAACTCGCTAGGTGCTCATCGCCCAACAGCGATGACGACTCTGGTGTCGCTGTCAGCTATGACAGCGACAATGATTATCACAGGTGGTTGCGGGAACGCAGAGCCCCACCTGGACCAAGTACTTCTCCACGTCGGGGTGATTTAACCCCGGCGCGTGGTGTTGAAGCAGGCGGTGCTCCGCCTGCTAAAAGGGCTCGAACAGAAGCGGTGCCTGCCGCTTCTAAAGCGTATCATCTTACGGAACCACATGTTCCGTACAGAGTGGGGTTTTGGACCCCTGGCTGGGCTATTGCCCCGAACAGTGGCGGTCACCGTAAACGGGACTGCCAGTATGCGTTGTTCGATATCAACGTGCTGGATGACTGCAAAAACATCCAGTCACGTCGATTCGATCGAAGTACAGACGATAGACGTCTGTACTTTATTGACCTCTTTTTCCAGGTTCGATATTATTCGAGCCGGAAAGGGTCAAGGAAGAACAGGGACGATAAAGAAGCCCTGAATCAGAGTTGGAACGCTTTTGTTGACAACTACAACAAAAGCCCAGATGATTACGTGAACTTTATTCACGTAATGCGCGAGCGCTTTTTAAAGCACTCTCGAACAGGCAAAATGGAATACATCCATTTTGCTTGCATCAAAGAAGGGTTGAACTGTGGTGTCCCTTCTCACCTCGTTTTCCCGCGGTGTCCGCAGGGCGCTCCTTGTCTGTCAGAGGAGTTGCGGGGGTACGGTGGTTTTTCCGTACCCGCCGAAATTCAGGGCATAATCGATGCCCTAAATGCATCAACACCTAGTGTTGATGCTACTTCGCATTATGAGTTTGAGACTTCTTCTCAAACTCAGTTAAAAGGTCTGGGACGTCGGCCCTCAGAACCTCAATCGGCTCCCAAGAGTCAAACTCTTGGGGATATCCCAGCCAGCGTACCAAGTACTCGGTACGCTGCCCCTTCTTTGAAGGTACCGAGCGCTTCGAGATCAAGCGCTCGAGGATATATCGCTTGTTCCCCTGATTATCAATCAGGGGAGGCGGAGGTTGAAAATTCCCTCGCCGTTGTTGTTGCGGAGCATGGTTCTTCGCTCCGCAAGGTCGAGGAGGGTTATTCCTCCTTGAGCAGCGAATATGTATCTCACTCTGTGAATACATATCGGTCTCTTCGCGAAGATATCCGCGACATCCTCGGGGCGCACACTGCCCTCCAGCAGAAGAATGGTCTTCTGTACATTGATCTTTCCCGCTATAAGGGGGATATCGATCGGCACAAGGCTGATCTTGAGCAGTCGAAGGCGGAGGTAAAGACTCTCCGCTCTGCTCACCAACGGCTGGAAGCCGATTACAAGTCTCTCTTGGGAGACTTGGAGAAGCACGGTATCTTCCGTGGTTCTGCGTCTCGTCGAAAGACGAAGACGAGTGATACGGCCTGAGCCGCCCAATATAGAATGTTGGGTGAAGCCGCATTGCTGTGGGAATGTCTAAGGTTTAGGCATTCCCCCGAATCTCTTGGACCTTGAAAGATCCAATGTACTTAGGAAGCAAGTTCCGTGTAGGGAAGTTGCTTATTGCATGTGTAGGCAAATTGGTAGTACTTAATAATACCAATTCACCTTTCAGAAAGGAGTTTTTGTTCTTCCTTCCTTGTTTGTCTGCATTTTGCTTCTGCTTATCAAAAGCAGAGGCAAGTGAATCTTTTATATAGCGTATTACAGCTTGGCGCTGTAATACGAATTCATCTACTGCTTTATCAGCAGTAGGTGTATTGCCCTTATTGTCTGCAGCCATTGCTGCAGACACATATTCATCATGTGCAGCTTCAGTTTCATTTGAAGCTGCTTCCGCTTGTACTGTACTTTCAGTAGAAGGGCCATCGTTTTGTTCACAAGTTGCAGTCGCAACTTGCGACTCGCTCAAAATTTGAGCGGGTCCCTCCCCCACTTAGATTTGGCGTACCGCCAAGTAAAGCTGGGGTTCGTGGATGCCTTAAGTCATTCACGTAGAACGGTGTATGCTTAGTTGAAGCATGCACTGAATTGTTAATCGCAAATTCAGTGAGTGACAGGTAGTCACTCCACTGTTCAAAGGCATGTGCGTATGATCGCAACATGTCTCCGAGAACGCGGTTAACCCGTTCCTTCTGCCCTTCCGTTTCCGGATGGTCCGCAGTTGACATCTTCAACTGGGTTCCCAACAATGAGAACGTTTCTTGCCAGAAACGTCCTGTAAATCTCGGATCTCGATCCGAGACAATGTCTTCCGGCATTCCGTGCAAACGGAATACCGTATCAACGAATATCCGCGCTGTTTGAGCGGCGGTTACGTTCGCTGATACTGCAGTAAGATGTACCATCTTACTGAAACGGTCTACAAAGATCACTATTCCGGTCTTCCGACTATTGTCGGGTGGAAGACCGAATACGAAGTTCATTGAAATGGACTTCCAACACTCTGTCGGAACCGGCAGAGATTGCAACGGAGCCTGTGCAGACTGCGCAGGCTTAACGCGCTGGCAAATCTCGCAAGCGAGTACGTATTTGCGTACCCACTTCTACTTGTTTTGCCAGTAAAAGTCACGTGCGAGATTAACGTATGTCTTCTCTCGACCTTGATGCCCCGAAATTGGTGCATCATGATACTCAAACATAATTTGATGTTTGAGATCATCGTCGTTTGGAACGACGATGCGACTTTCATCTTTTTGGTCTGTGCTGTAAAGCAGCAGACCATCGTGCAGTCGATATCGATGCACGCAAGCGCGGAGGAACTCTGGGAGATCGTCGTGCTTCTTACTTGATTGATTACTTAAGTAATCAATCAACAGACGTGTTTCCTCGTCTGTTTTGTACGCCTCGCGTACTTGTCGTATAATTGACGACGACAAAGCAGTGCAACGGATCGCGTTTGCACTGGCACCTTCGGTTACGGACGGTTTCGTCTCGTAATTGGGCCTTCGTGATAGCGCATCCGCTATCACGTTCAACTTTCCGGGTTTGTATTCAACCGTAAAGTTGTATTCAGCAAAGAATGACATCCATCTAGCCATTCTTTGAGAAATGTGTGGTGAATTCACGGCCGTGCGTAGCGACGCATGGTCCGTGTAAACCACAAACGGTCTATCTCTTAAGAGATAGATCCGAAACTTGGCCAGTGCATACTTCATGGCAAGAAGTTCCTTGTCATGCACTGGATAGTTGCTCTCGGCTGGGCGCAACTGACGCGATTGATAGCAGATTACGCGATCACGATCATCGTGATCACGCTTCATCAAAGCACAGCCGATAGCGAAATCTCTCGCGTCGCAAACGACGTGGAACGGACTCTCGTTATCGGCTATTTCCAAGACAGGCGCTTCAGTCAAGCTTTGATTGACTGCATCAAAAGCATCTTGACATTGGGTATCCCAATGCCATTCGACGTCTTTCTTAAGTAATTGAGAAAGAGGTCGTATTAACCCAGCATAGTTGCACGAATACTTGTGCAAATATGTTGCCAACCCAAGGAACTTTCGAAGTTCCTTAACGTTGTTTGGCGTAGGCCATTCAACGATCAACCTGATCTTTTCTGGATCAGGACGCACCCCGTTCTTGCCCACAAAGCATCCAAGAACGGGTATCTCAGGTGCACCAAAGGTTCACTTCTTTAAATTTCCATAGAGCTTATGCTTACGCATAAGCTATAACACTCGACGTAGATGTTCCCTATGGACATCTACATCGCTTTTATCGTGTTCACCCTTACTATGGATATACACGTCATCGGAATAACTCGGTGCGAATTCTCGCACCGGGCGTAATAGATGCGTTACGCATCTGTTAAACGTAGCAGGGGCATTTCGAAGCCCCTGCGGCATAACAATCCACTCCCAAAGCATGCCGCTTGGGGTGCTTACCGCCGTGAGAGGGATATCCTTCTCACGTATTAGGATTTGATAAGATCCATATCTTAGATCGAGAGCACTAAAGATGGTGCTCCCGCACATGCCATCAATGATGACATCTTTTCGCGGTATCGGCGTCTGCGCCGGTACGTCGCTGCGTTAAGCTTTTTGTAAGCGTGAACGATTCTCCACCCACCTGTGGACTTCTTCACACAAAAGGTGGGGGTGGAGTGCGGTGAGGTAGACTCACGCACTTGGCCTGATTTACGACGAGCTTCGAAAAACTCGTCGATCGCTTTTACCTGATCATGCGGCAACGGTCATTGCCGCGTAACACAATACTTCGTGCCTGGCACGAGGTCAATCTCATGACGAGTTCCCTTATCCTTAGGGAGCTCGCTAGGTACTTCTTCTGGGAATACGTCAGCGTATTCTCGAAGTACCTCATAAAATGGGGAGTTCGCTTTAAGCGACTCCCAGCTCTGCGCTTCAAAGCGCTGAACTCTGGTTTTTTCATTGGGAACCTCTTTCCCAATGTTTTCCACTTGTAATGTGGATATTCGTGAACGAATATCCACTACATCATCTGTTGATACGATAATGCAGATCTGTTCGATCTGATCATCGTGCAAGTTTATCATAAACTTCTTCCAGCTTAGCGCTGGAAGAGCCATCACCTCCGAACCTTCTTTCGGAGGGTGTTCCATCAACAGAGACTGGGTAGCTAATCCGGTCTCCGTTTGCGTCAAGACGTTGATCGTCTCGACGGAACTGCCCATGCAATCAGACGCACTCGTCTGATTGACTGCTACACGGTGATTACGATTCACCGTGTGCGAATACTCATCCTCATGGTGGCCACTGCCTACCATGGAGTTTTGGCGATCAGATGTGCTCGTCTAATCGGCCGCCTTTTCTGCGACACGGTGGTCTTTATCACCCGTGAGCATGGCTAACGCAACGTGGTGGGCACTGGCCACCACGGAGTTGTGCTTACGATTGCACTCGATCGTGAGTTCACTCTCATCAACACGGAATTCTTTCGTCGTGTTTGAACCTTCGGTCGCACAGTGGGTGTTTCCCACTGTAGATACTATTTCATTCTCACAGTGGGTGTTTCCCACCGTGGATATCACTTCATCCTCACGGTGGTCTTTATCACCCGTGGAATGTTTCTCTCCAACACGCAAAGACTCTTCTGTTGCGTGTGGTAGTCCCTCTGGACTCTCACCAGCGGAGGTACCTTCCGCTGATCGTGTCAGAACAGATCTGGTGGTGCCATCGCTATCCACCAGACTGTCTGACGCTGAGGTTGTATCTTCTGATACAGCCGGATTACACACAGGGTGATCAGATCCTGTGCATCCGCCGCAGTCGATCGATAGGTTAACCCAGTCTATTGAATGTTTAAACTTGTACATCCATGGGATTCCAAGTATCACATCGAACTTGTCATCTAAATCGAGGACGATGAATTCATCCTCGAATGACAGTTCATTCAGCTCGAAGCGTGTTTTAATCACACGCTTTGGAATAGTCACGGTTGCACCTGTTGCTAACCGGACTGACAACATACTTCGTGGAGTTTCTACCTCCACGAAGCTCAACAGCGTTAGACTCTGAGTTCTAACGAAATTGTTTGACGCTCCTGTGTCAAACAAAGCTCGCATGGGGACATCGCTCCCGTGCGGCTTAAACTACAGGGTGATAAGAGGCTTATCATCACCCTGCACCTTTTGACAGGACATAGTCCCGTCTGGGGCTATTACCCTCACATTCCCGTGCAGCAGACGGTTCCGTCCGCTGACTGCGTGGCACCGGACGCGGTGCCATACACTCATGGGCAAAATGCCCCATTTTCGCGCATCTATTGCAGCGAATATTCTTCTTAAATTTCGGTTGCTTCGTGTTCCAAGCAACCGCAACCGATAGTTCCATCGGCTCTGGACCTCCACCGCCCATGCTCTGGCGCGAGTGGCTGTTTCTTGAGACGAAGTGTGAGCTTCGTCTGCCTGACTGCTGATTGTTGACATGCCGTTGCGGCTGTCAAAAGCGAAGGGCTGTTGAGCCCCTCGGCTGTACCCAACATGCGATGATGCTGATCGCATGCTGAACTCCTCACGGATGCTCATATCAATGGCATCCCTTAGAGTCTCTGGCGGGTGCCGGTAGAGACTCTGTTTGACGCGACCATCATTGAGTTCCTTCATGAAGCCTGTGACCTGCATAGCAGGGGGCACCGGCTCATACACAATATTTGACAGCAAATATTGCGTCTTCTGAGCGTAAGCTTGAATGTCAAGCTTACCTTGCCGGAGTTTCATGAACTCCTGCCGACTACTTAGCTCCATTTCTGGAGCTTCAAAGTTGAGCTTTAGCTCAGCTTTTAATTCCTTATAAGTAAGGAACGCAGAGTCATCAGTGGCTCTGCGACTCATCGCCCATGCCCTGGTTCTGCCTCCCAGACATGTTGTGGCGAAGTACGCCTTTTGACGTTCGTCAACAATATTTTGCGCAGAGATGGCATCTTCCACCTCTGCGAACCATCTACGAGGGGGCTCGCCCCCTTCGCCGGTAAAGGGTGGTACTCGCGCCTTTACCACTTAAACGCTATGCGTTGAAGGTGCAGTTGCGGTCCGCGCTGCCTCTGGCGCGGGCCGTTCTGACTTTTCTAGGTGGTTTCGCCTAAAGCGATTCACCACCTGTATCATTTCCTCCGGGGACTTACTCTGGAGGAAGGTAATGATGTCGGTCCCCATAGACCGAGCCATTTCCACCGTCGCGTCTTTACTACTCGACGAGAAGTGAGGGAAGTGTTTATTCACCTCCTCCAGCGTTCTCTCTCGCTCGGCAAGCGTCATGTATCACGACATGATGCCGAGCGGCTCTTAATCTTCGCTCCGCTAGTTGACTAGCGGAACGGAACTGTGGTCGTTAAGACGGACCACAAAGTGCTACCAGGTGTAACAGGACTGATCCTGTTACAGGATTACACTGTAATTGCGAGGAAGCGCGCAATACAATTAGGGCAGGATTAGTTGATAACAACTAATCCTATACTGAAAGTAAATATAAATATTTACTTGAGTCTAAGAACGCAAAATTAAGAGTGTTTATTTAATGGGTGGTTTAGAGGCTAATAGTATAGTAACTAACTAAGTAATATAATAATATCAAGTCTTTAACTAACTGTACTATTTGTTAACCTGCAAGATTCGGTATTTATACCGAATCGACTTTACCTTCGTAGATTATAATAACTTATAATCTCTTATTTAAATTTCAGACAACGCGTCTGAAATTAAACTGTGATATTCTAACTTGAATATCACTTACGTAATGGCACCCCATTACAGCAGCTAAGACGAGCGACGAAATTAGTGATGTGAAGAACGCACTGAAGGCCGCATTCAAGATGAAGAAGCTCGGCGCTGCAAAATTTATCTTGGGGATGGAGATCGACCATGACCTGAAGGCCGGAACACTCCTGATCAAGCAGACCCGGTACATCGACGAGGTGGCGGAACGGTTCGGTCAGGAGAACGCCAAGGCTGTGGAAAATCCATTCGCATCAGGGTTGAAGCTGTCGAAGGAACAGTCACCTGGAACGGATGCAGAGCGTGCTGAGATGCGGTTGAGACCGAACCGTTCTCTTATCGGGTGTCTTCTTTACATCACGACGTGTACGATCCCGGATGTCGCTTACATGGTGACGCAGCTATCAAGATTTTTGGAAGACCCGGGGCTGCTGCATTGGAAGGCAGAAATTCGCGTGCTTCGATTCCTAAAGACGACTCGGAGCACGGTATTCTATACCAGGGTGGTACGGGAACGGTCACAGTTGAAGCGTTCTCCGACGCTGACTGGGGGACGAACATCGACGACAGGCGTTCCGTGTCAGGCGTCTTGATGATGATAGGGAACGCTCCAGTGGTGTTCAAGTTAAAGTTCCAGAGGACGGTTGCGCTAAGCTCTGCGGAGGCAGAGTATATGGCGCTAAGTTTGTGTGTGCAGGAAGTTCTCTGGATGCGTGCGATGCTTAAGGACATGGGAATCGAACAAAAGACCGCTACACAGATCTGGGAGGACAACCAAAGAGCGATTGCGTTGGCAAAGAACGCAGAGAACGGAACAGTTCAAATCGACTACGTTGACACCAAGAACCAGCTGGCGGACTTATTGACGAAGGCACTTGGAACAAAGACGCCCAAGTTCTTATGCGGGAAGAGAAGCATCAAGGCCAAGGTCACCGTGCATTAGCGGTGAGTGGGAGTGTTGGGTAAGTACACCGTTTATGCACGGTTCACCGGTTCGACCCACAGTTCAGTTGAACCGGGGAATGCTGAATTGGGTGGTTGAGAGGCAAGGAGTAATCTAGGAGTATGACAGGTTTAATAACTTTAATCTACTCACTTCGGCATTTGCCTCCTACATCTCAAGCTCCTAACCAACACAATGACAGAAAACTCAGAAAAGTGACAGCTGTCAATGGAGATGTTTGTAATACCGATTTTCACCTTTCTTGATTTTGTTAGTGCCGTCAGAACGATTACCTTGAATGTTGACTACTGCACTAACCCATTTCAGCAAACCTGACTTGACCACGTCCAACATCGAGCATAATATTGACAGCACGATGGTCAAGTGACCATTTCTTTACTATGAAATCATTACCAATAAAGAGTGCAAATTCATCTTCATTTATTGCAGCGAAAGCTTCGGTAGAGGTCATTTGGACTCAGCTGAGTGATATAATGTGCTTAAGCTGAAGCCATATTCGCCCTACAGTGCACTTTCAGGTCCAGATCATCCGGGTCGTAGTGTTTACTGTGTACACTAACCGACTCCATTTAATTGACGACGTTTAGGGGGTGCCTAGATCGGGATGTAAGAAACTGGTCTGATAGCCTTCCTCGTAGCTCTTTCAAACTTGAAAGATTCCATTTCTATGTCAGGCGGCAGCTGGAACCGTTTATGAGCCCTGTGATCCACTCTGATCGGAGAGGGAATATCGATTAGATCGGCTCTGTTCGGATAGGCGCTGATCTTTGAGAAATAGCTCCATCATTGATGCAAGCGTACTCTGGGTATGTTGACGCACATGACGCGCAGCCGCAGAATTATTTCCAAATTTCTAATCGCCTGTTGAGTTCTTCGGATCGGCCGGTTCGGCCCTTTTTGGCGCCGATCTAATTTTAAATTCGCTCCATCAAGGATTGTCGTGCTCGAGCGTAGAATCATACGCGTAATGCAAACACAAGAATGAATAGATACCTTCGCTGAAGGAGCAGACTTGTATGAGGATACGCACAATTGGAGACACCCGATCGGCACTCGTTATTTTCTGATCGATAGGATGAGATCGATCGGATCCGGTCGTTGGAAGGTTGCATCGTCCGCTCGAAGACCAGACTTGACGGGCAAAAACTTTCGTGAACATACAATAATACATTTGCTTGGACATCGGTTGGTGCAAAATATGGCACACGCGACATTTACAACATGGGGGGGGGCTTGACCATCTCAACAGTAGCCTCCTACTTGGCAATGAGAATGCGCCAAAATTTGCACCGATCTATATACATGACCCGCAAATACAAGTCAATGGATACATTGCTCTTACAGACCAGCATAATCTGACATCATAGAAGAAATGCAGAAGATGATTCAAAGACGCTCGAGAGTACGAAGATCACGGTGAAGACAACATGCCAAGCCTGCAGCGCCAGTATCCTTACGTTTGATTTCATTGCGATAAAAACATGCGCGTGGCTTCCATTGGCCGTTGGAGTGTTACAGTGATGGGATTATCCTTCCAATTTGCTCCGTTGGTACAACGGGTTAACTCGAATGAATGTCGTTCCGTATCTGGATTGGAGCATCATGGGAGAACTTCAAGACATGCTCTAACATCACAGACCGTACATGCAGGTGTACAATCAGGTTTGGCGGAGAATGGAAGGGGATCAGGTGGTTGATCTGGAACTCCATCTGCTTTGCCTGCAATCGAACGCCCGAAGGAGGTACAACACCCCAACTGCCAACGAAGTCGGCGTTATCATGATGGGAGGTGGTTACGACGGCAGTTCTCCGATCGCGACATTATTTGAAGTGTCCCGACGGACAACTGAAGTGGATTTTATCATTGAATTCAGCGTACACCATGTGTTTCTTTTCCTGACAGTCGTCAGGGGTGACCACTGAGGGGATTTGAGTACGACGCTGGGGAGGAAGAGTTCAATGTCAACGAGGATGCTATAAGTGAGAGAGGTGGACCAAAACGCTGCACACGCAGTCGTTGACAGAAAAAGATCTATTGCTTTTTTATTTCAAAGTGAATGTTAATATACTGTAGTTTTTATGAGACAATTCGTCGGAACGACGGGCACCAACCCCTGGGAGCATAATGGGGTAACAGCACAACCCTTAAGTACAGGTGAACAAGCAGGTGCGGCAGCGAATAGAAGGGAATCAGGTGATAGATCTGAAACTCCGAATTCTTTTCCTGCTATCAAACGACCAAAGGAGATACAACAACCCGACAGCAATCGATATCGGCGCCAAAATGGAGGGAGATGGTTATGACGGCAGTATCTCCGATCGTGAGTCTGTAGAACGACGACTAATGCGTAACGTCGTTTATGACGAAGAACTACATTTAATAAGGTTGCAAAAATTCGAAATGATGGGAGCAGTCAATATCCGAGATTTTACACGCAGTAATAACAGCAAAAAATTAAACTCTTTTATTCAAAGTAAATGTAGATATATTTTAGTTTCAATGAACGTTGAATGAAACTGTTCGTCGGAACGACGGGTACCATCTCCTAGTCTATATAAGAACAGAATTCATGTCGCGCTATCCGTTGCCTAATCGAATATCTCGATCTATGTATATAACAGAACTATGGTTGCTATCCCGTACCTAATCGAACTTTATCATTTATTATTACAAATAGCGCTTCTAAAAAAGATCCTCTGTAAGTAAGGTGTAATAGCGCTTACATCAAAATATCCCACCCTGCCTGCTCCCGTGTGGTGGAGCGGCTGATCAGAGTTTTTGAGGCTCAATCAGGCGTTACCACTTTGCCCGGACTGCCGAACGAAGGGGGTCCTACGGTTGTTTTGTGACTGGTCTGTGTCTTGCTCATCTTGTGTACCCGACGTCTTGGGCGTGAGTCGATCTTCAGATGACCGGGACGTAGATCCGAGAGGTTCCGATGAGATATTAGGATGAATTCGTAACGAATCGACCGGTGTCGATCAGGTGCAATCAGGCTTGATCAGGCGCAAATAGTCGATGATCAGAACCGCTGATCGATGATCTTGTGATAAATCGACGAGATTTCAGATGATCAAAGGTCGATGACCCCGATCGATGATCCGGGGATAATCAAGGTCGCTTATCGATGATCAGGGGTGATCAGGGTCATTAGTCGACAACCGAAGACTGCTGATGGATTTAGTTGATCGTACACGAATTGGCGCAAGTTGCGAGCTGATGATCGCGGGTCGCAGGTTTCAGATCGATGATCTTGTTGGTGATCAGCGAAGGGGTACTTGATCAGGCAGCGAAAGTCTTCACCACCCAATTGCCGAGCCTCCTAAGCCTAGTCTGCTAATGGAACACCCAATATACCTTGTATTCCTAGCTTAGACCTAAGAGGAGGGTTGATAAGCACTTTCTAAGGGATGATCGACGGTTTCCACAATAATAAACCTAGAGTTCACGTGGGTCTCTTAGAGCAGCCGAACTTCTAGGGGACAAATGGGAACCAATGGGGGAAGAGGTGAGATCTCACTGCTCGATCACGCTCCCCAAAAAACCTTTACAAACGAAGAAGACGCAGACACAGCGGGCGGAGGTGCTGACGATTTCCCAAGAACTCTACGTCTGCCGGTGTGTAGCCGGTGCGTACACGCACGGTGCGGCTAGCGCACAGAGGAAGACTTTCCATAAGCGGCGATTTGCCTCTACTTAGCCGATATGTCCTTGTAAAAGGGCTTTGTAATAGAGCTCTCTCGTACTCGGGACCAAGATTTCCCTTGTTTTACATGTTAGACTTAACTAACGCCTTGAGACAAGGCTTGCCTTAGAAAGGGAGTATCTAAAGGAGGTATTACTTTTGGCTACAAACACTCACAGCACGCGCGACCGGTCGAGGTCGTGCGTCTAGCTGGATTGGCGTGTTTGTAAACTGAATGTATATTTAATATGTAATTAGCCTAAATTAATTTAAACTAATGTAAACTATATTTAATACTAAGTAGAACTTACTAAATTCGTACCTAGCCAAAATGTAAGGTACACCACCTGTGTACTAACACGTGGCAGGCTGCCACGCCTCCACCAAGGGCTCCTGCCGTTATTGGTTAAAATAACCAATAGGTCCAAACCTTTCGGACCGGTAAATACTGACCCCAACCGTAGTGTACTTACGTACACAACATAACTAAATGTAACCGGAATGTAACCCTGTTACACGGTGGGCCAAAAAGTGCACTATGTGCTCCCGCCCAGGACGTAGAGATGCGCGTGCAATGAAGGTAGGCGCTAGGTGTCGTCCCTGTAGTTAATCTGAGTGATAAGACGCAAAAAAGAGAACTTTATTTCACTTTTTTAGTGCTTATATCATAAAATCTACCAATCACCTAATATAAACCAATCAGAACTATCCATTCCAATGTACTCCGTCGACCAGTCAACCTGATTTTTCTGTCGTCCGTCGTTAACCGTTAGGTACCCGTACCTAATGCCGCTGCTAATCCGATGGACCGTTCATGTACCTACAGTTGTACACATAGTTGTACACACAGTTATACACACAGTTGTGCCCACAGTCACACCCACAATTGTGCACCAATTTTAGGGTACACTTCACCACAGTCGCCCCTGAACCTCGTCCCAGCCGGACAGCGGTTGGGGCGGGGGTCGACCATACCGTTACCACCCATTGATCATGCCACCGTTGATTCCACACCAATCAATTATGACATCGTTGATAAGACAGTCAACACCGATCAATCAGCCCTTTCTCCCATCGATCAAGTCGCAATCGATCAGGATATTACCACTCATCAACCGTGGCATCAACGATCACGCCCTCGTGATCGATCATTTCCACATTTTCAATCATGCAAGCGATCACGAACAGTGCCTCAGAGATCACGGACAGCGCTTCAACGATCACGAACAGCGCTTCTACCCTCGATCGGTCTAAGGCCGATGAGCTGATCGCTGTGCTCAATCAAGCATACACTCTGCAAGAGGCGCTCCACACGCGAGATAAGAAGGTCGTCGTGTTATCCAACTCGCTCTCGGTGCTCGAAGACACCGTCCCGATGCTTCGGAAGCGACTCACACGAGCTAACCGTCAAGTTGCTGATCGCGATGATCAGATCAAGCGGCTCCACGATCAGCTTACGCCCCTGCACGATTATGTCCGTTTGAAGGTCAACGATCTCGATCCCAAGCTGAAAGTTGCTGAGGCGACCATAGCTGACCAAACGCGCCCAGATCCGCGATCTGGAGGGCGGTCGTGATCGTGATCGCTATCTACTATCGGTTCAAGAGGAGACCATTGCTGATCACGCGCAGGAGATCTCGCGTCGTGCGGCACTCCCTGATCAAGTGACGATTAATCAACTCCAACAGCGCTTGGGCATGCTACAAGAAGCGTATAATCAAGCCGTCTCCAAGAAACAGCGCCTGATCGAGAAGGCGTTCAGGCTTAACTCCAAGGCTGAGATACGTAAGCAACAACGCGATCGCATCCAGGAGGAAAATGAAGCCAATCGCATGAAAATGGAGGTACATGTCGCTATCATAGCCCAGATGGATGAGCTATGTGATCGCGTCGATGAGGCGTCGGCTAGCAGGACCGAGCTGGAGGGTATACGCACCGAGAATTCCAAGTTAAAGACAGAACTTTCGACAGCGCGTAGCCGCTTCAATAACGTGTCTGCAGATCGCGACGCGCTGCGCGACAAGTTGCGTCAGGATCAAGATGACATTGCACAATTGCATGCGTTCCACTCGCGCCTCCAATCCGTGTTGGCTGGTATGTCATTGCAGATGCAGATCTCTCCGGTTGCCGGTGTATCTGGTGCAAGTTCTGATCAAGCCGCAAGTGTAACGGGGTACATTTAGTTACGTTGGTGTATGTAATACACAACGGTTAAGGTCAATTATTGGCCGGTCCGAAAGGTTCGGACCTATTGGCTGTTCTAGCTAATCATGGCGGGAGCCCTTGGTGAAGGCGTGACAGCCTGCCACGTGTTGGTACACAGATGGTGTACATTACATTTTCGGCTAGGTACGAATCAAATAAGTTCTACTTAGTATTACATAGGGTTTTCATTAGCTTATTAATTTAGGCTAATTATATATTAAATAGGGAAAATTTCATGCATGCCCTCGCTTTTTGCGGTAATAACATGCATGCCCCTGATTTTATGAAAATAACATCCATTCCCCTGTCAGATTGTCGGCCAATTAAAACAGGGCAAGAAGTACGGTTCTGGGAGTTTCTCTTGTGAACTCCGTAAAACGTCAAAGGTACGCCTTTTGTGCTTACTGTATTCGTAGTGTCTCAGGACTACCTGAGGTCTTTAATATTTATCTAGATCAAAACGGCATGAATTTACATCTTTGGGTTATTGGCGTGACGCTGTAGCTCACAGCAACGCTCTTCGATACTCTTGGCAAAGTGCTACTTGAGTTGTCGCACACGTTCTTGCAAACGCTATCGGTCAAAGCGGCAGCCACCGTGTGCCTGGTTATGTTAAACCCTGTGTTTGACACCATGAGCTACGCTTACGCAGCTCAGTTGAGGAGAATTTTCTTGTACTGTTGCGACTTCCGCGTCCGTTTGGCATGTTAACACACCATTCTTTTGCTAAAACCTCATCAGTCTATCGTGGCGCCATTGACAGGATTTAGTGTGGTGTGGAATATTGTGTTCTCGCCATATTTGCTCAATGAAAAGTTGTCTACTTACGACTTAAGAGGTACAGCGGTCATCTTATTGGGATGCGTTCTTGTTGGCGTTTCGGGAAGTCATGATACTCCAACACACCGTAGTGTCGAGATCTTTAGATTGTTTGAAAGTCGTATCTTTATTGAATACGCTTTTTTCGCTGTTTTTCTTGCTGTGGCGGTAAGGCTCCAGATTGAGTTGGATTGATACGGTTATTGACGAATTGATACATTGGTATACCCGCAGTTCATGTGGGTAATTTTTAGTTTTGAGAGAAAAAGCGGTTGGAGAAAATTTGGATTTGGCGCCCTATTAGGCCTCATTGGTTGAAATATTTTCTTCCTTAAGGTACACAATCGTAACCTTCATCGTCCCTGATTTAAACGTGTTCACTTTCTTATGTCCGGCTTCGGTTGCGCTAGTTGCTGAAGGTGGATCTATTTGGTATCGCCCTGAGACGTACGTCATCTTCGTGGCAGCCTTGTCGTCTGCAGGAAGTGGCATTTATGTTTTGGATCTAGGCCTGCGCGAACACGACGCGCTTTACCTTGTTGCAATATACCAAGCATTTCTTATTCTCATCGGCTCGGTTTCGGGAGTGATTTTTTTTCGATGAGATTTAGGGCATGAACACGCGGTGGCAACTGGTTGTTTACTCTTTTATCATCGTTACTACGGTGGGAGGCATTATTGTCCTGTCAGATAAGCACACTCAACACTGTAATCCAGGAATTCTAAGCGCTAGGATTATTGGAGCAAAGCAAGGTGAAAGAAATATCACCACTCATCATCTCTCAAAACGAGAGGGTGAAGCATGGAGTGAAATGTGGCTTTGTTGACATTGTTTAAAAGCCGAGGTGTTTTACGTATAGAAATGAAAACAAATACCAAATCATAGACAACTAATTTTATCATACCACAATTTTAGCAAATACGCACGCTGTGTGGATCTAGAATTGAGCTTACTCGCAGCAAGAAGCGTTAGCCTCATGGTCGGGAAAATAGACGCCAGCGGCTTGGAGCTTGCGGGTGATAAAGAACACGGCACTGGCGATGATGGCCACGATAGTCACAACGAAACCCAAACTGGTTTGAAGTGTGTTCTGGTACTCTTCATTCATCCTTTTCGCCGCAGCCGCTCTGTGTACGCGCATGCTTCTTGATTCCTCTACTTCGACGTTTGTTTTTTTTCTGGTATCTTGTCTTTTGCTTTCTTTTTTCTGTTTCGCCCTTCACTTCCTTGTACAGGCGCGTCAAATAACGCTGGATGCGACGTGCAACTTCCTCGCGGCAGCGGTCACACATCTTAGAATAGTCCATCGCGCTGTCACGAACGTATTCAGACACCTTGAGGACATTTTAGAAATAATCTTTACAATCGCTTCAGATGGAAGGGGTGGATCGATTTCTTGCTCGGGCACAGCCGCAGCGCCGTCCGCTTGCGTCTCTTCTTCTTCGATGACCAGGTCACCATCCACATCGATTGTCACGTCCTCTTCCATTCGAACAGAGGTTATTATCGCCAGGGCAAGTAACAAAAAAGTCACCATGCTGTTACGAATCATGCCACCAGTTGTTCAAGACTAGATTATCTTGTATTAGGCCCTCCTCCTTTTCAAAGGAATCTCGGGATCTATCGCTTCGGGGTAATGGAGTCCTCACTGGACGTTCGCTCCTATTTCGTTTCCACCGTTTTTTTATACATTGAGCAATTTCATTGGCCGACAATCTGACAGGGGCATGTATGTTATTTTCATAAAAAAATCAGGGACATGCATGTTATTTCCGCAAAAAGCGAGGGCATGCATGACATTTTCCCTATTAAATATAACAGTTTCCAATTACACTAGATCCAGCTAGGCGTCCGACCGGGAACGGTAGGGCGTGCTGTGAGTGTCGTAGCGGGGGTGTACCACCCCTAGCTACTCCCTACTAAGGGAAGCCTAAGGCTAAAGCGTTAGCGTGCGATAACAGGAAACTGGGGAAATCTTGGCCCCGAGCGAGAGAGTAATCTCACGCTAAGCCCTTACATTAGGGCGTATCGGCTAAGTAGCGGCGTATCGCCGCTTACGGAAAGTCTTCCTCTGTGCGCTAGCCGCACCGTGCGTTTACGCACCGGCTACATCTGGTAGCACCGGTAGTCAATCCAACACCTGAGTTGGTAGACGGCATCCTCGACAAACGATGGACCAGGACGAGTGGGGTCAGCTAACCCCCGTCCAACAAGAAGCCTTTAAGAGGTTGGTACCCATATTAGTTCAGAATTGCATGCGCCTCCTAGTGGAGCAGGGCCTTAATACCGTGCGTGATGGGGCGAACGCCCTCATCGCTCATGAGGCGAGTTTTCGCGGAAGTTACTCCGCGTCTACGGGGGTGCGCCCTCCGTTATCCTTAAGATAAAGGAATTCACCGGTGAGAAAGGTGATAACCTTTATGTGTGGCTTCGCGAGGTCAAAACGACCTTCGCCACAGCGGATGTGATCGAGGATCACTTGCAAGTGGGACTTGCATTAACCCATCTTACGGGCAAAGCCCGTACATGGGCGTTTACGTGTCCGGATTCGGTAACGGACGTGTTCCCGAACTGGGAAGTCCTTAAGCAAAATCTTATGGACATGTACGCTACGCCTGATCTGGTTTTCCAGAATCAGCTTGCGTTTTTGAGGTGCCGTCAGAACACTAGGGACTTGGAGACATACGTGGAAGAACTGAAGACCCTGTTGTCAGAGATGTACGCGAAAGCGTATTCGGACGATGTGTCAATTCCCGTGTTCATGGGAGGCCTGAAAGAAGGGCCAGCACGTTCGAAGATCTTCCGATGCCGACCCCAACCCATCGAGGAGGCGTTTAAGATGGCGTTTAACACCGATAGGAACTTTCATTCCTCTAAGGTGGGTCCCGAGACCATGGACCTTAGTCAGGTCGAAGCGGAGGAGAAACCTTCCGCTAGGAGCCACCCCGACTCCTTCTCGCAAAGCTTCGAAGTGGAGCTTCTTACAATGTTGCAGCGGCGTGGGACGCTAAGATGCTTCCTGTGTGGAAGTGCGGATCATCTGCGGAACAGATGTCCGCAAAACCTCCAGCGAGACACTCGCTATAAGGGGCCGAGGGAGGTTAAAAGGCCCTCGCCCAAGCCGTCGGGAAACGACGGGTCCAAGTAGGTGCGGGGCGCCCTACTGGGAGATCCCTCAGTGCTGTTAATCCCCAGGGTAGGGGCCGACAGCATAAAGCCCCGAGGGAAACGGTGCTTTCTAGCACCGTGTTGGTGTACCATCCAGGTTTGCTGGTCGTCCTTGCGGGCGGAAAGGCTTTGATAAGCCTTGGAGAGTCTTGATAGACTCTGGAGCGTCTGAAAATTATGTCAGACGAGATTCTATGGAGAAGAGTCGGCTGTATGCCAAGGCCCTAGAGGCACGTTCTCGTGACGTTGTCACAGTACGTCTTGCGACGGGTGTACAGGTTTCTGTACCCAAGGTCTCGATTGACCTTAAGCTGAAGTTTGCAGACTTCGACAGCTTGGAACGTTGCCTAGTCCTGGATTTGGACTCGAGGTATGACCTCATTCTGGGCATGAAGTGGCTGGAACGCCACGAGGCATGGATAAACTGGAAGTCTAAGTCCATTGGCTCAACGCACCCGCGGTCAGGTGAAGCATTGGCGAGTCATGAACCCACCTTTGCTCGATCGAAAAAGCGATTCTGGCGTGAGATGCCAGAGATTGGGATGTCTGAAATGATCATTCCCAATGGCGTTAAGGAATAGTTCCTTAACGAGGGGGATTCGGCGGTTAATCCCCACACCGTTAACGGCGAGACTGGTGAGTCGCCATTGGTAGATGTGGATTCCTCTGAGGCGACTCCAGTGGTAGGGTTATAGACCCCTGTGGTTAAACGCGAGGCGCTTCCAAGCGAAGAGACCCGACGTTCGTCTCTTTCGCACGTCGGAAATGATTCCGACTACGCCGTTGTAGGTGAGACCGGCGAGTCTCCGGTGGTAGAGATAGAGACCTCTGTGGATAGGCGCGAGGCACTTCCAATAGATAGGGCAATTGACTCCCCCCATCTGGGTCTCGGGATGAGTCCCGAGGCCAGTAGTCAGCAGTCCTATAGGATGATGAATAGTGCGACAGGTATTGTCACAGAAGGCGTAAGCCTTGAACGGTTGCCTGGGGTAGGCGAACTGTTGTCGTTGGAGGAGATGTCCTTCAACGAATTTGAAACTGCTTTGAGAGCAGATGAAATCGACGAGGTCGTCGTGTTGCGTCCGGAAGAGGAGTTGAGCTCATCATCCACGATGGACGAGTCAGTTTTGGTGAAAACCAAACAGGCATTGAATGCCCGAAGCGGCCTCAAGATCCTTGCGGATCCTGAGGAACCTTACCATTCCTTACTGAAAGAACGTGGAGATGTCATTAGTGACAACCTGCCGATGGGGTTACCACCGGATCAGGGAGTCCGAAATGAAATTGAATCGGTTCCTGGAACCAAATACTGCGTCACTATGCAGCGGCCTCTCCCCAAGGAACAATGCGACGTCATCGACGCATTCTTCAAGGGGAAAGAAGAGGCAGGGATGGTACGGGAGAGAAAGTCTCCCCACTCATCCCCCACTTTTTGTGTTCGTAAACCGAACGGAAAGTGGCGCATTGTGCATGCGTACAATAAGCGGAATGCAGCTACTGTACCAATGCAAACCCCGATTCCTCGGAAGGACGTCCTCCAGAATAATATGGCGGGATGTACTGTTTACAGCGCCTTAGATCTGGTGGACGGGTACTATCAGGTGCTCATGCGAGCATCCGATATTCCGCTTACAGCGGTCAGCACGCCTAGTGGTATGCTGTGAGAGTGGCTTGTTATGACATAGGGGCTTCCAAATGCGCCAGCGACTTTTAATCGATTGGTGACACTACTCTTCCGCCCTCATAGGAAGTACGCTCAGACGTACTTCGACGATATATTCGTTCACAGTCGTGCGGAAGACGACTCGTCTGATGTTCAGACGCATCTGATACACCTTCGAGCGATGCTCGAATGTATGCGAGAGCATAAGTTGTATGCAAACGCATCCAAATGTATCTTTGGTGCTGAGGATATTCCTTTCCTCGGATGCTCCATCGGTAAGGATGGAGTGCGGGCAGATCCCGCGAAGGTGAAAGCCATTGTGGAGTGGCCTTCGTCTGTAAATCTTAGAGATTTACGGAAGTGGTTTGGATTAGCCAATTATCTCCACAAATACAGCGAGAACTACGCTGAGATGGCGAAGCCATTAACAGACCTTGTTAAGAAGGATGCGGATTGGTGTTGGAAAACCAAACACCAAACCGCCTTCGAAACGGTTAAGGGAAGCTTGTTAAAATCCCCCGTTCTTGCTCTCCCAGATTCTGGGAAACTATTTACTGTCGTCTGCGACACCTCCGATTTCGCAATCGGATGTGCTTTGTTACAAGCACATGATGCAGGAAAGGAACGTGTCGTAAAGCGTGTTATAATTGGGCCTAATTAGGGGACTAATTAGGGTTCCGATTGCGGACACAAATTGGGTACGTTATTGTATACGATTGTGTGTACCACGGTGTATACAGTTGCGTGTACAACCGTGGTGCACATAGTCAGGACATAGATAGGGCATGGGAAGATGGGACGATTACATATAGGTACCGACGAATACCGACGAACAACGGCGAACAACGAAGAAATCAGGTCGACTGGTGGACTGAAGACGCTGGAATGGACGGTTTGGATTGGCTAAAATGAGGGAAATGGTAGATCTAAGGCTATAAGCAATAATAAAGTTCTCCTTTTGCGTACGATCGAGTAGATCGTTTAAGGGACGGCACCTTTGCGCCTCCCTCGTTAGTAAATACCTCTACGTCCCGGGCGGGAGCACTTTGTGCGTTTTTGGCCCACCGGTAGGCGTAGAGTGTGAGAACTCGCCGCAAGTCCTCCCGCTGTGCCAGCGGTTCTTCTTTTTAAAGGTTTTTGGTCTAGGGAACGTGATTGAGCAGTGCTCTCACCTCTTCCCCGTTTGGATCACGTTTGTACCCTAGTGTTCGGCTGCTGTAATTGCCCCACGGAAACCCTAGGTGGATTTAGTGAAATTTACCCCCCCCCCTCGTAGGTCTAGGCTAGGAATACAGATATTTGGGTGTTTCTTTATCTGTTTAAGACTCCAGAGGCTCCGTGATCGGGCAGTGAATACTTCCGCTGCCTGATCAAGTACCCCCTTCGCCGATCAACACCATATCGACACTCTGCAACTCGCTACCCGCGTTCATCTGCTCGCGACTGGCGCCAACTCGTGCCTCAACGACGTTTAGCACTTGATCAATCCTGATCAAGTCTGATCACAGCTGATCAACGACTTGGAGCACCTGATCAAGCCTGATCAAGTGTGATCACAGCTGATCAACGACTTTTAGCGCCTGTCAAGCCTGATCACGCCTGATTCGAGCTTGATTGTACCTGATAACGCCTGATCAGCACATAGTACAACTCGTTACAAGCTCCCCCAATCTTGCATCAAGGAATTGCCGTGTTTACATCCCCGCCACCCGGAGAGCGACCCACGCCCAAGCAGTCGGGTACACAAGATGAGCAGAAACACAAGAAGTCAAGGACAACCGGAGGACCCCCTTCGTTAGTCGGCAGTCCGGGCGCCGTGGTACCGCCTGATCAAGCGTCAAAAACTTTGATTGTCCGCTCCACCACAATGGTGCGCGTGCCCGGATCTTTGGGCGATGCGGGATATCACCGCGATTCAACGCAAGATAGCACTAACGCGGACGTGAAAACGGAAGCGGAAGTAGAATTGAAGATTAAAGTGGAAAAGGAGGAGTTGGTTGTGACGATGGAAGGCAGTTCGCCGTCGTCATGTCTGAAGAAGAAAGGAAATACTGATCATCAGGACCTGGGGAGGTATCGTTATGTGATAAAGGAGGAAAAGCCTCAATCACCACCCAAGGCTCCTTCGGAAGCCCCTGCGGATCATAACGCAAGTTATGATCCGCCTATTGCATGTGTGTATAATGATCCGGATTGGAAGCCAGTGGTGACATATTACAAGACCGACCAACCGAAGGCGTTGTTAAAGGCGCCTGGGTCGGAGAGCGACGAAAGTCGATCAAGTATGGTGCCAACAAAATCTGATCTGGTGAGGACGTTTTGCAGGAAAGTTTACAAAGGAGAACTGAAACATTTTTTGTTGACGGATTTGATCATGAGCCTACTCGGGGTCACGATCAGGGGAAAGCTGAACGGACCAGTTGATCAACCAGATACGGACGGGAAAGACAAGCTTCAGCTGGTGTTAGGGCTAACACGCCTGATCAAGCAAGTTGGTCTGACGACAAGCGCCTAAGATGCTGAAGAGGTGTTCGATCAGGACCCTGAAGACGTTTCGACCGCTACCCAGCGGCTGTTTGATCTGTTGGTGCCTGTAGTGGGTCAATCTACTAATATGGAACCCCCTCGCTCTCCGCTGAAAATTGAAGCGGGCCCGTCGATCAACGCGGCAGAACACACAGGATCATCATGTTACTAATCTGCTCCTTCCGAGGGCGATGTGCCTGAAGTGGAGTCGAGCAGTGCCGGAAGTATAGAACCCAAGATTACCAGGATGATCTGCCAGAAGAATGAAGCCAAGTTCTTAGTTGTCAAGAAGGAACCTCAATCAGTCAAGGCAGAAGATGATCAATTATCGCAAGACCCCCGGCTGCAAAAAAAAATTGATAAGGCTATGGAGCGGTTTTTGGCTGAGGAAAGAGGCAAGGCGACACCTGAAGTGGTACGCACTAAAAGTCACCATCCAAAGCCAGGAAGAGCTGAGACGGTCAAGGTTGTTGATATAGAGTCCGTGTATTCGCTCCGTGATCATCGGTCAAAGCCAGGGAGATCGGCGACGGTTAAGTATGTCGACATGGAATCGGTATATTCGTTCCATGACCAACAATCCCGGCGTAATTATATCTATCCAGACGAGCCGATCACTTTGCCTCGACAAGCCACGGTTGCGTCAGCATACACTGGAGTGCCTGATCAACAGCCGATTCCCAGGATTCGGATGTATGCGATCAGTGATCTAAAAGAGTTTTCAGGGAAAGAAATAGATGAAGATCAAGCGCGGAATTGGGTTAGTCGTCTTAAGTCAGCATTTATGCGTGATGAAGCCTCTGATCATGAAAAGTGTTTGATCATGGGTGATATGCTAAAAGGACTTGAGCGCACTTGGCATCGCCAGCTGGGCAGATCTACTCGCGTGCAAGATGGAAAAGTCTTGTCGATCAGTTTGAAGCTCAGTACTGTTGAAGTGGCCAATCGACATCTCGCCAATATTACTAAACGAAGCAACGATCTGATGAAACTCCCATTGAGTATCTTCACCGGTTGAATGTGGCATGAATTCGAGCCAAGTTGTCGATCAAGGACGGACCGCCTACAATCTTGCGTGAACATGTGCAACATTTTCTCGACACGTTGACCAGTCGCAAATTTGCTGATCAACTGTCACTTCTGCGTTTGGATAATATTACGGATTTGGAAGAGACGCTGCGGGCTTATGCACGCAATAGGTCATACCAACCTCAGGCGGCGGAGGTGCTAGCCGATTCCGTCAAAAATTGGGCGATGTTCGATCACCTGCCCCGCCGCGGAAGCCCAAAGCGGTGCGTGCGATCAAGATGATGTGTGGAAGTGAAGAATCAAGCTCCGATGGCTGTGTAAGTGAAGGCTATCAGCGTCGTTACATGATTGCTGCTATGCGCGATCAAAGAGTGACGCACGATCAACCTAGTGAGCCTCGATCTGGTAAATGAAACGAATCAAGTGCCGTTGATCAAGGGGCGACGAAGAAGTGTACACATTGTGGATCGATCAAGCATAACAATTTGCGTTGTTGGAAACGCCTGAACTGTCTGAAGTGCGGCAAGAAGGGGCAGCCGAATGATCATCGTTTGTACGTCTGCCGCGCATGTGGCGAAATTCATGACGCTGGCAAGTTCCCTATGGAGGTATTCTACAATCGTATTCGCCAGTGATACAACCCTACCAAGCATACCGGAATGTTGCCCAAGGAAGCGGAAGACATGTTAAACTAGGACGCTCGCCAGGTTGGAATCTGGTACGAGACGAGCGTTCTGGTCTGTTTATTTTTTCATGTGTGGATAAGAAGAAGGCTGATCGAGCAGAAGAAAGAGATAACGAAAAATGTGATCAGCCTGATTTACCCCGCTTGGCTAATTTCTGTATTAATGAGTTTTCTCGGTCCCCGGTGATCATGGAAATTGATTTGTTTCCGGGTGAATCACGTGGATATTGGAAGTACCACTCGCCTAAAAAATGGTTTAAACAAGACAAGGCGAGCGGAAAAATCAATAACGAACGTGCCACGTTGCTATTAGATTCTGGTGCCGAAGTGTCGATCATCGACTCAACCTTTGCTCGTAAGGTGGGTTGTCAGATCGACACGAGCCAAACACAAGAATGTGTTGGAATCGGAGAAAGTGCATACCTCACAGAAGGGCGAACTAAGATTAAGGTGAAGTTATCGGGTTATTTGGTTTATTATTTCCATGCATGGGTGGGAAAGCTCGCTGGTCAAGATGTTATATTGGGTATGGATTTTATGATCCCAGCTAGTGTTAGATTGGACATCGCCCATGGCGCACTAAGTTTGCCTGATGAAGTGATTATCCCAGTGGAAAGGCGTCGACAGTTGTATGGGTCAAGTGGAAACTATATGAAACTTGATCAGTATGAGCAGATCCCAGTAGGTCGATCTGCTGAGGTTCGGATTCGTGATCAACGATCTCGGAAGTTATGGATTACTCGGGGGAAATATTGGGTCCCCACTGTGACTAGGGGCGTGGGTAGTTTACGGTATCTGCGTATTACGAACGTTGCTGATAATCCGATTATCCTACACGACGATACGATTTCAGGCATCTGGATGAATAAGGATGACGTGCCCCGTCGCCCTGGGTTTATTTCGGTGGGATCTAATCGTTAGAAGAAGTGGCAGAATCTCGCGTATCAAGTTTCTACCGATTCTGCTCATGACGATCAAGAAATTGTCGATCAAGGTCCTTTTGGTCGAGAAAAAGGAGTATCCTATTCCTCAAGGAATTTTGATACGACCTAGGGACTCGATCACGGCATTTGTGGCATTAGTAACCGGAAGATCGCAGAAGGTGCAAGAAGTGCAAGAGAAGAAGTGCGATCAGGAGCCGAGTGTGAAAGGTCCGACCCTTGGTCACGACGTTGAACGACCTGCTGCAAGAGATGAGCCTAACCATGATATGCGTGAGCACCCCGTTTCAGCCGATAACGGTGAATTCGGTGTGATCCCTACTGATGA
>CM047585.1:2204052-2264321 GCA_026184515.1 Peronosclerospora sorghi | reverse complement strand
TCATCAGTAGGGATCACACCGAATTCACCGTTATCGGCTGAAACGGGATGCTCACGCATATCATGGTCAGGCTCATCTCTTGCAGCAGGTCGTTCAACATCGTGACCAAGGGTCGGACCTTTCACACTCGTCTCCTGATCGCACTTCTTCTCTTGCACTTCTTGCACCTTCTGCGATCTTCCGGTTACTAATGCCACAGATGCCGTGATCGAGTCCCTAGGTCGTATCAAAATTCCTTGAGGAATAGGATACTCCTTTTTCTCGACCAAAAGGACCTTGATCGACAATTTCTTGATCGTCATGCGCAGAATCGGTAGAAGCTTGATACGCGAGATTCTGCCACTTCTTCTAACGATTAGATCCCACCGAAATAAACCCAGGGCGACGGGGCACGTCATCCTTATTCATCCAGATGCCTGAAATCGTATCGTCGTGTAGGATAATCGGATTATCAGCAACGTTCGTAATACGCAGATACCGTAAACTACCCACGCCCCTAGTCACAGTGGGGACCCAATATTTCCCCCGAGTAATCCATAACTTCCGAGATCGTTGATCACGAATCCGAACCTCAGCATATCGACCTACTGGGATCTGCTCATACTGATCAAGTTTCATATAGTTTCCACTTGACCCGTACAACTGTCGACGCCTTTCCACTGGGATAATCACTTCATCAGGCAAACTTAGTGCGCCATGGGCGATGTCCAATCTAACACTAGCTGGGATCATAAAATCCATACCCAATATATCATCTTGACCAGCGAGCTTTCCCACCCATGCATGGAAATAATAAGCCAAATAACCCGATAACTTCACCTTAATCTTAGTTCGCCCTTCTGTGAGGTATGCACTCTCACCGATTCCAACACATTCTTGTGTTTGGCTCGTGTCGATCTGACAACCCACCTTACGAGCAAAGGTTGAGTCGATGATCGACACTTCGGCACCAGAATCGAATAGCAATGTGGCACGTTCGTTATTGATTTTTCCGCTCGCCTTGGCTTGTTTAAACCATTTTTTAGGCGAGTGGTACTTCCAATATCCACGTGATTCACACGGAAACAAATCAACTTCCATGATCACCGGGGACCGAGAAAACTCATCAATACGGAAATTAGCCAAGCGGGGTAAATCAGGCTGATCGTATTTTTTGTTATCTCTTTCTTCTGCTCGATCAGCCTTCTTCTTATCGACACATGAAAAAATACACAGACCAGAACGCTCGTCTCGTACCAGATTCCAACCTGCGAGCGTCCTAGTTTAACATGTCTTCAGCTTCCTTGGGCAACATTCCGGCATGCTTGGTAGGGTTGTATCACTGGCGAATACGATTGTAGAATTCCTCCATAGGGAACTTGCCAGCGTCATGAATTTCGCCACATGCACGGCAGACGTACAAACGATGATCATTCGGCTGCCCCTTCTTGCCACACTTCAGACAGGTCAGGCGTTTCCAATAACGCAAATTGTTATGCTTGATCGATCCACAATGTGTACACGTCTTCGTCGCCCCTTGATCAACGGCACTTGATTCATTTTGTTTGCCAGATCGAGGCTCACTAGGTTGATCGTGCGTCACAGGTTGATCGCGCATAGCAGCAATCATGTAACGACGCTGATAGCCATCACTTACACATCCATAGTAGCTTGATTCTTCACTTCCAGATATCATCATGATCGCACGCACCGCTTTGGGCTTCCGCGCTGGGACAGGTGATCGAACATAGCCCAATTTTTGACGGAATCGGCTAGCACCTCCGCCGCCTGAGGTTGGTATGACTTATTGCGTGCATAAGCCCGCAGCGTCTCTTCCAAATCCGTAACATTATCCAAACGCAGAAGTGACAGTTGATCAGCAAATTCGCGATTGGTCAACGTGTCGAGAAAATGTTGCACATGTTCACGCAAGATTGTAGGCGGTCCGTCCTTGATCGACAACTTGGCTCGAATTCGTGCCACATTCAACCGGTGAAGATACTCAATGGGAGTTTCATCAGATCGTTGCTTCGTTTAGTAATATTGGCGAGATGTCGATTGGCCACTTCCACAGTACTGAGCTTCAAATGGATCGACAAGACTTTTCTATCTTGCACGAGTAGATCTGCCCAGCTGGCGATGCCAAGTGCGCTCAAGTCCTTTTAGCATATCACCCATGATCAAACACTTTTCATGATCAGAGGCTTCATCACGCATAAATGCTGACTTAAGACGACTAATCCAATTCCGCGCTTGATCTTCATCTATTTATTTCCCTGAGAACTCTTTTAAATCACTGATCGCACACATCCGAATCCTGGGAATCGGTTGTTGATCAGGCACTCCAGTGTATGATGACGCAACCGTGGCTTGTCGAGGCAAAGTGATCGGCTCGTCTGGATAGATATAATTACGCCGGGATTGTTGGTCATGGAACGAATATACCGATTCCATGTCGAAATCCTTAACCGTCGCCGATCTCCTTGGCTTTGACCGATGATCACGGAGCGAATACACGGACTCTATATCAACAACCTTGACCGTCTCAGCTCTTCCTGGCTTTGGATGGTGACTTTTAGTGCGCACCACTTCAGGTGTCGCCTTGCCTCTTTCCTCAGCCAAAAACCGCTCCATAGCCTTATCAATTTTTTTTGCAACCGGGGGTCTTGCGATAATTGATCATCTTCTGCCTTGACTGATTGAGGTTCCTTCTTGACAACTAAGAACTTGGCTTCATTCTTCTGGCAGATCATCCTGGTAATCTTGGGTTCTATACTTCCGGCACTGCTCGACTCCACTTCAGGCACATCGCCCTCGGAAGGAGCAGATTAGTAACATGATGATCCTGTGTGTTCTGCCGCGTTGATCGACGGGCCCGCTTCAATTTTCAGCGGAGAGCGAGGGGGTTCCACATTAGTAGATTGACCCACTACAGGCACCAACAGATCAAACAGCCGCTGGGTAGCGGTCGAAACGTCTTCAGGGTCCTGATCGAACACCTCTTCAGCATCGTAGGCGCTTGTCGTCAGACCAACTTGCTTGATCAGGCGTGTTAGCCCTAACACCAGCTGAAGCTTGTCTTTCCCGTCCGTATCTGGTTGATCAACTGGTCCGTTCAGCTTTCCCCTGATCGTGACCCCGAGTAGGCTCATGATCAAATCCGTCAACAAGAAATCTTTCAGTTCTCCTTTGTAAACATTCCTGCAAAACATCCTCACCAGATCAGATTTTGTTGGCACCATACTTGATCGACTTTCGTCGCTCTCCGACCCAGGAGCCTTTAACAACGCCTTCGGTTGGTCGGTCTTGTAATATGTCACCACTGGCTTCCAATCCGGATCATTATACACACATGCAATATGCGGATCGTAACTTGCGTTATGATCCGCAGGGGATTCCGAAGGAGCATTGGGTGGTGATTGAGGCTTTTCCTCCTTTATCACATAACGAAACCTCCCCAGGTCCTGATGATCAGTATTTCCTTTCTTCTTCAGACATGACGACGGCGAACTGCCTTCCATCGTCACAACCACCTCCTCCTTTTCCACTTTAATCTTCAATTCTACTTCCGCTTCCGTTTTCACGTCCGCGTTAGCGCTATCTTGCGTTGAATCGCGGTGATATCCCGCATCGCCCAAAGATCCGGGAACGCGCACTATTGTGGTGGAGCGGATGATCAATTTTTTTAGGCTAGAGCAGGCGTTACCACGGCGCCCGGACTGCCGACTAACGAAGGGGGTCCTCCGGTTGTCTTGTGACTGGTCTGTGTCTTGCTCACCTTGTGTACCTGACGTCTTGGGCGTGGGTAGCTCTTCAGATGACCGGGACGTAGATCCGCGAGGTTCCGATGAGAGATTAGGATGAAATCGTAACGAATCGACCGGTGTCGATCAGGTGCGATCAGGCTTGATCAGGCGCAAATAGTAGATGATCAGGACCGCTGATCGATGATCTTGTGATAAATCGACGAGATTTCAGATGATCAAAGGTCGTTGACCCCGATCGATGATCAGGGGTGATCAGGGGTGATCAGGGCCATTAGTCGACAATCGAAGAGTACTGATCGATCTAGTTGATCGTACACGAATTGGCGCGAGTTGCGAGCTGATGATCGCGGGTCGCAGGTTTCAGATCGATGATCTTGGTGGTGATCAGCGAAGGGGTACTTGATCAGGCAGCGAAAGTCTTCACCACCCGATCGCCGAGCCTCCTAATCCTAGTCTGCTAATGGAACACCCAATATACCTTGTATTCCTAGCTTATACCTAATAGGAGGGTTGATCAGCGCTTTCTACGGGCTGATCGACGGTTTCCACAATAATACACCTAGAGTTCCCGTGGGGCGCTTAGAGCAGCCGAACTCCTAGGGGCCAAATGGAAACCAATGGGGGAAGAGGTGAGAGCGCACTGCTCGATCACGTTCCCCAAAAACCTTTACAAACGAAGAAGCCACAGACACAGCGGGAGGAGTTGCTGACGAGTTCCCAAGAACTCTACGTCAGACGGTGGGCCAAAAACTGCACTATGTGCTCCCGCCCGGGACGTAGAAATGCGCGTGCAATGAAGAGAGGCGCTAGGTGCCGTCCCTGTAGTTGATCTGAGTGATCAGACGCAAAAGGAGAACTTTATTAGTGCTTATATCCTAAAATCTACCAATCGCCTAATATAAACTAATCAGAACTACCCATTCCAATGTACTCCGTCGACCAGTCAATCTGATTTCTCTGTCGTCCGTCGCTAACCGTTAGGTACCCCTACCTAATGTCGCTTCTAATCCGATGGCCCGTCCATGTACCTACAGTTGTACACACAGTTGCACACAAAGTTATACACACAGTTGTGCCCCCAGTCACACCCACAATTGTGCACCAATTTTAAAGTACACTTCACCACACCCGCATTAATTCTCCTTCCCCCGTCCAATTCCACTCCAGCTAGAGACTCCGTGCTCACGGCGAAACCGGCTGTCTCGGAAGCAGCATGCTCGACAACGTGCTGTTGAGACGCAAGAAGAACAAGACTCCAACCTCAGGAAGCGGCAAGACGTGCTCAGCTGCACGGCATCTCCTGCTAGACACCTTGCGCGCCGCTGAACCGGCGTTACCCCTAGCACGTCAGGAGATCCTCGCAAAATCCGCTCGCTTGGTTTGTGCTCAACCGGGCTAACGTCTGCGCCACAACTGCGGAGACCTCCATTGGAATGAGGAGCGCGTGAGGCCCTTGCACGCACACTTTTCACCATGTGCTGCGACAGTAGCTACGTCCATCATTGGCACAGCGTTACGGAGTCTGCTACGGGATCAAACTCCTATTGCCCAGGCTTTCCGCTCCAACATCAGGGCGTACAAAAGCGAGCTGTCGTTCACGTCCCTGGGTGAGAAATTTGATGAACGATTCCCGCAGGGAGGGTTGTACGCCTTTCGAATCCAAGGTGCCCTGTACCACCGAATGGGATCGCTGTTTCCGAAGCCCGGTCAGCCAAGGAAGTTCTCGAAGTTGTATATCACCGAGAACAGCATGACGCTTGGTGACCGCATGAATATATGGATGGACGCATCATGGGGGAACTTCAAGCCATGCTCGAACAGCAGTACCCGTACGTGCAGTTGTACAAGCAGATGCGGCAGCGGATATGGAGTGGTGGATCTGAAAAAACTTTGTCTGCTTCGCCTGCAATCGAATGACCGAAGGAGGTACGACACCCGACTGCCAACGAGTTCGGCGCATCACGGTAAGTGATGGTTAAGACGGCTGTATCTCCTATCGCGACAGCGCTGGAGAAAACCTCCGTCCTTTTAGAAGCTGAGTCTTCAGAACTACGAGTAGTGCGTAACGTCGTTTATGATGAAGTACTACGTTGAATGAGGTTGAAAATTTTTGCAATGATGAGAGCATTCGATGTCCGGGATTGCACGCGCAGTCGTTAACAGCAACAAATAAAAAAATCAAAGTAAATGTAGATATATTGTAGTTTCAATGGTATTTCAATGAAACAATTCGTCGGAACGACGGGTAGCATCGCTGGTTATTATATAATATAGACACTTTCAACTGGTATGCCTGAGGTTTTCATGCGATGTGTTATGCAAAACCATTGCTCTTAGTGCAAATGGAGGCTTTGCTTGCAAGCCATATCGGGGTAGGGGTTATTAATGGTTGTCACTCGAAAGGCACTGTATCTTTTGTCTATATTTAGGCATGTTTGAAGAAGTATCCAAAATTTGACAATTACCCGTCAGCTTGTGTCACCAATGGTTCGAGCTTCCAAGCCCAAGAAGAAGCTGGCGGATTTTAAGCGTCCAAAGCGTAAAGTCGGTCGACGCGCTCCCCCTGCTGCGAATGTTACTCCAGTTGTAATTACCTCCCGTCGTATCAACTTATTGGAACAATCGTTGCTTCAGGAAAGACAAACACTGGTCAATTAACCCATTCTCGTTAAACATTACCGGAATTATTGCAACACATCAGTCACTACAATGCACACGTACGAGAGAGAGCGTTACAAGGCTGAAAATAATTAGCAGCACAAGAGACATCAAAGAATTTACAAGTCAACGCGTGTGCCTTGCTCGAACGTTTGCTGCCCACTTTACTGGACGAAGAAGGTATCGTACGGAATGCTGCTGTACAGACGTGGAAAGCGTTACTTCACATTCTTTCTAGTGTTTTCGTGCCGCTTGCGACGCTAGTAGCTACGTTTTTATCGAGTGGATTGACGCATTTGCAAGTGGGTGTACGACCAGACACATTAAAAGCTATTGATGAAATGGTGGAGAATGCACCACAAGTGTTGAAAAAACATGCAGATCAAGAGGCGGTGGCAAGGTTACTGGAGAATTTTAGTGACCTGATTTGTTCGACACAGACACCAGGGATCAAAATGATGAACTCGTATTGTGTGTTGGGAAATTAAGAGAGCTCTTCGATTTCTATTCGACTCGTAATTTCCCAACACACCGTACGAGTTCATCATTTTGAATCGAAGAGCTCAAGGGCGTCACAAAAATACCAAAAAACAGCAGAAAAATAGCGTGAAGGCAAAAAAAAACTTCTGGAGCATTAGCGTTGCGGTTCGAGGCGCTGAAAGTGCTACATAAGTTGCTGCTATCAGTGAGCTCAGAACATAGCAACAGGACTACTGGTCTATCTGCGTGGTCGACTTGTGTGCCAAAACCAAGACACTTTTACTATACCCGAATCCATCACCCATTGCCAGAACGGTCAATATCGATACCCCGTTCACGCCTAATATTGAAATGAAGACAAGGGTTTCGTGGCAGGAGAAAGTGCGTCCTTTGTAGCCTGCTCTGCTTGACTTGTGGCTCGAATGTTTGGAAGGAAGCATCGACGCGCTCTCGGACGTTCACGTGGAACATATGAAGTATATTGTCGAATGTACAACGACTGAGATAGGTGCAAACCCAGATTTGCTAAATACGAGTACAAACGAAGTGAAGATGGATGAGTTTGTCCAGGCAGCGTTAAGATTGCGTGAAGAACTTTTAGCACCACAAAATTTTCCACTGCTTCCGAGTGCTAGTGCAACGTGCAACGCTTACTGCAGATTCAGATGTCTCAAAAGAACTCTCACGATGGCATGGTATCAATGCTGCACTGGTTCGATTGGCGTGTGAATTTCTCCATTCCTCTACTTGGATGCATGAATCTGACCAGGTTGTACCCGAAAGAGAAATGGTAGAGCAACAGATATATACCTAAGTCATCGAAACTTTTGCAAAATATAAGCAAACACCTCAACTCCACGCCATTGCAAGTATGCAAAATGTACTTGCGCCGCTTCTTGAAGTCGTGAATCTCATGGTGACGTCTGTTTCTTATCGGATCAGTGTTCCAGTGGCGAAGAAAAATGCAATTGAAAAGGAAATTCGATTACTTGACGCAGTGACTCAATTCTTCGTTAGTTGCACACCAAAGTCTTTGAGCTTCCGCAGTTGTACATCATTTGTTGTAAATCAGCTGGAAATTGCATTACGTGGTCAGCAGCGGCAACGTCTTAAGCTTCCGTGGCCAATGTTGATGCAATGGGTGGTTTGTCTTGCTACTTTTCTGGGTCAACTCGATCCTCAGCACATGGAGCTCGGTCGACGCACTTTTGTTGCATTAATCTCCGTTCTCAAGCAGCTCCCTGTGGAATTTACCAAAGGGGATCAAATGGACTATGTTCTGATAAACCTCTCGAATATTTTCGATGTCGCAGGAGTACCTTCTTCCTCGATGACAGAAGATGAGCGAAAAAGAATGCGAGCAAAGACACGCTTTGATGCTCTAGCGGCTGCGGATCAGCTCGCTTTTGTGTCTCTCGTGTATCACTTACCTTGCTATCCTGTGTCATTGCTACGTGCTCTTGCAAGAGTTCAAATGTTGACAGCGAAGCGAAAAGTTATCTTCTTGATATAGTTTTCCAGCGACGTGAAGCTATAGATCTTGCGCACATTAACAGTTTTTTCGTCAGTACAGCATTGGCATCAGTTGAGGATAAGGCCCACGAACAGCAATTAAAGCTCGTTCATCATGTTTGCCGCACGCTTCTTGCCATGAAATTGGGAAACTCGCTGTCTAAAATCTTGACATCAACGTTGGCGAAAGTTCATGCTGGTGGTACCATGAACTTAATGAAGATGCACGTCATAATGTTGCTGTATCGCGTATGCATTGCGTCCGCTACTCGTAGCGCCGAGGAACGAGCAGACATTCCTGTGGAAATGGAGCGAGAACTGGTAGATTTGAACGTGAAAATCCTGGTCAACTGCATGAGGTCGTCTGCAACTGAGCATTTCGATGCGACGAATGCTCGAGACCAGGAGCTTTTACTGGTGGAAACCTGCATATCAACCCTCGTTCTTGGAGAGATCAATCTTTTCACTATGTTTCTGGATAAGCTTGTAGTCGGACAAGAGCCCGAGCAGGTCGTGACTCACCGTTTGCGTGTCCTCCAAGCGCTTGGGCGGACCTCGAGCCTAGCAGGACCATTCAGACGTCATTAAAGCCACACGAGGCATTTGTTGCATGTAGTAGAACAGCAACATGCTCATGCAGACAATATCATGCACCTCGTCCGAATAGTACGTGGAGACTTGAGCTTTTCAGCTCCGTGCGATCGCTCCAACATTAAACTACATGTCGATGCGATAATTGCAGGAACCAGTTAACACTTTCTTTTGTTTCAGACGTTGCGTATTCAAACACTGCCAAAGTTATTGCCGATGTCAAATTAATAAAGCTAGCATAATTGAAGGGGAATGTTAAATCGACCCCCCAAATTGTTAATTCGACCCCCCGGATGTGCAAAGAACAAGCGTCTCACTACGACTACTACGAAGAGGTACGACATACGTCCGCTTCTGGAAGGGAAAGTACAAAAGCACTAACGTTATTCATTTAAGCATCCATTGTCTGACTTAGTCGCTGCACACTATCGTCAACTTGAATTCGTGCATTTCCAAACACATAAATGATCGGAATTTTAGTCGTGGCATTAGTCCGAGTCTCACCTCAGACACGTTCGACCGTAATGCACAATGCAGTCAGCTGCAAGATGCTGTGCTGCCACTTCATCTACACAGCAGCTACCATACGACGTATCTCCGAGCACAAAACAAGCTCCCATTGACCCACCAGCTCTTCTTTTAATTTCTGATGAACTAAAGGAGCATTTGGTAATAGCGAATTGGGAAACTGGAGAGCAATTTTCTTGTAGGCACCAAGACGGAGCTGCTCGACGGTGCGTTGAATGTCATAGTACTCAAAATATCATAATCTTCTACGGATACACCATCGCTTTCAAAACACTTGCACTTTAGCTTTAATAGCTCGCGAGCCAACGTCACTTGCGAAGGCTAAGGCGACGGTCATTAGCTCTAACTTATTTACAACATAAAAAGGGCATTGTTACATCGATGTGTAGAAATGGGCGGTTGAATTAACAATCGGGGGGTCGATTTGACATTCCCCTAATTTAAAGGCTCATTTTTGAAGCCCAAAACTTATCCATATTTGCCGCATTTGGACATAAAATGGAGGGGTGTAGATGTCTTCATATGTCGCACTGGTGATCGGATGCACTGGGGCTGTCGGGCGCGAATTCGTCTCGGAACTCCTGTCTTCCACCAAATGTACAAGAATTATTGCTCTAGCGCGTCGAGATGTACCCGAATCCGCTTGGGAATCGACATTTCCATCCCTTGATGTCGATACAGCGAAGAGTAAACTCGAAGTGCGACGAGTTGAATTTAATCACCTTTCCGAGACAGATATTCAGTCTGAAGATAAGGTCGTTGCCGCGTTTTCGTGCTTAGGCACAACGCGCAAAGCTGCCGGATCGGCGGAAGCCTTTCGCAAAGGTAGAGAGGATAGAGGATATGCGTTTGTGCGACTGGATAACATGTGTGTCGTTGGTGCAGTGGATCTACAGTATGTATTAAGGTTTGCGGAATTATGCAAGATGGCAGGTGTGCCTTATTTTGGCTTGCTGACTTCAGCGAAACACTGAAAAAAGTGCTTGGGTGGATGATGCCGGGGGTGAAGGAGTGGTTTTTCAGTGTTGATGGTAAAACAAACTGAGTTTAGTGATTGTGTGGGTGTGTGAAGTGTGCCATAAAATTGGTACACAATTGTGGGTGTGACTATGTGCACCATTGTGTGTGTAATTGTGTGTGTGACTGTGTGTACAACACTGTGTACAACTGTGTGTACAACTGCAGGTACATGGACGGGACACAGACGGGACATCGTGAATAGGGACGACTAGGTACGGGTACTTAACGTTTAGCGACGGACGACAGAGAACTGGTCGGCGGAATGCGTTGGAATGGGTAGTTCTGATTGGTTGATATTAGGTAATTGGTAGTTTTGGGGATGTAAGTGCTAATAAAGTTCTCCTTTTGCGTCCTATCGATAAGATCACCGAGGGGGAGGCGTGATCTCCTCGCGCCTCCCTCTCTTTTTCATATGCACCGTTTACGTCCCGGGCGGGAGCCCGTAGTGCACTTTTGGCCCACCGGCAGACGTAAAGGTCTGGGGAACTCACCCTCAACTCCACCCGCTGTGTCAGCGGTAGTATTTTGTAAAGTTTTTTTTGGGTAAAGTGATAGAGCCTAGTGTTCTCACCTCTTCCCAGATTGGTCCACGTTTGTCCCCTAGAAGTTCGGCTGCTTTAAGCACCCCACGGAAAATCTAGGCGGATTTTTAGTGGAAACCGTCGATCATCCCGTTGCTGATTGACCCTCCTCTTATGCTTAAGCTTAGAATACATAGTATATTGGGTGTTCTATTAGCGGACTAAGCTTAAGAGGCTCAGCGATCGGGTGTTGAAGATTTCCGCTGCCTGATCAAGTATCCCTCCACTGATCTCCCCAAGATCGACGATCTGCAACCTGGGACCTGAGATCACTAACCCGCAATCGTGCCAACTCGTGCTGGATCAGCTACATCGATCAGGGACCAGCGATTATCGATATTGGCCCTGATAACCCCCGATCACCCCTGATCATCGATCAGAGACCTTGATCATCCCCTGATCATCGATCTTGATCATCGACCAGTGATCGTCTGAAATCTTGTCGATTTATCACAAGAACATCGAGCATCGGTCCTGATCATCGACTTTTTGTACCTGATCAAGCCTGATCACACCTGATCGTCACCCGTCGATCTACTACGAGGATATCCCAATCTTGCATCGGAACCTCGCGGATTCACATCCCGTTCATCTGAAGAGCGACCCACGCCCAAGCCGTCGGGTACACAAGGTGAGCAGGAACACAAGTAAGTCACAAGACAATCGGAGGAACCCCTTCGTTAGTCGGCGATCCGGGTGCCGTGGTAACGCCTGATCAAGCTTCAAAAACTTTTATCAGCCGCTCCACCAGATGGGTGCTAGAAATTCGTCATCTCGGTTTAGCCGTGGCGAAAGGAATGGTGTTTGACTATGAGAGTAACGGGGAATGATTGGAAGAGTGGATTCACGCTGATTTGAAAAGATTTGAGTAGACACAGTATGCTTAGTGAATTACTATGGGTGGAACTTTGATATAGTGTCGTGTATTGGTAAAATTCATACGGCTCGGTCTTTTTGTCAGTATCTTTCTTTTAGTGCTGGTTAGAGCTTAAAGCCTGTGACGGTAGGAAAGTTCGTCGTGGCCAACTCGACTACCTCTTGCGCACATCGCCAATGCAGCGTGTGTCCGGATCCACCATGCCCATAATTGTGGATGATTAACTTTCCACGCTGATTTGGCGCAGCGACCAATTCCATACGCACGCCTCTACTACGTCCGGGCCGCAGTCTTGTCATTTTTGCAATCACCTTGCTGTTGGCAACCGCTGGCCACAAACGACAACAACGGACCCATATATCTTTAACGTCATGATCATATTATCGGTGCTCCAATTATGCTCTTGCACGGTTCCCCCAAGTATCACGTCCCCATTTGGCCGCGGAATGATATGGGTATGTTCATTCTCTTTATCAAGGAACGTTATTTGCTTGTTGAGCTTTGGATTGTGCACGTTAATAACATGACCTCGGATTGGATAGGGGCGTATCGTCTTTGGCCAAGACCTTCGATATTAATCCTGCATAATATATCGACAATCAGACCAATCGATCGTGAGCTTTCCCTAACCTAAAACTCGAACATTGATTCTATACCAGAGAAAACATTCACTAGCATGTCTCACTCTTCGCGTTCCGGGCTTTTCACACGACGCTGTGTGGCCCTATCAAGTTGGGGTGTGTGGCCTGATCTGGAAAGAAGGATAGTGGAAGAGCTTCTCTTGACGAAGCCGATGACAGTGCAGCGACCAGTAGTGCAACGAAACACAAGCTGAGGGCGAACTCAACCTTCAATTGTGAAAAGCCGAAAGTCTGGGCGTCGAAGGAAAGAAAAAAAGATACCGAGTAATGATAATGCCGAGAAAGCGGGTGGAGAAGAAGTTGACGATGGAGCTCATGAAATGAACAAGTGAATGGTCGATGTGGCAAAGGAAAACGCTTTGGGCGTAGTCGCGTTCAAGGACGCAGACGTAAAGGTGGCGAGAGCGATTGAAGTGAAGAAAATAGCGGGTCTCCAACGAACAATACGGATTCTGCCCCTGTCGATGCTAACGGACAATGAAGACGGGGGTAGTATGGTTTCGATTCTGATTTTGAGCTCAGAAGTTTCGGTTGAGGTTTTCGGAAACGGATTGTCTGTTATTACCTGAATACATGGTGTTAGAAGATTTCAAACCTGTAGCACTTGGTGAGCTTAAGTGGATTTTATTGGCTTAAAAGTATTTTAATTATATACTATATCTTACTTCTCTTTTTAAAGGCTTGAACACAATGCCTAGCAGACTTCTAGCGGTGACTATACCGCACGCGCACCGCAAGGCTCCTGGTATTCAAGTGAGCAAACGTCAACCTACACACCTGCCTGTGCTAACAGATGATGCCTTTGTCGCTGCCATGAAAGGAAGAGCGGACACGGGGAGCCCATGGAGGAATGGTGAACTGGTGGAGAACGTATACGGTACGCATATGCATTAGAGTGATCAGTGCTGATTAGAGAGGACTAGCCAGCCAAAAAAAGCTCCCCCAAAATGATGAATATGCGAAGGCAGTACTCCGATAGGGAGAAATTTCTTTGATATCTGCGACACAGCTTCCTTTTCGAAAACCGGAAATAGTCTGACACAGTCAAACCCAGACTAATTTTGGTAACAGACTATTTTGGGTCGATCAAATCTAGTACGTGTTGACTCTCTCGTGTCTTGTTCTGCCACTTTCCATCCCCTTGATGAGCTCAATCTTCTTCTCATTTCATTTCCGCCGCCATATCTCCTTCATCTTCTCGACTATGAACGAGTCTGCCGGTTTACAATAGATCGATGAGAACTCTTTAAGGCACTTGTTGACGTCGAAGCGCCCCAAGTAGTTAACGAAAAGAATCATTTTGTACCTACACGTGCGTCAGCGCGGATCGCTCTTCTCCCCTTGAGATATTCATGAAAGAGACAATGAGTCCTCCAGACTTTCATACTGGAACGATAACAGCCACCTGGTGTCTTGTCTAGCACGCCCCGTATCGGATATTTTCCCTCAGCATTCCGAATGATATATTGGGAGGGATGATCTGTGCTCTCGGGCTGTCTGAGGGTCGAACAATCACCATTGTCAGTTCCAGAGGGGAAAGACATGCCACCCCAGACTTCGTGCTCGACCGCGCTCCTTCGTTTGCCTTCGTGCCGATAAGCATTGGGTCGTTCTCTTGACGAGACGAGCTAGTTGTACCACATCTTGATGCGCTCTCTTTTTCTCCACCAGTCGGTGACTTTGGCCAGATTGGCCTTGCGCGTTGGGTAGGACGTGACAGCTTATCTACCTACCGGACGATCCACGCTGCAGTGGGATCTTACGGGTGAAAGAAAATCATGGGGTTCCGCGCTTGCGTGCGCTTTTTTTTGCCATGTGTGCTTCCATTCACTTTGAGTTGTTCGTTCAGCACCAGCCATTGCACCAAAGACAACATGAGATTGGACGTACCCAATTCGTCGGGCTTAAAAAAAATAAAAATCCTATTGAAAAAAACATTCGTGCCAGCACTGGGTAGGACACTCGCCTCGAATTTTATCTATGTGGTCTGATAAAATGGTCCGACTATCTTGGCGTAGTGGTAACATCGAGGACCACAAAATAGGTTGACGGCACGATGAGGAGCCTATTTCTAAAGCTGGGCATCCACAATGTCTACACGCCAATAACTGGTAAAGGATAAGATTTTTTTTGTGGCGAGGCAGGTGGAACCCGGATGAGCCTAACGGAGCTTCAGTAAATATTTCAAATGACAAAACTATCAGTTATATAACCAAGTACAGCGTAGTGGTCTCGTTTACGTGGAGAAACAGATGAAAATTTTAAGACACGATGGCGTCACTTTTTTCCAGGAGTGAAATATCCCCATTACAAAATGGGCATATATAAAGCGGTCCATGGGTCAGTCTGGAACCAGCAACTCGGAGAGAAAGCCACTACGTACGTGGACACGCCATCCATTCACATGTTGCAAAAATACTGCGATTCTATTCCCAAGCGATGCCTTTCTTTTCACTAACGGCACAAGCGGTGGAGCATGTGGTTGAATTCGATCATACGCGCACGACGTTCCCAACTCTTGCGAGCGATCCTCAAAAGTTGTATCTTTACCAAGTTATCATTCATCCACTAGTGTGACAAGATCGTCCGCCTTTCGTAGCAAGGATGTGATTGTTCCACCATACTGCACAACCGGTTTCTTTCCCACTCAGCTATCATTGAACTTGAATTTCTCTTAAGTGGGTCAGACCTCTTTTCAATCGCTTGAAAAGGTCTTCAAGTGATATGGAATCAAGGAATACGTGTAAAGTCCATTCCTCCTCGCACTGATCAACGCCACTTATGCGACGCAATGTCGCTCCTGAAATGCTGGTCTAGCAAGAGAGTGCGGTAATCTTTGAATTCTTTCGCGCGTTCTAGCAGTATGAGAGCTTCTTCTTCTGATGGGGGGCATCATCATGTACCAACAAGTTACTGAACTTGTAAGGGATCTTCCACCATTTTGTCACAAGGGCGTCAACGTTTTCACTCTGAAGCTTCAAAAACGATCCGTTGAGCCATGTCATGAAATGGAGCTCATAGTCCAAAGCTTGGAATACGGCGCAAAAAATTCTTTCTCCAGCTTCGTCAATCGTGGCGTGTAGTCCGTGGGAGGAAGCAAAACGCTGTCTCTCTATAATCAAATTACGCGCGAGAAAAGTGCTGCTTTAGCCAGATCATTAGCCCGTGCGTCTTGCATTATGCTCGAGATAAGTGTGTCACGCAGTTCCAGTAACCGGGTCTTATAATTTACTCGTACCACCACACAACGAGTGGGAGGAAGACGAAGTCAAAAGGCAAGGACAAATCCAAACGAACCGCAAGCTTGTGAAATCGTCGGATCTGTTCATTTACGCGATATTCCACTATGCAAGGAGAATTTATTTGTTTAGGTGTGCCACAAATGTATCCGGTGCGTATACGCACAGTGCGGCTAGCGCACAGAGGAAAACTTTCCTAAAGCGGAGATGTGCCACTACTCAGCCGATACGCCCTTATAAAAGGGCTTAGTAAGAGAGTTCACTCTTTCTCGGGGACAATATTTCCTTGGTTTACTTGTTAGGATTAACTAACGCCTTGAAACAAGGCTTCCCTTAGAAAGGGCGTAGCTAAGGAAGGTATTCCCTTTGGCTACAGACACTCACAGCACGCGCGACCGGTCGAGGTCGTGCGTCTAGCTGGATTAGTGTATTTTGTAAACTGAATGTATATTTAAGATATAATTAGCCTAAATTAATTTAAACTAATGTAAACTATATGTAATACTAAGTAGAACTTACTCCATTCGTACCTAGCCGAAATGTAATGTACACCACCTGTGTACCAACACGTGGCAGGCTGCCACGCTTCCACCAAGGGCTCCCGCCCTGATTGGTTAAAATAACCAATAGGTCCAAACCTTTCGGACCGGTTAATACTGACCCCAACCGTAGTGTACTTACGTACACAACATAACTAAATGTAACCAAAATGTAACCCTGTTACTGTTACAACAAAAAATAAGTGGCGTTAACAATTTAAGTAAGGGATAACCCATTCGCACATGATGTTTTTCCTAAGGGCGCGGCTATTTCGACACACGCAATTGGTATTTCCACACGCACCCGGCACACCATGATACCGCGTCAGATGGCACTGAAAGTACGACGTCAACTCTGTATCATCCCCCTTTGTCAACGTCGGCAGGTACTATGGCACATCACGATCCGCATACATCCACCCTCGGAAACAGTCCGCTCATGGTATCCATTCCGTCTTATTGCTCGTTATCATCGTTAATCATGATGGAGGACTCAGACTTTTCGCCTCCTTCAACGCCGACGCCATACTTCTCTTTATGCTGACGTTGAATCTCTGCCGAATCAGGCCACGAAGCAAGGCGTCGTGCAAACCAAGTGCGCCATGATGCCATATGCGTGATTTCGTAATTCGAGCCGGGAAGATGGTAGAGCGATTCAAAAATCGGTGGCAATGGGCAGGCACACGCAAGCTTCGTCACAGCCATAAAGTGGCTTTTGTTGAAAAGGATGGCGATTGGCGTTCGGTTTTCCATCGTGTCCGGAAAATACACACGTGACGTACCGGCAAATGCAGCATTGTTTTCAAGGACAAGCAACGGCCGGCCATATGTGTTTGCCGCAATAATTCCGTGCTGCAGCAGCGTGAACCAGTCCCTTGTTGCCGCCGGAGACTCACATTGTCCAATGCTTGAAACTAACTTCGTAAATCGCGCGTGGCCAAATGTTTTCACGTAGAAGTAGGCACGTGCTTGCACGTGCGTCACCATCGTTTGTCAAACTACAAACCAAGACTCATCACCAAGTCCCAAAGTCACTGCCAATGCTCGGAACCCACAGTTACCGTCGCCGTCCACGTTTGCATGCGATTCGACACCCAGCCGCAAAGGATCCCCAGGAAAGTCACTGAGGTTGGGCGGTTTATCAATTCCACCTAGGTTTGGTGGCTTTTCCTTCTTTCCATCCACGACGGCATCAGCATTATTTTCGACCTCTTCCTTCACACGCACTGCCAGTGGGCATTTTCGGGAATCCCGGCGATGTCCAACTTGGTTAAACGCACCGCAAGTGACCTTTCTTCTCTTCGGTTTTGTGTCCTTGCTGGGTGGATCAACGTATTCAAACCCGGCAGGATCACGTTTTGTCGACTTGTTATTTGGTGGCCTACCCTTTGCCTGCACAGAAGGAGGTTCTCTTAGCACATCCGGAACTTGTTGGGAAATATTGGCCAGCTCCTTGACTAATGTTGTGTGTTTTTGGTCGGTTAGAGATGTAAATGATATCGCAACCTGATGGAGGAGATCTGGAAGATGGTCCTTGCTCTGTCGGACAGCAGATGGAGGTGGTGGTGATGTCATGTGTAGGTTCCATTGCACATGCACATCTGTTAATTGAAGAGGACGATCAGCTGCCATAATTTGCCGAATAGCATGTTTGCACGGAAGCCCCCAGACTCGCATATAGGACCCCGAGCAATCATCATCGGTATCATCTGTTGATGGTTGGCGTGCAAGGACCAGCTATAACAATAAGAACCCAACAAGACATATGATCAGTCAGAGTTGTCACTGTTGTTGATCTCTGCTGCCGATCCGGCACCACACGCACATCGGGACGGAAAGCCCCACTGCCTAACTTTTGGTGAGCTAACCTTACCTGCTCATATATATTGCGCAGAGCAAAGAACGAAATCTTGTAGTTAACCCCACTGAAGAATCTTCCCCTCGGAGTAGACTGAGCAAAGTTGCAAATCTTCATGCTTTCCTGTTGACGTTGAACGTCGTAACTTGCAATAGAGTTAGTGACCGCCAGGTGAAACCGCTCACAGCAGCCAAAAATGTTGCTAACACTATGCGGCGGATATTGTTTGACCAGGCGATGAGCCCTTTCTCCACGTGAAGTCACAGCATGCCCAAAATTCGGTACATGATCTGTCCAGGCACGGACAAAGCGGTGCTTGTGAGGATCGATCCATGTCTCCCGTATGTATGCGATGACTTTAGTGTTGTATGTGGTTTGGAATGCTCCCCAGAGTTTGTCGAATTCTGACTCGGATCGAGCATAAACAACCTACAGTACCAGCAATGACTTAGGAAGTGACAAATCCTGGATGAGATGGGGATTAACACTGCGACATAACTTCCACGTACTGTTTTCCAGTATTTCATGAACTTGTTCCATTCCTCACCGGAGGAGCTGTCATCACGCTTTTGATGCTGAAACATCGGCTTACAGTGCTTCACAATATTTTTCTCGATATTCCAACAGCAAAGAAGAAGCTTCACTTTTGGGAAGACAACCTCAATGCTCGACATAAGAGCCAGTTCGCGATTAACAACAAACACATCAGGCTGATAATCCTCGTGGAAGAGCGACCGAATGAAGCTGAGCGCGATGTTGTATGACTCTGTACTTTCGCTTGCCATGAAGACAAATGAGAAGGAAAATGTTGTGTATAAGACCGTACAGCCAACAACATGGAGCAGAGAAAGTCGCGAACCATTTGTTTTGTACGTTGCATCAACGAGCAAAACATTATTGTACAAACGAGCAAGCTCTGCACATTGCGGATGAGCTCAAAATAGATGCAATACCTGGTGCTGTGCGTCGATTTCCGTCTCCACAGTGACATCCAGGTCCCTGAATGTGCGAATTAGCGCATCCATTGAGGTGCTCCCGTCAAGATTTGCTTGAGTGCTTGTTGACATCGATTGTAGATTGCCTTTGCTGGGATATCTACACCGTCACACACTTTTCGCACGTGTGACTGAATATTTCGAGGTCTGACGCCGGATTCATAGAGATCAACTACTGTTTTGCTGATGTCAGGCCGGAGGCGGAGATTAACTGGATGCGCTGACGGATGCGTGGAGGGGTCATGGTTATGTTCGGCATTCTGCACTTCAAAGTTCCAGTAAGTTCCGTATTCCTTTACAATGACTCGAAAGGGACAATCATTGCACTTGCTGCGTGAAACAAGCCTTCGCGTTTCAGCAGTTAATCCAAGTCTGTTCCTTGGTCTTCCTCCGCGGTCACATTGGTAGTAAACAAGATATCGTCCGTTTCGTTGCTTATTTGATGTCTTGCATACGATCCCGTAACCTTGTGTCGCAGAAAAGTTGTTAAATGCCGTTTACATCTCCTTGCGGCACGCAAACGTTTGATGCTGAAGACTGATTGGTGGCTGAAGAAGGGCAGGTGGTTCCGTTTCTAAAAATACAACAGAGATATTAGTGTGGGAGAACGACATGCAAACAATGACAAACCTATGCTCACCAAGCGTTGCGGCATCCTTGTGTGTGTGGCGAAGCTGACCCAAGCATTTTGGTCGTTTTGCGTCAGCAGCACACCGATCGGCTTGTCGGCAATAGGATTGGTGGAAATCAAGGAGGTTTTCGACCAATCGTGTGCGGGAGGGGTTAAGAACACGGATTTTGGTGAGTCACATGATATGGCGTGCACTTACATATTTTTATGTTTTGTACATATTAGGGACCATAGGGGATAGTTTAACTTAGTCGTTAATTTTATTGGCTTTTAACACCCGAGTGTGTGTCGTTTTTCCAGCCTTTAACACTCAAGGAGAAGTCGTTTTGTCGCTTTGTACATCAGTCGCCTCTGCACGCCACAGAGTGTTTGGAAGCAGAGGGTCGAGCAATCCCCTCAAGCTTATTATACCCTGCCAGGACGCTTACAGGCGCACTTGGCCCGCCGGAAGTCCCTCGACGGGAGTACACATTGGTCGACTTTTCAAGCGCAAGTTGCGCATGTTTGGAACGTGTTATCAAGTCATTGGATATTTCGTGGAGATATCGTTCGTGGAGTGTATCACGTTCTTATTGGATCTCTATATTGTAGTTTTGGACTTTATTCTCATATTGTTGGAATCTACGATCGATTGAGCGATCTTCCCTTTTAAGTATATTTACTTGGAGTATAACTGGTCTGTCCGTACCCAGGGTGAAGAGTTCCGCCCAGGGTACACTACCCAGCACGGTCTCCCACATTTATACCACAAGTCGATTTACAGCACCGATCCACCGAGTGTGTTACCAGCCCATTCCATCGGGTACACAAGGTGAGATGACAAACGAATCGGACCAGGCGACCTATGATGATGATCGGTCGTCTGCTAGCAGCGGACGATCAGATCGGATCGTAAGCGAAGGTTTGCGGGGTACCCCCCTCCCCGTAAGTTGGACGGCCGGGCACGATGGTGGTCAGGTTCTCGACACTACGGTGTTCGATTTTGAACTTGACTCCACCACAATGGTGCGCGTGCCCGGATAACTTGGTGATCTTGGATATCACCGCGACGATATCTCGCGAAGAATTGATTACAATGAATTAAATGTGGAATCGTTCTGGAGAGGACATAAGGAACGGATATCGCCTTATGTTCTCGTTGTCGATGAAGATGGCAATGTCCGATCTGGCCGGGTGGAGGACCAGATCGGGATTAATAAGTTTTTTCCTCCCCATAAGGCTCCCACCGGAGCCGATCGGTACTATAGCAAGTCTTGCTATAGTTCCGGAAAGGATCAGGACTTTTGTCCTGATCCTATGTATTTGAATGAATGTTTTGATGAACAGATAAAAAGTGAAAACGACTTGGAGGCTGATCGGGCCGATCCAATCCACCCTCACAAGGCCCCCAAGCAGAGGCTCAGAATGCCGTCCAAGGAAGACGACTTGGAAGAAAAGTCGCAGGTCAGGGATGGGGTTATCAAGGAAGAAGACCTGACCAGGATGTATTACATCCACGAGTTGAAGAGATTTACTCGTGAAGATCAGGTCATGCGGATCTTAAACCCCCAGATCCCCGATCACCTTCTCGGACCCACCACCGAGCATATCCAGAGCGATCGGCCGTTGCTATTGGTGAAGAACCTACTGGCGATGTTGGCTGAGGTCGCCATGAAAGTGCGAAACCTCGCCAGCGTACAAAAACTGTTCGATCTGGATACTTGGAGGCTGGAGATGCCGATGTCGACCCTCCATGACCATTTGGTGCCGTTGGTGGGGGCGGTTCGCCGCCCAATCACACCGTGGCATTGAAAGCCGCTGAAGTCACGGCAGCATACAATGATGTGTGCTCCGACGATAAGTAGTTGTATCAGTCTCCACCTGCCTCTAATGGCTCATCGGAGTTGGAGGTCGGTGTTGAGCGGATGACCATGAGGGCGGACCATACCCCCATGGGAGCATAAAAAGGACGTGCGACAACAAGGGGCTGAATGCCAGTCGGGGCCCCAGGAGCCCCCACAGGTTTCAGTACCTCCAAAGGAGGATGCCAACACGTTGCCCATGACCCAAGCTAACGTCTAAGCCATGTTTGAGGCAATGATGGAGCGTTTCATGGGAGACCGATTCCGATCTCCTCCGCGCCCGCATGCCCAGGACCGATCTGCCCGTCAAAATGTCAATATTTGCCGGGATGTTGATATGGAGTCATGGATGCAGCGGATAAGGCTATCCGAGGTGGTAAACCAGTTGGAAAACGAAGACTCAAGCCGCAACCAGCCCGACCGCGCCGATCGAGCAAAAACAGCGATTTCGACATGGAGTCGATCGGCGATCCGGATGACCACTATGGGTCAGACGGTGCAGGTGTGGGCAGAACGCGCAGGGCGAACCTAGCCTCTACAACCGCTTTTGATTGTGGATCTACTGCGATCCCACGCATTCGCATGGCTGCGACCACGGATCTCAAGGACTTTACTGGCAAGGAAGCCGACGAGGAGCAAGCCAGGTCGTGGTCAAGTATGCTTTCTTACGGGATCAGACACCAAAAAAGGAACGGTGTCTGATCTTCAGGGATCTGCTGAAAGGACAGGCGGCGAACTGGATCCAACAGTTGGGTCGGAATGTCCGATCTGACTGGGATCTGCTATGTTCAAAATTTGAGGGGCAGTACTGCAACTCCGGATTCTCTACCGCCCGCAAATACCATCATATGCAGAAGCGGGGCGACGAGACGCCAATCGAGTACTGCACCGTCTGAACGTGGCTGCAATTCGCGCCGGGATAGTGATCAAGGAAGGCAACCCGCCGACCGGTGCCGCTATGGAGCACGTGCGTCACTATATTAGTACCCTTGATGACCAAGAGTTGGCGGATCAGCTCACTCTGCTGTGCCTCAAAGATGTGGGGAGAAGTGGAGCAGACGTTGCGGACACTGCAACACTCACGCAGCATGAGGGCGAAGGTCGCTGTTGGATCGGGTTGCTACAGATCGAGGACCCAGAACGACCCTGTGAAGAGGCCCCTGGCCAGATCGCCCGTGATATTAAGGCGATCATGACTGAGTACAGCACTGGGTCGGAAGAGGAAAGTAGCGGCATTTCCATTCGGGAGTCAGACGAAGACCATTATCGCCACGTTTTCGTCACGGAACTTGCCTTAAGAACCAGATCGACGCCTAACCAGGCGTATCGGAAGGGCAGGAGTGGTAACAAGTCCGACCCGGACCGACCTCGCAAGAAGTGTTCTCACTTCGGGTCAAGCAAGCATGACGGTGGGGACTACTGGAAGAAATTGATATGCAAGAAGTTCTAAATACGCAGTCACCCCACCGATCACTGCCTCTTCGTGTGCAAGTCATGTGGAGAGATCCACGAGGCCGGCCAGTGCAAGATCGAAGAGTTCTTCAATCTTATGCGCAAGTGGTATGTGCCGGGTAATCACGCGGGGATGCTCCCACCGGACGTGGAAAAGATGTTAAACTAGAACGCTCGCCAGGTTGGAATCTGGATCGAGCCGAGCGATCTACGTTTGCAATCTATGAATATGTCGGCAAGGAGAATAAAACGGACAATACATGTTCTGTTCTCAATCGCGTCGATCGGGATCATCCGGTCTATAATCTAACGACCGATGAATATTCCCGATCGAAGGTGGTCATGCAGCTGGATCTGCTGCCTGGGGAGTCTCGCGGATACTGGAAGTATCATGCGACCGACAAATGGTTCAAGAAGGCAAAAGACTGTGGTAAGATTAACAACCAGAAGGCAACGATGTTGTTCGACTCTGTGGCCGAAGTTTCAATTATCGACTCCGCCTGTGCTCGTAAGGTCGCATGTCGTATAGACGATACCCAGAGACAAGAATGCGTTGGAATTGGTGAAAACTCTAATATGACCGACAGAAGGACGCGCGTGAAGATCGCCCTATCGGGTTCGTTGGTCTACTTCTTCAGCGCTTGGGTTGGCAAGTTGGCCGATCCGGATGCCCTGTTAGGCATGGATTACATGGTGCCGGCAGGTATTCGCCTTGATCTGTCTCATGGAGTGCTTACACTCCCGGATGAGGTCCAGATCCAGTTAGCTGGCCGGCGGCCCCTATACGGAGCGCACACCGATCTGGTCAGGTGGAACCAAGACTTCACCATTCCAGTCGGCCAATCCGCTGATACCCCGGTCGACAAAGGTTTTCGATCAAGGAAGTTATGGGTGACCAGGGGCGATCGGTGGGTGCCAACCTTTGTGAAGAGCGCCGGCCGATTTGATTTTGTCCGAGTCACTAATATCGGTGACAAGCCGCTTACGCTCGACAACAATACTATTGTTGGCATGAGGCTGGCGGAAGGGAAGGTGCCAAGACAGGCGGGGTTCGTCTCGATCGGATCGAGATGGTATGTTGAGTGGCAGAACTTGGCATACCAAGTGACCACCGATCTGATCAGCGATGATGGACCGGTGGAAGAAGATACCTCACCTATGGTGGAACGACCCAGATATGTAACCCCAAAGATGTTAATTCGAAGAAAGGCACCGCAGTCGCCTGACACGGTGGACCATCAAGCAGATGGGCCAAGGTTCGTCAACAAGGTGGCGTCACAAGAACAGGCGACAGCGGAGCCGGAAATAGAAAAAGGGGACAATGGGATGGCTGGGGAGTACCACGATGGCGCGCCTAAGCAGATCGATGTCGTTGAAGATCAGCCAGCCGATCGGGAACAGCAGTGTGCAACCGATCAGGACCTTTTTTTTTTAGGTGATTTTCCCCAGAAGATGATTAAGTTTGTATACATGAGGGCGGGGTTCATACATTCAGGAGCCGGAGAGCCAGATGGCAGTCCTCCCTGAAGTGTCTGCCGATCCGCCCGAAGTCACCTTGGACGATCTACAAGTGGGTGATCGGGATGGCAACAGTCCCGACCAGATCGATCAGCTTAAGAATATAATATGGAAGAAGAAACATCTGATGATCGGGAAAGGCAATGCCTTACCCCCTGCTGCTCGCGGAGCGATTTGTGACCTCGATGTTGGTGATGCCAAGCCGATCGCCCAGCGATGCCGACGTGTGGCGCCACAGTACCGTGATAAATTGTCTGCTTTTATTAAAGGACTGTTATCCACCAAGATCTTTAAGCCTTCGACCTCGCCGTGGGACTCGCCGATCGTGATTGTGATCAAGAAGAACGGCGTCGACATCAGGCTGTGTATCGACTATAGGTTAGTAAACCGGTTGACCAAGCTTATGGTGTACCCGATGCCGCTGATCAGCAATCTGTTAGTAGATCTGGACAAGACCCTATGGTATTGCTCACTGGATATGGCAAGTGGATTTTGGGTGGTTTCGATGACCGATCGGGCTAGCGAGATTTCCGCATTTGTTACGCCGTTCGGTCTGTTCGAGTGGAACCGTATGCCGTTCGATTTGAAGAACGCGCCCTAGATCTACCAGAGGCTGATCGACAACGCACTGTATGGACATTTCAAGATCAGTACCGATCGGTACACCACCGAAAACCATGACGTATTTAGAGAGGGTGAACCCGATCGGGAAAGTAGACCGTCCGTTCTGGGGAGGCGATCGTATATCGATGACATTCTGATCCCTGCTTCGTCATGGAGCGATCTGTGCGAGAAGGTCAAACGGTTGTTGACATGCAATCGCTGGAACCTGTCGATCAGTGATGTGAAGAGTTTTTGGGGCATGTCCAAGGTCGCCTATTTGGGTCATATGGTGTCGATCAGTGGGCTGGAGGCCAATCCCAATGATATGGAGTCACTGAGCATCCTCTCGTTTCCAAGATCACTGAAAGCAATGCAGGCCTTCCTAGGGAGCCTAAATTACTACAGTCGCTTCGTTGAAGACGTCGCGATTTTTTTTTACGCGGCCGTGCTGTACGAGCTCCGGGAAGTCGACTACCATATGTTGCGCGAAGGAGATCGGGGAGCTTTAAGGGAGGGCTGCGACTCTGATCTGCCTGTAGATTTTCCGCAGGTGGAGGCAGAGGATCACATGAAGCGTGCACATGTTTCTTTCGTTATGCTGAAGGCCAAGATGGCGACGGCACCGATTCTCAGACACTTCGATCCGGAAAAAATGCCGATCGTCATTGTGTACGCTAGTAAGTGGACCATTTCTGTCACTCTAGTGCAATAACATGATGGTGTGTACCATCCGGTCACTTTTACGAGCCGGACGTTGAAGCCGAACGAAGTCAACTATAGAATCGTCGAAAAGGAAGTTCTGGCTTTACTACGGTTTTTGGATGTGTGCTACAACCTGCTGGTCGGCCGACCTGTAAAGGTCCTTTCGAGAAAGTAGCATTGGCCTGGCTATTATCGGCCAATGGGATGAACGGTCGGCTCGGCATATGGTCAGCGATCCTGTCACAGTGGTCCTCGAGGTCGTCAAGTGCACCAAGGAAGAGGAAGAGATATTGGGCACATTGGCTGCCATTATCACCCCTCGGTCTGAAGTGGATGAAGCTCTGGTGGCGATTGCCCCAAGGAAGCAACCTCGACAGTCAATCTCACTGCCGCCACCGATCGTCGATCGGGATGAGGAACTCCTGGTCTTGGGTTTCGACGGATCGGCTAGCGTGAAGAAGAAGGTGGGATCCTATAGTGCCTTACTGTGGAAGTTACCACAGTGGTCTATAGTAGCAGCCGCCACTGATTTCACGCCTGACATAACGGTCAACGAGTCGGAATAGCGAGGGCTCGTCCTATGTCTCGATCTGCTGTCATCACAAACGAAAGGGCGGATCATCATATGTGGTGACTCCAACCTAGTGATAAGGCAGATCACCGGGGAAATCGGCTGTAAGGCACCACGGCTGAAGTTGTTGAATGATCGGGTGATGAAAGTACTGAAAGACTATCCCAACCACGAGCTATTGCACGTGAAACGGGATTGGAACAGAAGCGCCTACCATCTCGCGACCCAAGCCATGCGAGACCAGATCGGGGCGACGATCACCGAGGAGGCCGTTCTCCATGAACTTATGGACATAAACAGGCTCCCGGAGTTGATCAAGCCCAAGGACAGCCCTGATCAGGTACATGTGATGGCTGCGACTAGATCGCGAACTCAGAAGTCGCGCCGATTGTTCCCAAAGGAAAGGCTGAGTGAGTGCGTTGTACAACAGCTAAGGGCGGAACGGATCCTCAAGGCGCAGGACGAAGAAGAGTGAATCGTCAACTTGAAAGCCTATCTGCGCGGTGGACTGTCCAAGTTAACGAACGATCAAGCGAAAGAGTGTACCAAGATCGCGGACAGTTACGATGTGGATGACTATGGATTGCTATATTGCTGCCGTGACGTTGACCAAGACAGTGACGATCAAGATCGACTGGCGAAACTGGTAATCCCTGAGTTGCTACAGCCTTATGTCCTTCATCACTACCATGTGAGTCTAGAAGGGGGACATCAAGGCATAGGCAGGACATACCACAAGATCAGGGCTCACTTTCACTGGAGAGGACTTTTTCGGAGCGTGCAGAAATATGTGGGCTGTTGCACAGATTGCGAGACCGGAAAGGGCAGACCGATAATCAAGGGGCGATCGCCCGGGAATATCGAGGCTCCTTACCCTTTCCAGGTGATAGAAATGGATCACATACCGTCGCTGCCCAGATCGACACGCGGTAACACTGAACTGCTGATCTGGATCGACCTTCTCACTGGTCTGGTGATCGCAAAGGCTATTGCATCCCGATCTGCGGAGCAGATCGCCCAGAGTTACGAAGAATGCGTGTTCAGAAGGTTCGGCGCCAGCGAAGTTATCAGACACGATCGGGAACCCGGTTTTATGGCTGAGGCGTTCCGATCGTTCAATAACATGCTAGACCAGAAGCAGAGCGCGAAGATGGCATATCGTCCGCAAGCGAACGGATCGTCTGAACGCATGGTGCAGACAATCACAAGGTTGATCAAGATGTATGTGGCCGATCCGGGACAACGTGACTGGGACGAGTATGCGGAGAGACTGGTATTCGCACTCAACTCTTTAACCGATCGGTTCCGAGGAGAAACGCCTTTTTATCTGGCGTATGGATGGGACACTCGATCGACACTTGAAGCGGCGATACCGATCGGCTGCACTCGGACCCGCGATCGCGATGCCCGTCGTTGGCGCATGCAGGTCCAGAAGCATTACCAGCATGCGAAATAAGTCGTCAATGAAAAGTTGCGTCAGGCCACGCAAGATCGAGCAGATTGGAATAACGATCAGGTCCGCCCTCATGGTATTGAACCAGGGGCGAGGGTATGGTTATACCTCGATCGGGTCAAGGAAGGCTATGCGAAGAAGTTGGCTCATATGTGGAGCGGTCCTTTCCGTGTAGCAGAGCTGATCGGTGAGCACTCTGCCCGTCTGATCACGATCGGCACAGATTACAAAGATTTTACGATCGTGCACGTGTCCAAGCTTAAGCTGGTCAGAGAATTCCCCGATCGGCCTAAAATGCCCGTCTGGTGGACGAAGCGGGGAGCTTCGATTTTGATGAGGCTCTGACGCCGGAGGATAGTTCGGAAAGGCCATTGGAAGAGGAAGAATTTGAGGTGGAAAAGGTGCTAGATGTCCGATCGGTCAAGAAGACACGTTTCAGTCGCACCCACCGAGAATATCTGGTCCGCTGGAAGGATCATGACGAAGCAACTTAGATCGACGAACTTGACCTAAATTGTGGAGCACTGCTACGAGAGTTCGAGCGAGAACGAGTAAGTCGAAATCGCTTTGCTGTGATGCAGAATCATGAGGATGAAGGTCAAGACACACAGTAGCACCGATCAGTATATCGATCGGTGTGAATATGTGTAAGGTCTGAATTATTGTGAAATTTAATAAAAAAAAATTGTGATGAACTGTGATGAACTGGAGTAGTGGAATGACGAACGTGGTGATGATTTTCGCGATATGGATGGAAACTGTGTATGATAACGTGTTGGTGCAAGTTTGGAGAAAGTGATGAAATTTGATTAAGGGATCAGGTGATCAGGAGTTTGAAAAGAATGATGACATGTATTATGGATTATCTGGTCAGATAAATGCCACATAAAGAATTGAAATCTCCCCACAGACGGCCGATAGTCAGCGACGGATGGTCTCCGATCTGGTTCTGGTGCTGATTGCGCCAGGGATCCTTCCGATCGATCTGGGTCAAAGCGTCCTTCAGGTCTGTGACCGGCTCGTCACAATGAAGATCGGGATACCAGACGCCGTCGTCAGCTAATACCCCGGCTTTCTCAACCCGACGCTTGGCCATATGGATAACCATAGGATATAAGAAGATGTCGATGTCGCACTCGCGGGCCAGCATCCCTCCCAGAACGAACTGGCATAGGGTCTGCCAGGCCTCGCCCGCCCGACTCCGGCGCCTCTTTCGGTTTTTCTGGAACGAGATCAGGCCTTGATCATGTTGCGCTCGACCAGGACGAAGCACTATATAGTGCGTAGAATTCCAGATCGCTTGGCTGTAGGTTTTATTGAAAGCCTTCACTCGACCTAAGAACGAGTCGATCCACGCAGTCGACGCAAACATGGACCCCAGCTTGGGGCGGACGAACACTTTCCATGGCTCATCTGCGTACAGACGGGCGATTTGTGGCGCTGTGACCAGGTCCGCCCGCCATGCAGAAGCGTCAGGAGCCTTTGGCGCTGGAGGAAAAAGACAGTAGTCCGGGCGCGATAGATATCGGGCTAATATCTGCTTGGTCAGGGCTGATTGGTACAAGCTACCGATCTGCCACGATGACCATGGCGAAGTGGCATCTGAAGTCAGCGAAGGGAGAGGTCGATCTCCTGTCAACAACCCTTTCAATCGGGCGTGACGGCGCAGCCCAGATGTGCCGGGATGGAACGAAGGCAACGGTCCGGTCGACTCGCGCGTCGGTGCAGCACCATCACCCTGGGAGCTGATCGCCTTATTCGCCCCCGATGCAGGCTTCTCAGGAACGGAACCTCGGCGTTGATAGGATCGGGACTTGGATAACGCAGTGATCAAGAACTCGGAATCGCTCCATCCGCCCCCCGAGTCCTCTCCGGAGGAGACCTCTATACGCTTGGTGTGAGCGGCGCGGGGAAGCGAGGGTGCACGAGATTTAGTGATGATAGACTTGTCACCTATATCCGATCTTCGGCTTGGGAGATTAGCCATCGTCTTGGCTTTCTTCTGGGGCACCGCTCGCTTCTCCTCGAGTTCGGAGTCGCGCGCTATGTCCCGCGCCCTTGCGCCCTTCGACGCGTCCTTACGTTTCTTGGAAGTTTTCGGAATTTCGGGGTGCTTACTTTTGGCCAATGAGTGGCGTCGGGTCCGATCTTGATGCAGATCGACCAGAACGGCCGCTGCAGACCGGTCATCGCTAGAACATGCAGCCGGGCGCCGGTGCAACAAGTCAGTGGTGCAACAAGTAAGGCAACTGTTGGTATCACCGATTTACGGCCACCCAGCGACGATCAGACTCCTGTGTCCAGGCGTCCGATCGGCTCTGGAAGGACTCGACCTTCCCGATCTGCTCCCAGACCACGACCTGCAACTCGCCGATCTGCTTCTGCAGGTCACCATGTTGGGTGAGGAGTAAAGTACGATCGGACGGGTCCTCCAACCTCTGCCGGTTGACCACCGCGAGCTGTTCCAGGAGGTGCGACCTGTAGGCCTCCAAGCGAGACAGATTGTGCCGTGCGCCGATCAGCCCGTCCAATATCTGTCGAAGCTGATCGCAATGATCATGCGACTGCCGATCAGACGTAAATAAGGCGTCGAACGTTTTGGCGATGTCGGCGGGCAACCGATATACAGGCAAAGGAGGGTCAGAGCAGACCCAAGATGAAAACAGACTGATCGGATTACCTCGCGTTGCTTGTTGGGCGATCTGGGCCCGGAGACGTGCGTTTTCAGCGGTCACCTCCTGCAACTTCGTGGACATGGGGATCAACGTACCCACCTCCTTCCGCAGTTGCAGGAGTGAAGAATCCCTGATGTCTAACTGGGACTGAAGCTCTTTGACTGTTTTCCGGAGCTGATATGCCTTGATCTGATGCCTGTCCGGTATGTCGGACCCTGAAGTGCTGTGAGGGCTGTCAGCTCGGGCCGATCTGGTCGGCGAACCGATATGGGGCGATGAGGAACGCAGGTCACCTGTAGCAAAGAATGTCAAGAGAGGTTACAAGACGATCGGGTGTACAAGGCAAGTACCTGACGAAGGTGGACTCGGAGATCCGTCCATTGGTGAATTCCGCTTCTGTGAAGATCTGGAATATGATGAGATCGGGCCGCTACCGTTGCGCGGCTGCGACCAGACTCAGGGGCGGCAGTGGCGAAGCGGACCCAAGAATGTTGGTCGTTTTGCGTCAGCAGCACACCTATCGGCTTGTCGGCAATCGGATTGGTGGAAATCAAGGAGGCTTTTCGGCCAATCGTGTGCGGGAGGTGTCAAAAACACGGATTTTGGTGAGTCACATGATATGGCGTGCACTTACATATTTTTATGTTTTGTACATATTAGGGACCATAGGGGATAGTTTAACTTAGTCGTTAATTTTATTGGCTTTTAACACCCGAGTGTGTGTCGTTTTTCCAGCCTTTAACACTCAACGAGAAGTCGTTTCGTCGCTTTGTACATCAGTCGCCTCTGCACACCGCAGAGTGTTTGAAAGCAGAGGGTCGAGCAATCCCCTCCAGATTATTATACCCGGCCGGGACGCTTTACAGGCGCACTTGGCCCGCCGGAAGTCCCTCGACGGGAGTACACATTGGTCGGCTTTTCAAGCGCAAGTTGCACACGTTTGGAACGTGTTATCAAGTCATTGGGTTATTTCGTGGAGATATCGTTCGTGGAGTATATCACGTTCTTATTGGATCTATATATTGGATTATTGGACTTGTATTCTCGTATTGGTTGGGCTCTACGATCGATTGAACGATCTGCCCTTTTAAGTATATTTACTTGGAGTATAACTGGTCTGTCCATGCCCAGGGTGAAGAGTTCCGCCCAGGGTACACTACCCAGCACGGTCTCCCACACTTAGACCACAAGTCGATTCCCAGCACCGATCCACCGAGTGTGTTACCAGCCCATGCCATCGGGTACACAAGGTGAGATGAAGATTAAATCGGACCAGGCGTCCTGTGTTGATGATCGGTCGTCTGCCAGAAGCGGACTATCAGATCGGACCGTAGGCGAAGGTTCGCGGGGTACCCCCCCCGTAAGTTGGACGGCCGGGCACGATGGTGGTCAGGTTCTCGACACTACGGTGTTCGATTTTGAACTTGACTCCACCACATATATCGGTCCATGTTGTCGGTCGCGGCTGACGGAGGTTACGTGATCGTGTCGTACTAGCACTTGTGGGGCAGTGGGATCTTCATTCCACGTGATCACTTCCGACAATCTGTTGAGATCGGCCGAATCCTCCAGCTGTTTCTCGTCATCAATCTCAAATCTTGTCCCACCCTGCATGGCCATTGTGGTGATATGATATGCACTCTTATTCCACTCTCTTTTAACATGCACCAGATCATGATCAGTCCATTCGCGAAGGAGGTTAAACGCACGCTGTTGCAAAACTTGCAATCGCGGAGCTTTACACTCTATTTCACCACGCATTTGCAGGATTACCAAATTCGAATCTCCACACACGATCATCCTTCCTTTGGGATATCGCGACATTAGGTCCAAACTTAAAATCAATCCATGGTATTCCGCTTCGTTCACCGTGATATCAGGTGCATGATCGGCTACCGCGGTCATAATATCCCATCCGGTAATTTCCAAACGATAGCGCCGAACGCACCTACACGTCTCTTGACACTTGCAGATCCATCGAAACTAATAACGTAGGTTTTTTCGACTTTCTCAACCGTAGGAGGTGGTACTTCAATCATCTGCCGCGTTGCTTTTTCGGTGCGACCGCAATCAGTGCTTCATCGATTTCGGTGCGAGGGGTGATGCTTGCGTCTAACGCCCCTAGTATCTCCTCTTCTCCATGTACACATTTCTTGATTTCGAGGTCCCATTGTGATAAGATCGCAGTCCATCTGCCCAATCGTCCGTTTAGGCCGTTGGGTGTTAGTAACCATTTCAGCGTGGATAAACGTGACAAGACAGTGATCGTCTTTCCGACCAGCATCGTGAAGTAAACATCCAAAACCCGTAGAAGCGCTAGAACTTCATTTTCGATGGGGCTGTAATTCAGCTCACCGTTCTTCAATGTTCAGCTGGCGAATGCGACGGGACAATACACTTGATCATGTTCTTGAACCAGAACGGCGGATACCGCCCATTTGCTGGCGTAAACCACGATCACCGGCGTTTTTTTCTGATCAAAATGGTGCAGGGTTGGGCTGACGCAATCTTCGCTTTCAGCATGCTGAATGCTACTTTTGCCCTGATTAATCGATCGCCCTCATGATCCGAATTCTCCTTGCTCAATGATCGGCTCTTTAACTCTTGATAATCTATCTCCCTTAATTCGTAGAGTACAGCGGCATAGATCGCGAAATCTTCAATAAATCTACGGTAGTAGTTCAAGCTTCCCAAAAACGATTTCATAGCACGTAAGATGCCAGGTAAAGGCAAATCGATCAGCTCATCAAAATTTTTGGATTTGTTTCCAAGCCGCGGCTAGAGACATGATGCCCTAAATAAGGAACTTCACTTCGCCCCCAATACGATCTAGCCACACTGATCGAAAAGTTCCACTGATCGCACTTTTCCAACAGGTGCCACACCTTGTGACACAGGGTAGCCCATGTAGGTGCACGGATCAAAATATCATTGATATATGACCGCCGCTGCAGCACAGACGGGCCCGGTGTCTGGTCGGGCTCTCCCACAGTAAATACACCAGCCGTTTCGTCAGCACCGACCTTAACCTTGCGATACCCGTATAATTCATTATCAATCAGCCGCTGGTAGACTTGCGTAGCATTCTTTTGGCCAAAAGGGAATCCTATTCCATTCAAACATCCAAATGGAGTGACAAACGCCGAAATCTGACGTGCATGATCGGTCATAGACACGACCCAAAAATCGTTCGCCATATCCAAAAAGAAAAACCACAACGCTTTATCCAAATCTTCGAGTAGATTAAAAATCAGGGGCATTGGTATACCATCAAACGTGTGAGTTGATTCACCGCGCGATAATCGATAAATAAGAGAATATCAACCCCATTCTTTTTCACGATGATCACTATAGGTGATGCCCAGGGTGACGTAGACGGCTGAATGATCTTAGTCGCCAATAGCCCCTTGATCAAAGCCGATAACTTCTCGCAAAATTGCAGGGACACCTTTCGACACTTTTGGGCGATCGGGCGCGCATTGCCTACATCGATATCGCAAACAACTCCTCGTGCATCAGGAGGTAGCGCGTTCCCTTTACCGATCAACAGATGTTTCTTCGCCCAAATTATGTCGCGAAGCTGATCAATTTCTTCTGCCGTGTCGACCAAGGGGTCTCCGACTAGAAAATCATCTTTAGTCACCTCTTTGGTGATTGCAGATACTTTGGGCAACGTAGCAAGCTGCTTCTCTAGTTCTTCCACAAACTAATCTCCACCTTCATGGTAGCAAACTTGATCATCGATAGGGATTTCACCAAATTCGCTAGGATCGGCTGATACAGGGTGATCACGCGTATCTTGACTAGGCGTATCTCTTGTAACAGGTTGTTCAACTCCGTGACCCAAGGTCGTACCTTTCGTCCCCGGCTCCTTATTGCACCGCGCTTGCTCCTCTTGCACCTTTTGCGACCCTCCGGTTACCAATGCCACAGATGTGACGATCGGGTCCGTAGTACGCACTAAAATACTTTGAGGAGTGGGATACTCCTTCTTCTCGACTAGGGGACCTTGATCGACACTTTCTTGATCGTCATTCACAGAATCGGTAGACGTTTGATACGCGAGATTTTGCCACTCCTTGTAACGATTAGACCCTATCGAAACAAATCCAGTGCGACGGGGGACATCATCTTTGTTCATCCAGATACCTAAAATCGTATCGTCTTGCACAATGATCTGATGATCAACTACGTCTGTAACACGCATATATCGCAAATTACCCACGCCCCTAGTGATAGTGGGGACCCAATCTTTTCCACGAGTAATCCACAACTTTCGATATCGCTGGTCATAAAACCGAACCTCAGCAGATCGACCGCTGGGATCTGCTCGTACTGATTGAGTTTCATATAATTACCACTCAATCTGTACAGCTTTCGGCGCCCCTCCAATGGTATGATCACCTCATCAGGATACTTAGCGCACCGTGGGCGATGTCTAATCGAACACCAGCTGGTATCATAAAATCCATACCCAGTATAGCATCTTGACAGACAAGTCTGCCCACCCATGTATGGAAATAATAGACCAACGAGCTTGCTAACGTAATCTTGATTTTAGTGCGCCCCTCCGTGATATATGCACTTTTTCCAATGCCGACACATTCTTGTGTTTGACTCATGTCGATCTGACAACTCACCTTACGAGCAAAGGTTGAGTCGATGATCGACACTTCAGCACCAGAATCAAATAATAACGTGGCACGTTCGTTATTAATTTTACCACTCGCCTTGGCTTGTTTAAACCATTTCTTTGGAGAGTGGTACTTCCAATATCCAAGTGATTCAACTGGAAGTAGATCAACCTCCATGATCACAGGGGACCGAGAAAACTCATCAATACGGAAATTAGCCAAACGTGGTAAATCAGGCTGATAACATTTTTCATTATCTCTTTCTGCTGCTTGATCAGCCCTCTTCTTATCCACATATGCAAAAATACACAAACCAGAACGCTCGTCTCGTACCAGATTCCAACCTGGCGAGCGTCCTAGTTTAACAAATCTTCAGCTTCCTTTGGCAACATTCCGGCATGCTTGGTGGGATTGTACCACTGGCGGATGAGGTTGTAAAATTCTTCCATAGGGCACTTTCCCGCATCGTGAACTTCGCCGCGTTCTCGACAGACGTACAAACAATGATCGGTCGGATGTCCCTTCTTGCCACATTTCAGACAGGTCAGGCGCTTCCATCAACGTAAATTATCGTGCCTGATCGATCCACAATGACTGCACTTTTTCATCGCCCCTTGATTGAATGCACTTGAATCACCTCGTTTGCCCGATCGGGACTCGCCAGGTTGGTCGTTCGCCCCTGGTTGATCGCGCATAGCGGCAATCATATAACGGCGCTGATCACCATCACTTCCACTGTCGTCAGCACTTGATTCTTCACTCCCAGACGTCACCTTGATCGCGTGTACTGCCTTGGGCTTCCGCGCCGGGGCAGGTGCCCGATCGTTGCCGAATTTCTGGCGGAATCGGCTGGTACCTACCGCCACGGTTGGCTGGTCCCACTTGTTGCACGCACACGACCGCAACGTCTCTTCCAGATCCGTGGCGGTATCCAACCGCAAAAGTGCCAGTTGATCAGTGAGCTCGCGATTGGCCAATGTATCCAGAAAATGCTTCACATGCTCACGTAAGGTTGTAGGCGATCCATCCCTGATCGGCAACTTGGCTCGCAATCCCGCCACATTCAACCGGTGCAGATATTCGATAGGGCTTTCATCCGACCGCTGCTTCGTGTAATAGTACTGGCGGGATACTGACTGACCACTTCCACAGTATTGAACTTTAAACTCATCACGAGACTTTTCCAACTTGATCGAGTGCCTCTACTCAGCTGGCGATGCCAATTGCGCGCTGGTCCTTTTAATAGATCGCCCAGGATCAGACACTTTTCATGATCAGAAGCTTGAACGCGCATAAATGCTGAATTGAGGCGACTAATCCAATTCCGTACTTGATCTTCATCTACTTCCTTTCCCGAAAATTCTTTTAGATCACTGATCGCAGACATCCGAATCCTGGGAATCGTCTGTTGATCAGGCATCCCAGTGTACGTGGACGCAACCGTGGCTCGTCGTGGCTCGTCGTGGCATTGTGATCGGCTCATCTGGGTCAATATACTCGCTCTGAGATCGTTGATAATGGAACGAATACACGGATTCCATGTCAACGTCCTTGACCGTCGTCGATCTTCCTGGCTTCGACTGCTGATTACGAAGCGAATGCACGGATTCCATGTCGATATCCTTGATCGACGCAGCTCTTCCTGTCCTTAGCTGGCGGTTTTTTGCGCCAACGACTCCAGGTGTCAGCTTGCTTCTTTCCTCATCCAGAAACTTACTCATAGCCTTGTCAAAGAATGTCTGCAGCTGTGGATCTTGCGATACTTGATCATTTTCTACCTTGATCGATTGAGGTTCCATCTTGATAACCGAAAACTTGGATTCATCCTTCTAACAAACTGTCATCCTGGTGATCTTGGGCTCTATACTTCCGGCACTACTCGACTCCACTTCAGGTTCATCGCCTTCGGTAGGGGCAGATTCGTAACACGTTGATCCCGTGTGTTCTGCCACGTTGATCGACGGGCCCGCTTCAATCTTCAGAGGGGAGTGCGAGGGATCCACCTTAGTAGTTTGGCCCACGATAGGTACCAACAGATAAAACAACTTCTAGGTAGCTTCTGCCAGATCTTCTGCGTCCTGATCAAACACCTCTTTGTCATCGTATGAGCCTGTCGTTAGACCAGCCTGATTGATCAGGCGTGTTAGCCTTAGCACGATCGTGAGCTTGTCCTTCCCATTCGTAACTGGCTGATCGACCGGTTCGTTCAGCTTCCCGCTGATCATGACCCCAAGTAGGCTCATGATCGAGTTCGTCAAAAATAAATCTTCCAGTTTTCCTTTGTAAACCTTTCCGTAAAACGTCTTCACCAGATCGGCTTCCGTTGGTGTCGTACTTGATCGACTTTCGTCGCTCTCCGACTCAGGCGCCTTCATCAACACCTTCGGCTGGTTGGTCTTGTAATACTTCACCACCGTATCCCAATCCGGATCATTATACACACATATATTTGGCGGATCATAACTTGCCTTATGATCCGCAAGGGTTCCCGAAGGAGCCTCGGGAGGTGGTTGAGGCTTCTCCTCCTTTATCGCATCAAGATTCCTCCCCAGGTTCTGATGATCAGCATTTCCTTTCTTCTTCAGGCATGACGACGGCGAACTGCCTTCCATCGTCACAACCTCCTCCTCCTTTTCCACCTTTATCTTCACTTCTTCTTCCGCTTCCGTTTTCACTTCCGCATCAGCGCCATCTTGCGTAGAATCGCGGTGATACCCCGCGTCGCCCAAAGATCCGGGCAAGCGCACCATTGTGGTGGAGCGGCTGATCAAAGTTTTTGAAGCTTGATCAGGCGTTACCACGGCGCCCGGACTACCGACTAACGAAGGGGGTCCTCCGGTTGTCCTTGGCTGCTTGTGTTTCTGCTCACCTTGTATACCCAACGGCTTGGGCGTGGGTCGCTCTCCAGGTGGCGGGGATGTAAACACGGCAATTCCTTGATGCAAGATTGGGGGAGCTTGTAACGAGTTGTCCTATGCGCTGATCAGGCGTGATCAGGTACAATTAAGCTCGTATCAGGCGTGATCAGGCTTGGGCAGGCGCTAAAAGTCGTTGATCAGCTGTGATCAGACTTGATCAGGCTTGATCAGGTACTGAAAGACGTTGATCAGCTGTGATCAGACTTGATCAGGCTTGATCAGGTGCTAAAAGTAGTTGATCAGCTGTGATCAGCTGTGATCAGGCTTAATCAGATGCTCCACGTCGTTGATCAGACTTGATCAAGCGCTAAAAGTCGTTGAGGCACGAGTTGGATCGAGTCGCGAGCAGATGAACGCGGGTCGCGAGTTGCAGTGTGTCGATCAGGTGTTGGTCGGCGAAGGGGGGACTTGATCAGGCAGCGGAAGTCTTCACCGCCCGATCGCGGAGCCTCTGGAGTCTTAAAAAGCTAAAGAAACAGCCAAATATATGTATTCTTAGCCTAGACCTACGAGGGGGGGGGTAACTTTCACTAAATCCACCTAGAGTTCCCGTGGGGCGCTTACAGCAGCCGAACTCTAGGGGCCAAACGTGAACCAAACGGGGAAGAGGTGAGAGCACTGCTCAATAACGTTCCCTAGACCAAAAAACCTTTAAAAAGAAGAACCGCTGACACAGCGGGCGGAGTTGCGGCGAGTTCTCACACTCTACGCCTACCGGTGGGCCAAAAACGCACAAAGTGCTCCCGCCCGGGATTTAGAGGTATTTGTTAACGAGCGAGGCGCAAAGTTGCGTCCCTTAAACGATCTACTCGATAGTACGCAAAAGGAGAACTTTATTATTGCTTAAATCCTAAGAACTACCAATTCCCTAATTTCAGCCAATCAGAACCGTCCATTCCAACGTCCTCCGTCCACAGTCGACCTGATTCCTTCGTCGTTCGTCGGTGTTCGTCGGTGTTCGTTGAGTGCCTGTACGTAATTGTCCCATCTTCCCATGCCCCGTCTATGTCCTGTCTATGTGCACCACGGTTGTACACGCAACTGTATACACCATGGCACACACAATCGTATATAATTACGTACCCAATTAGTGCCCGCAATCAGACCCCTAATTAGACCCTTAATTAGGACCTTAATTAGGCCCCTAATTAGGACCTTAATTAGGCCTAATTATAGCACGCTTTACCACACCCATGCCCTGTATAAATCGTGCGATAAGCAGCGAGGTGTGGATCTGACTCGGACAGAAGGTGAGCCACGCCGTGCCGAGACAAAAAAGTGACCCGGCATGAAAAATTGTGAGGCGGCGGCCGAATCTATCAGCGATCCAGCCACCCATTATAGCACCCACCATACAGCCTATGTTGTACGTCATGTTGTACCAAAGCGTGTAGTCTACCCAGCGTTGCGGAAATCGTTCTGTTGCTCGTGAACAGTCCGCCAACATCTGGCCATGCCAGCCCACGCAAAAGTCGTTCAGAAACGACTCCATCACCAGCACACACCCCGTCACTCCCTGGTCGTAACCAATGAAGAATCCACCCAGAGATGCAAAGATGCACACAATAATGGCGTATGCGCGGTTCCCTCGGTGGGCGTCATAATCGGCTAAGTGAAATGTTCCACGAGTCAGTCGCTCACGCCCCAGCATTAATCGTCCTTGATAACATGGACGCGCTGTTACCTGAGAAAAACTAGTCAGCTGGTACTGCAAACGAGCAATCGCGGCGTATTGCGGAACTGCTGCTGATTTCCAGCGTATGCAAAAGACCACAGTTGAGCTGAACAGGTCTTTCGAACGAGAGGGAGAAGTCATCAAAGGTCTACCGGACGAGCAAAAAGTATCTTCTCGTTTGTCCCAGTGGTCTAGGAACCGGTCTCATGCAACGGAGGCAGAGGGTTCGAGTCTTGGGAGGCGCGCAAAATTTGCGGCAAAACGCCCAGAAAAAAAGTTTTGAAACTCAAACCCACCTCCTGAGGAGGGTTTGAGAAGTTTTGAAATTGAAATGCGTTAAAAATGTATTTACTTTTAAACTCAAAACTAAACTCAAAAGTTTTTCAAAATTTTTTTCAAAACTCGTTTATAAAGGGTGCCTTATATTATATAAGTAGATAGACGTGATTTGCCTCAGCAGACGGACTACAGACAGTCTTATATTATAGAAGTAGATAGACAAAGTTCGGCTTTAGATGTAGCTTATGGATAATATAGTAACTGGTCCGAACCTGCAATACTTGAAAGCCAAAAATGGCTACATCAAAATTCGAATTGCCGACTCAGAAATTGTCGGAGGGCAAAATAGTGTCAGGAAATAGTATTGGTGACACTATACACTTAACCCAAGATATGCACAAACAAACGTGTGTGCACGTAGAACAGCCATGTGGTCGTCTATTTACGAAGTGGCAGAGGAATGTTATATAGGAAAAAAATTACGATGGATGGTACAGTCGACATTTTTCAAAGACGGAATCACAGTGGTTCATATATGGAATTTGTGATTAGAGATTTGGGACTAAATTTTTTGAATTAGAGTTTGGGACTAAATTCTTAATTATAATAATAAGGCATGTCAATCTTAGCATATGCTAATTTTGATATAAAGCGTATATCATTTTGGATATAACCCACCTCGAGAGGTGGGTTATATTATATTGCATATACACATGTCATATTCGGGAATTCGGGACTTCATATGGGTGATATAAACTTCACCCATATAACATGCTATATATTTAAGATTGGGAGCCGCTATCTAGCGCTCACTTTTCGCAAATCAGCGCTCACCCCCCATATAAGTAACCCCTCCACCTGAAATGCTGCACGCTGATTGGCTGACGCCCAAGTCAAAGATCCACCCAGGCCTTGTGAGCCGAGCGAGGCCTTGGAGGAGGCGCTGAATCGAGTCCAAAGCTTCTATTGTCGTGACACGTTTCAGTGGCTCGCAACGCTTAATCACATTCACTTTCAGCTGTTAAAAGAAGTTCCAGTGCGTGAGTTGCAGTGGAAAATGGAGATGGAGGAATTAACTAATGTAATTATGCGCGTCTACACAGCATTGATGCTAGTGCTCAACTGTGTCGGATCTTTTCACGCCATCGACAAGTTATCAGAAAATGCTGCTGTTTCTGTATCTGGAATATGTGTAATGAATGACTTTTTGCGATGGTGGAAGACGACAGCCAAAAGCGTGGGAGACGTATTGGCGCTGTCGGATCAAGTTTACATTTTCCTGAAACAATTTATCCGACATCACTCGCCGATAGTTTTTGCGGCAAAGGATGTTACGAGTAAGTTTTATTCTTGAAAAGGCGCGTTTTTGTGCACTCACCGCTAAGCGCTCTTTGTAGGAAATACGCGAAATTCGTGGTAAAACGGCGAATACATGCCCTCATCGTGGACTAGTCAAGTCTTTAAGCGAATTATGCTTCGAATACCTCCGCCATCTCGCGATACGTATAGCATATAGTGGTATTAGCTATTAGTTTCGCACCGACAGCAAGAATGCTAAGTGGCTTCCATCTGGTAGCTGTGAAGTGGAGAAGACAGGTTGTACAGGGGAAGGGAGCAGCGGAAACGTATAATTTGAATCCAAATGTACCGTTGCTGGTGAGAAGTGTGTTATCCTCGGTTACGCGTGTACTGTGGAGGGAGTCTAACATTTTGCCGCTTTAAGCCGAGTGTATGTGTGCCCCATAGAGGGAGATACGATTTGTTCTAATCCTGTTCGAAAGACGGAAAACTTACGCATGAAAAATGGTTAGTAAAAAACTGAAGATCTCAGCTACTCTGCAAAGAGCTCTTGTGCGGAGGCTCGGACATTTTACCAAATGGCGTTATGACAGCAGGTTTTATTTGTATTGTGAGAGTCCAATTTATCCTAATACATCTCCGTATAGCGAATTGGTATGCTTTGTCTTAGAGAGTACCTATTTTCAGTCTAATATAATTTTCGTCCAGAAACTCGCCGCGCAAACAAGTCCAGCGCCGTCCGCCTGTTTCATCGATCAATTTTGCAAAAAAAAAGAGTGAGTGGATCGGAGTAAAATTTGATTGGCTGATAGTTTTGGGGGTGATCGCTGATTAGCGAAAAGTGAGCGCTAGATAGCGGCTCCCTTAAGATTGACATGCCCTAATACACTTTTATTCTTTTTGTCCACGAAATATTTGAGCCCAATTAGTAGCATAATTAATGCATTAGTACTCGGTTCTGAGTACACACATTTTGCTACGCACAAGATATTTATTTATACCACACAACAGATGGAAGCTTACCATAACTTCAATATCTGGTACATAATTTAATGTTAGGCTAGCTAAACTCTTCTCAATACACATTCCGTTGATTTAGGCCCCGGTTCGGATATTCTCTTCATTACATTGCGAAGTGCCTTTGATACCTTTTTCGCCGTTATCGTGTGATTGACTTTACTGACTTTTCGCTATATTTGGATTATTTTCACGCACTTACGACTCAAGTTTTCGTCTACATCTGCAACTATGGATACGAACAACTTTCAACACATTCTTTACAGCATTTTGCCACTGCACTGAGCCACGATCTTGACGAACTTAATTATCGTTTCGTGCAGCAGGTCAGCAGACGAATGTGCTATAATACAAGTGAACCAAAGAAGAATGACATGACAACTGACATCTGAATAGTGTATCTGTAGCACTTGACATTTGCTGCTTGGAAGGGGCTGTGGAAAGACATGCGGATAAGCGCTGCTTTCCATGTCGATTTTGAGAAAGCACACAACATATACTCACAAGACTATACTACATCAAGCAGTGGATGGACTTGGCGGGTGCATTGAAGAGCGTGACGGCGAGTTTGATACTTCTGCAGACATTGCTTTATTAATTTTTCGCGTGTTTGCAATGGTTAGCGCTTACTCGGTACAACTTAACTCTCCGAAGCACATGATTAGTGTTGCTCCGCAGTCTTGGACGTTGTTGCTTACAGTCAATTGCCTCATGACAGGAGTTGGAGCGATGTTCTATTCTTTAGCAGTGCGTCAAGTGAGGGCCATGATGCATCAGCTAATAGTTCAAGAGAACGCCTTTGCTTACTGTTTGCAGGGATTTGGACCGAATGTTCGGGCTATAGATGCTACATCAAAAGCAAAAATCGGTCAACGGACACGATAATTCGATTGTTGCAGGTACAGCGACCGAGGAAACTGTGGTAGTAAGTGATCACTTATGTTGCTGTCGTCTACCAGCGTAAAATTACTTATATACAATATATCTTATCTCTAAAAGGTGGTTTTTACCAGCTTAGAGCAGCTAAATACGTTGAACGACCGCTACGAGGAAGTTATGAGGCGAGCTCGCATTGGAATCTATCTATATAAAGGGTTAAGTTCGCGTCAGGCGAAGCCGATTATATCTACATCTTGCTCCTTATTATCCGAAACAGGAAACAACAGACGTCTGCTCGCTCATGCATTGACGTCATACACGGAGTACAAAGCTAATGAAGAAATTCGTACATGCGACCGTGTTGTGCGTGAAGCAACTGTTCGCGAGTAAGAATCTCGAACTATGCTTACTGTTACGCGTAAAGATTGCAAAATTCATAAGGTGAGTGATTGTGGCAGCGTAAACACAAGATCTTCTAGTGTTAGAGCTGGATCTCTCACCCTCAGTCGTAGATCTCACGATAGTGAGACTGCATTGTCTAAATACGGTACGATTGCGCGGAGATTTCTTAAGCGGCCCAGCTGAGCCTACAAGATGAAAGTCACTCAAAAATCGGTCAATGCCCAACATTCTTGTATCGAGATAGAAAGCAGCACAGCCAATTGTTCGATAACGCATGTAAAAGCTAAGGCAACTTCTCGGCGAGATGCAAATTGTGCAAGGGAGAGTTGGAAAACTCCAATCCCGCCCCCAACAACTCGTTTAAGAGCATTATCAGTTCATTCGTGGCTACATATAAACAGGCGCTAATTGTCGCGATCGAGCTCGTGTAGGTGCTGGAAGAACAAGCGAGGACGCAACGACACGCACGAGTGCTGGACGGACATCGATATTGTTATTATATAGAAGACTAGTAGCTCACGTGATGGCAAAATGGCGCATTTTTGGACATGGGATCCTCGGAAACACTCACGGTGATAACCAATGTGAAGTACCATTCATCATCGTTTGTGCTTGTATACTCGCTCCTATTGTAATTGATGGGTGTTATCCTTCATCCTTTCAAGTCCTGCACGTAATATTTCCGAAATGTGGACATTTTAACTTCTATTACCTTTCTTATTTCTCAACTTTTGTGTGCCGAAGTTTAAAGTGAAATTTCAGTCAAGCAAAATTACTTATAGGAAATTCAAGTGATAAAAATCTATCTTCTTTACCTAATCAACTCCTACTATAATATAAGACCGTCTTATATTATAGACGTGATTTGACTCAGCCGACGGACAGACAGACGGTCTTATATTATAGAAGGAGATACAGATAAATTTGCATCGCACGAATTCAACTATACTTATTTTTAAGTTATTTTTATTGAAATATGGCGGAATTGTAAATTCGGATGATGACAACGGATTGGCTATAAATGCTTGAATGCATTTTTTGCTGGAAGGTTTCAAGCGTAAACCTCATGGTGAACTTAAGCGAAATTTTAGGCTTAAAATCTTTTAATCTATACGAGCGGCGACATGTAACGCCGTGTCGCCTTGATTCGTCAGCTGCGTGATCGATCTCTCGGTGGCTTGCAACAATGCAGTCAATGTGCCTATATCGCCGCTGTAAGCCGCACCATGAATCGGTGCCCATCCACGGTAGTCTCCAGCCAGCACGTCAGCGTCGTATGCCAGCAGCTCGCGCACTGTCGCCTCCGAGCTCGATAGTACAGAGAAATGTAGCAGTCGACGCTTGAACATGCGCTCTTCTATCGCGTCAACATTCGCTCCGTGGTGCAGCAGCAAACGCGCGGCTCCCGCTTCGCCGCGGTCGCACGCCCAATGCAACGGTGTTAGCCCATACTTGTCGAGGGCCGTGACCTGCGTGGGGTCACCGAGCAGAATGGTGCGCAAATCGTCAATATACCCTTCGCGTGCTGCTGCGTGCACGGGCGTTGTGTCTAGCTCTTCGTGTAGTTCGTCCAAACCCATTAGTAAAATGATGTTTGCACGGAAATGTAAGTTTGTTTATCTTTTCGAAACTTCGATAGAAATTAACAAACGACACTTAACACGAAGAGTTTAATTTGTGACAAAAGTTTGGGACAAAAAGTCTCAAGGGCGGTTTTACCTCTTGTGACCCCAATTCTTCGACCTCTGATGATTGCGTAGCGTGCACTCTAGTTCATCTGCATTCTCTTTAGGCGAACAGGGTAAGCTGATTGGACAGCTCACCGGTTATTAAGAGCGATGCTCTAAACATATTGTCGGGACCGACCCTGTGGTGCAGTGGTTTAGGCCCCACCATGGGATCGGGAGGTCACGGGTTCGAGTCCCGCAGTGGATACTAATTCCAAGGCCGGGTAGAGTCGGGATCCAAGTGTAATGAAGAGGCCCTTACAGCACGCGCTTGACATGGCTTACACCTACCCGATTAAATGGGGAGGTTATCAAATGTCTCTAAACATACAGTCTGGTATGCTGATAGATGATAACCTAACAAAAGGATCACATTTTCAACTTGTCGAACCCTCTCGTCCGTTAAATATTCGCTTGAAGCGTGCAATAGGCAAGAAGCAAACCTATATTTGATTCTATAATTAACGTAGTAACCTATTTTAGTCCTACTTAAAAGAACCCATGCAATTAAAGAGTAATGTATTTAGATATGGTTTAGATAATCTATGCAATTAGTATGCAATTAGACCACCGCTAGGGAAACACCAAGAATTGCTAGGGACACACCAAAAATTACTCCGGACACTTTTTTCACTCAGTATATAGTTTTAATGGTGTAACTTACATGTATTATTACTACATATGTAATAATCACTGCAAAAATAGCAATAATTTATTACTATATAGAATCGCATAATTACAGTGTCGACTACATATTGACGCGGTTGAGACTGTGGATAGAGCCACAGAAAGCAAGCCCTTGGTACAATAAGCAGATGTCCCACATTGACTGTCTTTGGTCTTCTGCCTTGCGCAGACACCATCGACAAACGGTCTGTCGTTTCTTCACTACGCAACGCTTGCGAAGCATAAAATAGTGAAGTGTCTTGGAAATACTGCATCTCCGACAAATGTCACGCTGACACACTGAACACCACTTTTCAGTGCTCAAGGAGCTTGCAATAGATCGTTTGCAGATTCTACAGCAACTGGGGCGAGACCCGCAGCCCATGTGGTCGTTCGTTCTCAGCTGGGAGAGTTTTTTCATCTGCACACAGGATTGAATTCGAACAATGGCGATTGGGCTTCGACACTACAGTAGACTTGAAGGGCGGAATGTATGAGTCCATTCAGCTGCCAAAAGGCCCGGGCGCAAACTTCAACAGTGTTCGAACTCTTTTGGTGATAAATATAATACAGCGATAAGTTTCCTCGGATGAGGTTGAGCTCATTAAGCTTCCGCGTGTCAGGTAACCACCGAGTTGATGATATGGTATCCAATTCGCTCACCATCAATGTTTGTTGTGGTCCCCGTTGAATCGAGGTAGGTAAAATCTCGGGCGTATGTATCTATTTATATGTATATATGTCGTTTCGTTAAAGCTCTGCCAGCATTTCGCAATTTCGCCATTTGCCATTGGGCCATTTCTGTCAAAAGTGTGTCCGGAGTAATTTTCGGTGTGTCCCTAGCAATTCTTGGTGTGTCCCTAGCGGTGGACATGCAATTAAAGGTGTAGCCCCGCCTTGAATAGATATCGTTTCCTTGGTGGGATTCTGAATGAATAAATTATTGGCAAAAAATTAAGTAGCTATACTTAAGTATACTGTAGTATGTCTCATTGCTTACTTTTCAAGATGAACGAGCCTGGGTGCTCACCGCGACTCCAAACAAATCGCTAAAGGACAGCGTATCAAGTAAAAAAAGTTACGCCAGCGTCTCTATTACCATGCCTTCGCAAGAAAGGCTACAGATTCTCGTGTAGGTGGCAGGCTAGTACCAGTCCAGTATTTTATTCATTGTTTGGCTGGATGGCATTTTGCATGTATTGTTGAACAGAGTACGCTGGAGAGGGCCATGGACATGCCCTTCAATCGTCACTTTCTGTGATGTTTTGCCTATCTACGAGAATATATTCGCTCGGCTGGTGGTAACCGAATATGACGCAGCAGGTGGCTATATTTGTCCATTTCTGGCAGATTCACTTTGATACTGCTTGGTTTAGACAGCTTACAGCGTACTAATGTCTCGAGAATGGTGGGATTGGTGTGATTAAAGTGTCGTGAAGGAGTTGAAAATTATTATAAATCCACTTAATCAACAACATAAAGAGGTAATAATCTAGTCCTCCTTGCTTTACTTCCTGGGTACTTAATACTTCCGCCCAAACCAACAAATCAATCAAACACACTGGGGATACACTTCCAAAGGTGGTTCCAGGCTGCCCCCAATACTAGCACACTTCAAACGGCTGCTGCTCCACTTGCTAGGGCGCTCGCTCAACGACTTCCTTGTATTACACTTGGTTTTTGTATTGGATTGAAAAAGAAGGTTTCTTAAGGGCCGCCAGAGATCTTCTCAGTTCAAGGGAAATTTCGTTCTATTAAGTATTATTAACTCTTACATCAAAGTCAATCACTTTTCTCACCCACTGCTTCTTGGTTACTTCGGCGCTGACTTCAATACTGGACTCTGGGGCCGTTGCAACCCTCTGTAATTCGGTTGATCAGATTTTCCGTCACGATCTGGCAGTCGCGATCTGGCCGTCGCACCCTCTGTAACTTGATTGATCAGATTTTCCTCGCGATCTGGCCGTCGCGATCTGGCCGTCGCACCTCTGTAACTTGATTGATCAGCTTTGCCTCGCGATCTGGCCGTCGCGATCTAGCCGTCGCCCCTCTGTAACTTGACTGATCAGCTTTGCTTCGCGATCTGGCCGTCGCGATCTGTCCGTCGCCTCTCTGTAACTTGATTGATCAGCTTTGCCTCGCGATCTGGCCGTCTCAGGTCGATGATGATTGGTCGAAATTGCTCATCCAAATTTAAAATACTTAACCACTTGAGAACAGAAAGGAACATCAATCCGATCAGCTTGAGCAACCGAGGGAGCATGACTTTTCGTTGGATTTGCCGCTCTGTATGACTCCGCTGTTGTGCTGGTAAGTTGCGCCTATATCTTATCTTTCTGTGGCGTTGCTGATGGTTTGTTTCCATGGTCTAGTTGATCTGTTATCTCGTGTGCCCTAGCGCCATTTGGTGTTACTTCTGAAGCCGAGGGCGCATGACTTTTCATTGGCTTTGCCTGTAGCCGGTGCGTACACGAACGGTGCGGCTAGCGCACAGAGGAAGACTTTCCTTTAAGCGGCGTTCGACGCTACTTATCCGATACGCCATTATAAAAGGGCTTAGTAGGAGAGAGCTCTCCTACTCGGGGCCAAGATACCCACTTTGGTTTACGATTAGCTTTCGCTAATACCTTAACACAAGGCTCCCTTACTAAGGGTGTAGCTAAAAAGAGGACTCCCTTTACGCTACTGCACTCACTACATGCACGACCGGTCGAGGTCGTGCGTCTGTAGTCGGTTGAGTGAAATGTAAACTGAATGTATATTTAATATATAATTAGCCTAAATTAATTTAAACTAATGTAAACTATATGTAATACTAAGTAGAACTTACTAAATTCGTACCTAGCTAAAATATAGTGTAGACCACTTGTGTACCAACACGTGGCTGGCTGCCACGCCACCACCAAGGGCTCCTGCCCTGATTGGTTAAAATAACCAATGGTTCAAAACATTTCGAACCGGTCAATACTGACCCCAACCGTAGTGTACTCGCGTACACCACCTCCTAAATGTGACTTGAATATAACCATGTTACATCCTCCCCCATCAAGACTATTGCTTACGCAATAAACAAAATTTTGTTGGAGAACTCCAACTTCCAGTACCTCTGGCTATCCAGGAGCACCATTAGTGGTGCTATGGAGTCTCCTCAAGAAGAGGAGGTAGAATATTCCGAGAACTTGGAGGTGGATGCCCTTGGGGATATCTCCCCAACGGCTGACTGCTACGACATCGCCGAACGGCGGCGTCGGCAGCCTAATCCGTTCCCCACACGTGGTGAAAATGCGCTAACTAGTGCGCCACCCCTGCGAATGTCGGATGATACATCCGGATCGCCGAAGGCGATCATCACCAATGAGCTGGACGCAGATCATGAAAGCCAACTTGCCGCACAGGCACTAAGGGCTGCGTTACGCGCGCCCAAATGCCTGCCAAGGGCAGCCTATAATTTTGACGGTCCTCGTGACCTACCAAAGTGGGCTAGGCGTGTGGTAAGGAATGGTTTACTATCCTACACCCCTGACCCCGCGGCTGAACAGCCGTATCCATGCGAACGCCGGGAGAAACTCCGGCCACAACTGCTTATGCAAAAGCAGTTCACTAGCGTCTCATACCGAGAGCGCCTAGACAGGCAGGCACAGGGTGCCCCTGTTGAGAAGCTCTGCGAGGTTCCTTCGTTCTTTCTCCGGGAAAAAGTGCTGATGATGCAGAGAAGAAGTTCCGCGCTTGGGCGGAAGGGGAGAAGCTCCACCCCAGCTTCAATAAGCTGCAAAACAGCTATTCCGGTCGTGACGTTTGGGTGGAGAGGGCGTTGCGCCTGGCATTCGCCAGAGCCAAAGCGATGGAGCTATTACGTGCCCCATATCGCACGCGATACGCCAGCGCCCCTGTCTCCACCACGGTGCCAGAGGACAGTGTGAGCGCCACATCTGCCTCCGTCGAACTCCCAATTACAGGGAGTGAAGGGGCTTCTCGCGACCCTTTGGTCGTAGACCTGCAGTGGGATTCTCCCGCTCGAAAGCGTCAACGACGTCGCGGCAATCCTGCCGTAGGGGAGTCTCGTACTCCCACGAACTCTGTGAGTTTGAATAACCCTTCCACTTCACCAGATACTGGGTTCGACCCCGATGATGGCGTGGCCATCAGACGCTCCACATGATAGTGCGGAGTACCCTCCGCATCGAGCATTGTAGGAGGAGGTCTAGCAATTGCGACGTGAGGTTCGCGAGCGCTGTGATCGACACAGCCATCGCATCCATGATCTCCACGAGGTGCTCCGCGATGATTGGGATGCCACTGAACGCTTCGAGAGGCGGCTTGCCTTTCTCGAGACGACCATTGCGGAGATTTGTGGTCGCATTTTAGCCCTGTCGGGCTTCCTACGCCCTGCCGTGTCTTACGGCTCTTACGACTATCCGCCTTTCCAACCCCCTCCAGGAGGGGGGCCGACTCCGGGTGTTGGTATGGCTTAAGCATACCCACATAAAAGGTTGGATGCGTACGCATCGCCTTCGGGATGTCTAAGGTGTACGACAAGCCCTTTCGGGCTAACACCTTAAAGGGACCCACAAACCTGGGGCGCAGTTTATTGCGCAACACATTTGAAACTGCATGTGTAGGAAGATTTTCAGCGTTTAATAAAACACTTTCTCCTACTTTGTATACCTTTTTGTTACGCCTCCCCTTTCGATCAGCTTGTTCCTTCTGCTTGTCTTGGATTTCCGCCATGGCATCGCAGACGTGTCGTAAGACACTAAGGCGCGTCGATAAAAACTTATCGATGTGCTTTCGCACAGATACAGGGCTGACATCGGGGAATCCTCCCCCCTCAAGCCCTGGTCCACGCACACGTGGCGTCAACAGAACCCTCGGATTCACCACCCGTTCACGTAAAACGGGGTAAGCCCCGTAGATGCATGTACCGAATTGTTGATAGCAAATTCAACCATCGGAAGCATCTCACTCCAACTCTTTGGAGAATCCGGACATAAACTCCGTAGAATATCCCAACAACGCGATTAACGCGTTCCGTCTGACCTTCCGTCTGCGGATGATCCGCATTGGACATGAGGAGCTTGGTGCCTAGCACCTTAAACAATGCTCCCCAAAACTGGCCCGTAAAACGGGGATCCCGATCCGACACAACGGAATCGGTTAGACCATGCTGTCGAAAGACACGGTCTAGGAACACTTTCGCCGTTCGTTGTCCATATATGGACTCTGGCACCGCCGCCAGGTGAGCCATCTTGCTCAATCGGTCTACAAAGATCAATATGCAGGTGTTCCCGGCCTTATCCTTCGGAAAACCGAAGATAAAATCCATGCTAATGGATTTCCAACACTCCGTTGGAACCGATAAGCTCGCCAAAGGCGCAGCCGAACTTGCAGAGGGTTTAACCCTCTGACACGTCTCACAGGTGCGTATATACGCACCGACCCACTTATACATGTTGGGCCACCAATACAAAGCGCTTAAAGCGCTGTAGGTCTTATCCCGACCTAAATGACCCCCGGTAGGGGCGTCATGTGCCTCAAAGAGGACTATACACTTCAGTTCCTCATCATGAGGAGCTACCACCCGCGGAGTGTCCTCCGCGCTCGTGCTATAAAATAGCAGACCGTCACAGTACCTGTAACGGTGTAAACGAGCTTTAGCTCGACTTGACAGGGTTACTCAGACTACCCAAGGCCCTTTTCACCTAACGCGCTGATTAGCGATGTACACTGTGGGTCTTTCTCATACGCCTGGCGTATGAGATCCACCACAGATGTGGTGACGAATGTCGCGTGAGCGAGCTCGTAATCCGGACGACGCGATAACGCGTCTGCAAGCAAGTTATGCTTGCCAAGTTTATACTGAACCTCAAAGTTGTACTCCGCAAAGAAGGAGAGCCAACGGGCCATCCGTTGCGATAGATGAGGTGACTTTGTCGCTGTCCGTAAGGACGCGTGGTCAGTATAAACCACGAACGGCTTTAAGCCGAGTAGGTGAACCCTAAATTTGACAAGAGCATACTTCATTGCAAGTAGCTCCTTGTCATGAACGGGATAATTCCGTTCCGCAGCTTTAAGCTGCTTCGACTCAAACGCAATTACGCGTTCCCTTCCTGTATCGTCTGCTTGTAACAAAGCACATCCGATTGCGAAATCGGAGGCGTCGCAGACGACACTAAATGGTTTCCCCTAATCTGATAGAGAAAGAACGGGAGCTTATAACAAGATCCCCTTTACCGCTTCAAAAGCGTTTTGGTGTTTGGTTTACCAACACCAATCAACATCCTTCTTAAGAAGGTCGGTCAATGGCATCGCCATTTCAGCGTAGTTCTCGCTGTATTTGTGGAAATAATTGGCTAATCCAAGCCACTTCCGTAAATCTCTAAGATTTACAGGCGAAGGCCACTCCACAATGGCTTTCACCTTAGCGGGATCCGCCCGCACTCCATCCTTACCGATGAAGCATCCGAGGAAAGGAATTTCCTCAGCACCAAAGATACATTTGGATGCGTTTGCATATAACTGATGCTCTCGCATACATTCGAGCGCCGCTCGAAGATGCATCAGGTGCGTCTGAATATCAGACAAGTCTCCTTCCGCACGACTATGAACGAATATATCGTCGAAGTACGTCTGAGCGTACTTTCTATGAGGGCGGAAGAGTTGGGTAACCAAGCGATTAAAAATAGCTGGTTCATTGTTTGGTTTGCACCAAAACTGACTCGTCCATCGTGGATGAGGAGTTCAACTCCTCTTCCGGACGCAACACGACGACCTCGTCGATTTCATCTGCTTTCAAAGCAGTCTCAAACTCGTTGAAGGACATCTCCTCCAGCTACAACACTTCGCCTACCACAGGCAACCGTTCCAGGCTTACGCCTTCTGTGACAACACCTGTCACACTATTCAGCATCCTGTAGGACTGCTGACTACTGTCCTCGGGACTCATCCCGAGACCCAGATGGGGGGAGTCAATTGCCCCATCTACTGGAAGCGCCACGTGCCTATCCACAGAGGTATCTACCTCTACCACCGGTGACTCGCTGGTCTCACCTATAGCGGCGTAATAGGCATCATTTGACGTGCGAAAGAGACGAACTCCGGGTCTCTTCGCTTGGAAGCCCCTCGCGCTTAAACACAGGGGTCTCTACCCCTACCATTGGAGTTACCACAGGTAGCACACCAGTCTCGCCTATAACGGCGTGGTCGGAATCATTTCCGACGTGCAAAAGAGACGAACTACGGGTCTCTTTGTGTGGAAGCGCCTCGCGCTTAACCACAGGGGTCTCTACCCCTACCACTGGAGTTACCACAGGTAACTCACCAGTCTCGCCGTTCACGGCGTGGGAATTAACCGCCGAATCCCCCTCGTTAAGGAACTCTTCCTTAACGCCATTGGGAATGATCATTTCAGACATCCCAATCTCTGGCATCTCACACCAGAATCGCTTTTGCGATCGATCGAAGGTGGGTTCATGACTAGCCAATGCTTCACCCGACCGCGGGTGCGTTGAGCCAATGGACTTACACTTCCATATATCCATGGCTCGTGGCGTTCCAGCCACTTCATGCCCAGAATGAGGTCATACCTCGAGCCAAATCCAGGAATAGGCAACGTTCCAAGCTGTCGAAGTCTGCAAACCTCAGCTTAAGGTCAATCGAGACCTTGGGTACAGAAACCTGTACGCCCGTCGCAAGACGGACCGTGACAACGTCACGAGAACGTGCCTCAAGGGCCTCGTCATACAGCCGGCTCTTCTCAACAGAAGCCCGTCTGACATAATTGTCAGACGCTCCAGAGTCTATCAAGTCTCTCCAAGGCTTATCAAAGCCTTTCACTTCCGCAAGGACTACCAGCAAACCTGGCTGGTACACCAACTCGGTGCTAGAAAGCACCGCTTCCCTCGGGGATTTGTGCTGTCGTCCCCTACCCTGGGGCTTAACAGCACTGAGAGGTCCCCCAGTAGGGCGCCCCGCACCTAATGGGAGCCGTCGTTTCCCGACGGCTTGGACAAGGGCTTTTTCCCCACCCTTGGTCCCTTGTAGCGAGTGTCTCGCTGGGGATTTTTCGGACATCTGTTCCTCAGATGATCCATGCTCCCACACAGGAAGCATCTCAGCGGCCCACGCCGCTGCAGCATAGCCAAGAGCTCTGTCTCGAAGCTCTGTGAAAAAGAGTCCGAATGACTCTTAGCGGGAGGTTTCTCCTCCGCTTCGACCTGACTCAGGTCCATGGGTTCGGGAACCACCTAAGAAGAACGGAAATTCCTCTCGGCGTTTAACGCCATCTTAAACGCCTCCCCCATGGATTGGGGACGGCATCGGAACAATTCCGAACGTGCTGGCCCTTCTCTCAGGCCTCCCATGAAGACGGGGGTTGGACACAACGTCCGAATACGCTTTCGCGTACATCCCTGCCAACAGGGTCTTAAGCTCCTGGATATAAACCTCCAGGTCCTTAGTGCCTTGACGTCACCTCAGGAACGCCAGTTGATTCTGGAAAACCAGATCAGGCGTTGCGTACATGTCCATAAGCTTCTGCTTAAGGACCTTCCATGTTGGAAACACGTCCTTGACTAATTCCGAGCATGTAAACGCCCATGTACGGGCTTTGCCCGTAAGATGGGTCAATGCAAGTCCCACTTGCAAGTGATCAGTGGTCATGTTCGCTGTGGCGAAGGCCGTTTCGACCTCTCGCAACCAAACATAAACGTTGTCACCCTTCTCTCCGGTGAACTCCTTTATCTTAAACGATAATGGAGGGCGCACACCCGTGGAATGACCTCCACCACAACTCGCCTCATGAGCGATGAGGGCATTCACCCTTGCCTTTACGGCCTCAAGGCCCTGCTCCACTAGGACCTTCATACCTTCTTCCCCCGTTAAGGGTAACATCCTTTTAAAGGCTTCCTGTTGGACGAGGGTCAAACTATCCCAATCGTCCTGATTCATCCTTTGCAGAGGATGCCTAGTCTACCAACACAGGTGTTGTATTGACTACAAGTGCTACCAGATGTAGCCGGTGCGTATACGCACGGTGAGGATAGCGCACAGAGGAAGGCTTTCCTTAAAGCGGCGTTCGCCGCTACTTAGCCGATACGCCCTTATTAAGGGCTTAGTAGGAGAGAGCTCTCCTACTCGGGGCCAAGATTCCCGGGTTAGTTTACTCTAGCCTGTACTAGTGCCTTAACGGAAAGGCTCCCTTACAAAGGGTGTAGCTAAGGGGAGGGCTCCCCTTACGCTACGGCACTCACTACACGCACGACCGGTCGAAGTCGTGCGTCTGTACTACGGAGTGGAAAGTAAACTGAATATATATTTAATATGTAATTATTTAAACTAATATAAACTATATGTAACACTAAGTAGAATATTACTAATTCGTACCTAGCTAAAATGTAGTGTACACACCTGTGTACTGACACGTGGATGGCTGACAACACCACACCAAGGGCCCATGCCCTGATTGGTTAAAATAACCAAAGGTTCGAAACCTTTTAACCCGGCCAATACTGGCCTCAACCGTGGTGTACCAATGTACACCAACACTCAGTGTTACCCGAATGTAACCCCGTTACAGAAAGTAAATCATAAGTTTATTTTCTAACCGGTTATGATCCCAAGGTGGCTTGATTGTCACGTGGCTTTTTTATTGTCTTTACGAGTGTTTTTTCGGGATTATTACGTATCTCGTCACGTGGAACTAGGGGAAAGACCCCTCGTGTGTAAGGTCTAGTGAAGTGACGATTGATTTGGATTACTTGATTTGGTTTAAGATGAGTGATTCTGAAGAAACTGAGGTGCCGACCACAAGTGATTCGAAGGTCATTATACAAGGTCTTAAAGACATAACGACGAACCTGGCTGCTGTGGAAGAAGGTCAGACCAAGTGGTCGGTTGGAAGTGTCTCGTCCGGGTCGAGAAAGGTTTCCCCGGTACGTGTGAGAGACACCGAGTTTCGGGATAGTTTACGGAATTATCGTCCGTTCGACCAGCAGATAATTCTGAATGATCTGGACGAGGACAAAGGGGTGGAAGTTGGCGCAAGGCCAATCCCGAATATGAACGCGGCACCTCGCCAGGAACCAGCTGGATTGCAGGGTGCAGGAGGCATTAATATGCCCGCCGAACAAGTGCATGCGCCATTTTTCGGCCATGCAGGACATAAGATCCCCAAGGTATCGGTTGAAAAGTTTTCGGGGATGGAGCTGTATCCGGCCTTGGTGCCGGGTTCAAGCAGTAGGCCTACCGTTTTATGGAGGCAGTCGAGATTGGAGAGATTATATCCGGTTTCGTTTGACCCGAGAGGATGAAAGTAAAAAAAGCTCAGCGAACACCTTGAGGGAACAGCCGCGGAATATTTCCGTTCGAACATTGATTCATGGTGGCAGATGTGGCCTCAGTTAAATTACTTTTTGGAGCAGATGTGCTTGGGATTCAAGGTTAATATATCCCACCACCAAGCTGCCATGTGGTTTGCCGCGGAGAATGACTCTCAAAGGACATGGACGCACCATTACTTATACATAGTATCTCTGGCCCGAGAAAGTGGGTCGAGTAAAAAGTTGATTGTGGAAAATATTGTTAAGTTTTCTGCACCCAAATTAAGTTATGCTGATGGAGATATACGATCCTGATAGGACGGGCTACCTATTCCACGCTCAAGAGCTCGTTTCATGGGCTCAAGATCCGGATGACGATGCTCTCAAGAGCAGACCATCTGCCAGGATCAAGCGCAAAGCAGTAACTCTAAGTAGAAGCAGACGAGGATGCTATACTTGTGGAGATGAATGGCATATACAGAAGTATTGCCTGGAAAAGCATCTAAAAAGCGGTGGAAATCGTAGTGAAAGGGCGGATCAGAAAGCGAATGAAATACAGCCAAGGAAGTTCGTATTATCGAAAGTGGATTCCTTTTAAATGAAAGTGTTGACGCATGATAAAGTGATAGAATTGACGAAAATACGTGGATTGTCGACAGTGGAGATAGTAGACACTTGGTGTCGAACGCTGAACTACTGGAGGATGCCAGGGAGTGCGGTCCAAGTGACACCTTTGCACTCCCGGATGGCGGCACGTTGAAGTCCAACCGCAATCCCTGCCATCCTCCAGTAGTTCAGCGTTCGACACCAAGTGTCTACTATCTCCACTGTCGACAATCCACGTATTTTTGCCAATTCTATCACTTCATCATGCGTCAACACTTGCATTTAAAAGGAATCCACTTTCGATAACTTCACTCCCCACGTCACGGAGTCCCTCCTGGACATCCTGGATGCGACATCTGCGTCGATCACAGCCGTCGCATCCAGGATGTCCAGGCGTATACCTTGGATATCCCGAAGGTGATGCGTACGCATCCAACCTTCTATGTGGGTATGCTTAAGAAAATTTGGCAAAATTACGTTGCATACATGTGATGAAACTTCTTGCCGGAGGAAGATGCAGAGTTTACATTGCTCTTCGGCACCACACCGAGGGAAGGAGAGCTGGCAGGGTGCGTGCAATAAAGGTGCGCCCCAAGTCTGTGGGGACTTTCAAGGTTCTAGCCCGAAAGGGCCTGGCGTATACCTTGGATGTCCCGAAGGCGATGCGTACGCATCCAACCTTCTATGTGGGTATACTTAAGAAAAGCTGGCAAAATTACGTTGAATACATGTGATGAAACTTCAACGGTCATTGTCTTGACCGAAGTATACTTCGCGCCAAAATTGGCAAAAAACTGATCTCGCCCGGCAAGCCGCGCGAATTGGGTAGCACCATCGCTGACAATGGCCACCAAGTGCGAGTGTTCCTAAAAGGAATAAAATTGTTTGACCTTAAGACATTTGTATCTGTTTTCGTGGCAAATTCGGCAGTGGAAAAAGGAAGATCAAATGTGAACGGTTTTGCGAGCATGGTGCTGAGCAGTGTGTCGGAAGACGTGAGTTCTGACGCCCACACTGGAAGCTTGCACCACTTTCACGTGCGCTTGGGTTACCTGGCCTATGACACTGTCGAAGGACTGGCCAGGGACCCCAGGTTAGGCATATCCCTTACGGACACTAGTATGCCAAATTGCCTGACCTGTGCTGAGGGCAAAGCCACACGAAAGGCTCAACCGAAGGCAGATTCGGGTGCCAATTCGCCGATTGATAGAATCGGAGGAGTGATTTGCAGAGACCTGAAGGTTCCCATAACTCCTCGCGACAGGCGTGTCAACAGATATCTCATTGTTTTTGTGGATCATTTTTCGAGTTATGTTCGCGTGTTTGTTGCACTCACCAATGACAGGGCGTCCAATATGCTTGGTCACTTTTTAGCGTGGTTTTAGAATGCATTTTCGTGCCGCGTACACGTGCTGCGTACGGACGGCTGTGGAGAGTACCAGAATGTTGATCTGTTTTGTAAAAAGACTGGTATTCGTCGCCAAAACAAGGAAGCGGGAAATCCGGCTTCAAATGGGAATGCGGATCGGATGAACCGGACCATCTTTAATATGGTCCGGTGTATGATTTTTGGATCGGGAGTTCCACTGGTTTTTTGGTCGGAGGCGGCTGAGTATGTTGCTTACATACTCGACCGTACTCCGACAAGGACAAACCAAGGTCGACGGTCTCCCGTTGAAGTGCTAACCGGCTTAAGCGACAGGCGATCATGGACATGTAGTTTTCGGCTCCCCGTGCATGGTTTGGCGGGACCCAAAAAAGAAGGCACTCGCGCGACACGCTGATCATGCGCTGATTTTAAGAAAAAACGACGAGTCCAAGGGCGACAAGGTCTTACTGTTGAAGGATCGAGTGGTCGCGGTGACGAGGCATGTCACCGCAATCGAGACACTAAGCGAAGAAACGAGTAACAAGATTGCAAGGGCACTGAAAGGTGAAGTCGAAGATGACATGCAAGAGCTGGTGAAATTACGTTCAAGAAAATCGAAGGAAAAAGCGGCGCATTTTGAAGCGCAGGAGTGACGAGGCAATGGACCCAGAAGAAATGCCGAAGCGGGCAGAAATGAGTGGTAAAGGCACACGCAAGTCACGAAGGAAGCTGGAAAAAAAACGCCGAAGGCAAAGGAGTATGAAGCATCTCGACAGGAGAAAGTGTCCCCAAGCGATGATATTTAGGTTGAAACAAGTGTGATTGAACAAGGTTCGGAGAGCGTGCTATGCGCATTCGCGGTGTGCGAACAAAAAACAGAAATGGATGTCGCGTTAAAACCGGTGCCAGGCCCTAAAAATTTTAGGGAGGCGCATGCTGGTTTGTACTACAAAATGTGGTGTCAAGCCGAAATGGAGGAGCTTAAGTCGCTCCAAGAACTGGATACCTGGGATGTAGTACGTCGCCCCGAAAAAAAGGTACCTCTCCCGACCAAATATGTATACAATACCAAGGAGAGCTACAAGCCGAGGTTGGTGGCAAGGAGCGACAACCAGGTTTTTGGTGATAGTTACTTTTTTTACTTTCTCGACAGTCATGGAACTGAACAATGTGAAGTTTCTATTAATGCAGGAGCAAGTTTGGGGGGGGGTGGCAGCACGCCATGGTGACGTGCCGAGTGCCTAACCCAAAGCGAAGGCTGAAGAGAATGTGGATGTCTACCTTCAAATACCGCAAGGCATGTCTATAAGTTGGGAACAATTAAATGATTTCGGTGTGTAGTCGAAAAAGGACTTAGCTCTCAAGTTGAAACGAAATCTCTACGGACTGAAGCAGGAAGGGCGCCTGTGGCATGAGTGCTTATGTAAGACTCTAGCGGATTTCGACTTTATACAATGCGTTACAGACACTTGTATTCTCGTTAAGCATGTTAGAAGCGAGACACTTGTTGTAATGGGGTGATATTACATAATTGATATTCAAGTTAGAATATCACAGTTTAATTTCAGACGCGTTGTCTGAAATTTAAATAAGAGATCATAAGTTATTATAATCTAAGAAGGAAAAGTCGATTCGGTATAAATACCGAATCTTGCAGGTTAACTAATAGTACAGTTAGCTAAAGACTTGATATTATTATATCAATTAGTTAGTTACTATACTATTAGCCTCTAAACCACCCATTAAATAAACACTCTTAATTTTGCGTTCT
>CM047585.1:2183941-2195375 GCA_026184515.1 Peronosclerospora sorghi | reverse complement strand
CGTCATCGACGCATTCTTCAAGGGGAAAGAAGAGGCAGGGATGGTACTGGAGAGTAAGTCTCCCCACTCATCTCCCACTTTTTGTGTTCGTAAACCGAACGGAAAGTGGTGCATTGTGCATGCGTATAACAAGATGAATTCAGCTACTGTACCCATGCAGACTCCGATCCCTCGGAAGGATGTCCTCCAGAACAATATGGCGGGCTGTACGGTGTACAGTGCCTTAGATCTGGTGGAATGGGTATTATCAGGTGCTCATGCGAGCGTCCGATATTCCGCTGACAGAGGTTAGCACGCCTAGTGGCATGCTGTGGGAGTGGCTTGTTATGCCACAAGAGCTTTCAAATGCACCAGCGACTTTCAATCGCTTGGTGACTCAACTCTTCCGCCCTCATAGGAAGTACGCTCAGACGTACTTCGACGATATATTCGTTCATAGTCGTGCGGAAGACGACTCGTCTGATGTTCAGATAAATCTGATACACCTTCGAGCGATGCTCGAATGTATGCGAGAGCATAAGTTGTATGCAAACGCATACAAATGTATCTTTGGTGCTGAGGAAATTCCTTTCCTCGGATGCTTCATCGGTAAGGATGGAGTGCGGGCAGATCCCGCGAAGGTGAAAGCCATTGTGGAGTGACCTTCGCCTGTAAATCTTAGAGATTTACGGAAGTGGCTAGGATTAGCGAATTATCTCCACAAGTACAGCGAGAACTACGCTGAAATGGTGAAGCCATTAACTGACTTTCTTAAGAAGGACGTAGATTGGTGTTGGGAAACCAAACACCAAAACGCTTTCGAATCGGTTAAGGAAAGCTTGTTAACCCCCCCCCTGTTCTTGCTCTCCCAGATTCTGGGAAACCATTTAGCGTCGTTTGCGACGCCTCCGATTTCGAAATCGGATGTGCTTTGTTACAAGCAGACGATGCGGGACGAGAACACGTGATTGCGTTTGAGTCGAGGCAGCTCAAAGCTGCGAAACTGAATTATCCCGTTCATGATAAGGAGCTACTTGCAATGAAGTATGCTCTTGTCAAATTTAGGGTCCACCTACTCGGCTCAAAGCCTTTCGTGGTTTATAATGACCACGCGTCCTTACGGACATCAACAAAGTCGTCTCATCTCTCGCAACGGATGGCCCGTTGGCTCCCCTTCTTTGCGGAGTACAACTTTGAGGTTAAGTATAAACCTGGAAAGCATAACGTGCTTGCAGACGCGTTGTCGCGTCGTCCCGATTACGAGCTCGCTCACGCGACATTCATCACCTCGTCTGTGGTGAATCTTATACGCCAGGCGTATGGGAAAGACTCACAATGTACGGCACTTATCAGCGCACTGGGTGTCAAGGGACTTGGCTCGTCTGAGCCAACACTGTCAAGTCGAGCTAAAGCTCGTTTACACCGTTACAGGTACTGTGACGGTTTTGTGGTGAGGTGCAAGTGAAAATTGTTAACCAGTTTGTACCAGTGTACCAGTTTTCAAGGGAGATCGTTCTGGTTGGCTGAAATGACGGAGTATTTTGGGCCAATCGTGTGCGAGAAGTGTCAAGAACACAGATTTTGGTAAGCCACATGATATTGCGTGTACTTACATTTTTCATGTTTGTACATATTGGGGACCGTAGGGAGATAGGATTGGTTAGTTCTTTTTGGCCTTTTAACTCACAATAAGGAAGTCGTTAGCATCTTTGCTGAGTACGTTAATCGCCTCTGCACGCCGCGGAGGGTTTGGGAGCAGAGGGTCCAGTAATCCCCTCTAGCTCATTATACCCGGCCGGGACGCGTTACAGACGCACTTGGCCCGCCAGAAATCCCTCGACGGGAGTACGCATTTGGTCGGCTTCGCAAGCCCAAGTCACGCACGTTTGGAACGTGTAAACAAGTTTTCGATTGTTACGTGGAGATATCGTTCGTGGAGTTTGTCACGTTTTCGCTGGATCTACATATTGGAATATTGGTATTTTATTCTCGCATTGGTTGGGCTCTAGATCGGTTAAGCGATCTGCCCTTTGGAGTATACTTACTCTGAGTATAATTGGTCTGCCCGTACCCAGGGTGAAGAGTTCCGCCCAGGGTACACTACCCAGCACGGTCTCGCATTTTAGACCCACATCAATTCGCAGCGACGATCCACCAAGTGTGTAACCAGCCCATTCCATCGGGTACACAAGGTGAGATGGAGACGCAGAAATCGGACCAGGCGTCCTATGCTGATGATCGGTCGTCTTCTAGCAGCGTACGATCAGATCGGATCGTAGGAGAAGGTTCGCGGGGTACCCCTCCCCGTCAGTTGGAAGGCTGGGCACGATGGTGGTCAGGTTCTCGACACTACGGTGTCCGATTTTGAACTTGACTCCACCACAGAAAAGCCATCGGTGAACACGGTGATAGAGACGATCGACACTCTTTGATCAAGCTGGTCTTACCTGAAACCCTACATGCGGATGTCCTCCACCGTTATCATGTGAGTTTGGAAGGAGGACACCAGGGTATAGGGCGTACATATCAGCGTATCAGACGATATTTTCATTGGTGTGGTCTATTTCGCAGCGTGCAAAGATTTGTTGGAAAATGCGTAGATTGTAAGACGGGTAAGGGTCAGCCTACGATCAAGGGTATGTCGCCGGGAAACATTGAAGCTACGTACCCATTTCCAAGTGGTAGCTATGGATCATATCCCGTCGCTGCCTCGCTCAACTGACGGACATCGGAATTGTTGATCTGTACTGATCTGTTCACGGGTATGGCGATCGCGAAAGCTGGATTGTCTCGTACAGCTCCGAAAGTCGCCGAAGATTATAAAGAATGTGTATTTCCACGATTTGGAGATAGCGAAGTGATCAGGCATGATAGAGAACCCGGTTTTATGTCCGAAGTATTTCGTGCTTTCAACAAGATCGTGGGACAACGACAGAGTGCCACTATGGCATACCGTCCACAGGCTAACGGCAAGGGGGAAAGAACTGTGCCGACGATAACACGAGCGATCAAGATGTATGTATCAGTTGTCGGTCAGAAGGATTGGAGCTCGTACGGAGAGCGACTGGTATTCGCGCTAAATTCGACCCCTGATCGCATTCGTGGAGAAACACCATTTTATTTGGCGCATGGGTGGGATCCGCGATCATCGTTGGAATCAACATTGCAACTTGGTGGAATTCAGCGTAAAGACCGTGATGCTCGTTGGTGGAGATATAGGCTGCATAAAGACTACAGTTACGCGCTTGATCAAGTGAGCACTCGATTGCGCCAAGCAGTAGCAGGCCGAGCGGAGAAGCATAATGATCGAGTGACACCGCAAAAGATAGAAGATGGGTCGAGGGTCTGGTTATACCTCGATCGAGAGAAAGAAGGATTCGCAAAGAAACTGGCGCATATGTGGCATGTACCCTTCAGAGTCGATGAGGTGATTGGTGATCATGCTGCAAGGTTGATTACGGCTGGCACCGACTATCGCATATTCCCAGTGGTACACTTATCCAAGTTGAAATTGGTCAAGGAATTTCCAGTTAGACCCACTACTGTGCTAGCAGCTGGGGTAGAGAATCGTCTTGATTTCGATGAATCCTTACTACCGGAAGACAGCTGGGAAAGGACCCTAGAGCCGGAAGAATTTGAAGTTTATCGCATTACCGATGTCCGATCTGGTCGAAAGACCAGGTATGGCAGAACGTTACGCGAATATCAAGTCTACTGGAAGGGTCATGATGAGTCGTCATGGGTAGAAGAGGCAGATCTGAAATGTGATGCTCTAATCAAGGACTTCGAACGAAGGAATATTACCAAACATCGGTTTGATGTAATGCAGGTGGACTAAGAGTCCCACTAACGCATGATCGACGAAATGACTGTGCAATTATGATTGAAGAACCTTTGATTAGAGAAGAACGATTGACGAAAGTCACGTTTAATGGAGAAGTGACGATTGAATTGAAGTGGTGAATTTACGGTGGATATTGCGAGATATGGTGATGGAGCAACGGCAGATGATCCAACGGAAGATCGATTTATGTTAATGCATTGAAAAGTTACGAAGCAACAGTTGGAAATGGTATGATAAAGAATGCTTATTGATTAAAGAAGAAACGATCAGACAGCTAGCCTGACCCATAGAACTTACTGCAAAGGCGAGGAATGTTCCGGCCGGGATGATTATCAGGAGAAAGGCGATATTGGATCCGCCAAGGCTCATAGGCATCAACTTCACGCAGCGCGTCCGGTAATGTCCGAGGTGTTGGGTCCGATAAGTACCCTGGGTGCCATGACTCATTGTCGGTCGGAGCATACTTCAGGGGACGGTTCCGGGCGCAATGTGAGATTGACGGGTCCAAGAAAATGTTGAGATCACACTTCCCGTCGATCATGCCCTGCAAGACGAACTCCACGATCTTCTTCCACGATGCCCCGGCACAGCTTCTGCGCTGACGTCGACTTTCGTAATATTCACGGAAGAAGTCGTTGCGCTCTCGGAGGCTTTTATCTATGGGTAGATAATGCGTCGACTCCCAGATCGCCTGCGCGTGATGGTCCAGGAACCACTGGAACCTCGCTTTGAAGTCGGCAAACCAGCCGACTGAGCGGAAAGCGATGGGTGGCATCTTACACTTGAAGAATTCCCAGGGTCGTCGCGAGTCTAAAAACTCCACTTTCGACTGGGTGATCAAGTGAGCTCACCACCGATCAGCTGAAATGGCACTGGTGATAACTGGAAACAACCATCCTTCGGGGCGTCTCAAGTAGTCGAAGACCACTTGTACCGAGACTTTGCCCAGATCAAAGCCGCCAAGTTGACACGGAGTCTACGGCAAGATGTCTGCATCTACTGCACCATCAGGAACCAAGATCAACGACTTGTAGCCACCCGTACGAGGGAAGAGGAACACGGCAGAGCGTTTATCAAGCAAACCCTCACTCCCGAACTCGCTGATCGTGGGACTGGATGGAATTTTTGTGACGATCAGGGCAGAAGAACCGCCCTGATCGTCATCCAGATGATCCGGACTAAGTGAATGATCATCATCCGACTTCTCCTCCGGTATAGGAGGAACCTGGCGTTGCCGCTTGGACCGAGACGTGGACCGCCAACGTTGAGAACGTCTCTTGGGCGAAGAAGTGGGCCGAATGGTGGAATCTTCAGGCGAGTCACATTGAGGATCAGCAGACGAGCTTGCTGTAGCCGGTGCGTAAACGCACGGTGCGGCTAGCGCACAGAGGGAGACTTTCCTTAAGCGTCAATACGCTGCTACTTAGCCGATACGCCCTAATGAAAGGGCTTAGCGTGAGATTACTCTCTCGCTCGGGGCCAAGATTCCCCCAGTTTCCCGTTAGCTTACGCTAACGCTTTAGCCTTAGGCTTCCCTTAGTAGGGAGTAGCTAGGGGTGGTACTCCCCCGCTACGACACTCACAGCACGTCCGACCGTTCCCGGGCAGACGCCTAGCTGGATCTAGTCTAATTGTAAACTGTTATATTTAATATATAATTAGCCTAAATTAATAAACTAATGTAAACCCTATGTAATACTAAGTAGAACTTATTTGATTCGTACCTAGCCAAAAATGTAATGTACACCACCTGTGTACCAACACGTGGCAGGCTGCCACGCCTTCACCAAGGGATCCCGCCCTGATTGGCTAAAACAGCCAATAGGTCCGAACTTTTCGGACCGGCCAATACTTTACCTTAACCGTTGTGTATTTACATACACCAACGTAACTAAATGTAACCCCGTTACATCCTCCCCCATCAAGACCATTGCCACGCAATAGTCGATTTTAGTTGGAGACCCCAACTGCCAGAACTATGTGTTGATGAGCACCTCTATAGGTGGAGATCATTCTCCCGGAGAAGGGGATGTCATCTACTCGGACTCAATATCTCGGAGGAGCAGGCCCTTGGGGACTGCTTCCCTAAGGATGACCGCTCTGACGACGCCGAACGGCGACGTCATCAGCCTAATTCTTCCCTAACACGTGGGGAAAATGCGCTATCTCGCGCGCCACCATTGCCAACTTCGGATGACAAATCCGGGTCGCCGAAGGCGACCATCACGTCCAATAATTTGGACGATGCTCAGAACCTTGATCGTGTCAAGCCGGCACTATGGGCTGCATCACACGCCCCCAAACGCACTTCATGGGCGGAATATCGTTTTGGGGGTCCTCGTGATTCCCAAAAGTGGACTAAGAATGCGGTAAGAGGGGTTTAGGCTTCTATACCCCTGGCCCTGCGGCTGAACATCCGCGTAAAATCGAATGCCAGAAGCAACTCCGGAAAACCTGCTCACGCAGAAGCAGCTCACTGTCGCCTTATACCGAAAGCGCATCGGGAAATAGGCGAAGGGTGCATTTGTTGAGAACCTCCGCGAGGTTCCCTTCGTTCTCCTCCAACGAGAGGATGCCGAAGAGGCAGAGCGTAAGTTCCGCGCTTGGGTTGAAGGGGAGAAACGTCTCCCTGACTTTACAGAGTTGTACAACAGCTATGCCGAACGTGACGTTCGGCTGGAGAGGGCATTGCGCTTGGCGTTTGCCAAAGCCAAAGATATGGAGCAATTACCTGCCCCTTATCGCACGCGCTATGCTAGCACCTGTGCCCTCAATGTGGTGCCGGAGCGCAGTGCAAGCTCCGCATCTGCCTCCGGTGAACTCCCAACTACTGGGAGTGAAGGGGCTTCTTCCGCCCCTTTGGTCGTCGAATCGCAGCGGGATTCTCCCGCTCAAAAGCGTCAACAACGTCTTGGCAATCCTGCCGCAGGGTAGTCTCGTACTCCCACGAGCTCTGGGAATGTGGATAACCTTTCCACTTCACCAGGTACTGGGTCTCACCCCGGTGATGGCGTCGTGCCATCAGCCGCTCCAGATGAAAGTGTGGAGTACCCTCCGCATCAAGCATTGGAGGAGGAGGTCGCGCAATTGCGACGTGAGATCCAGGAGCGCTGTGATCGGCAAAGCCGTCGAATCCAAGATGCCCAGGAAGGACTCCGCAACGAAGGTAGTGCGAATGAACGCATCGAGGGGCGGCTTGCCTCCCTCGAGTCTCTCGTTGCGGAGCTTCAGGGTCGTATTCCAACCCTGTCGGAGATGTTCCGACCTGTCGTGCCTTTGGTCAGACTTCTCACCCTCCTCCAGTAGGGTACCCGCCTCCGGGTTCTGGTATGGCTTAAGCATACCCACATAGAAGGTTGGATGCGTACGCATCGCCTACGGGATGTCTAAGGTATACTACAAGCCCTTTCGGGCTAGTACCTTAAAGGGGCCCACAAACCTTGGGCGCATTTTATTCCTCAACACGTTAGAAACTGCATGTGTAGGAAGATTTTTAGCGTTTAATAAAACACTTTCTCCCAATTTGTACACCCTTTTGTTACGCCGCCCCTTACGGTCAGATTTCTCCTTCTGCTTGTCTTGGCTTTCCGCCATGGCATCGCCGATGTGTCGTAAGACACTAAGGCGTGTCGATAAGAACTTATCAATGTGCTTTCGCACCGATACAGGGCTGACATCGGGGAACCCTCCCCCCTCAAGCCCTGGGCCACACACACGTAGCGTCAACGAAACCCTCGGATTCACTAATCCGTTCACGTAAAACGGGATAAACCCCGTAGATGCATGTACCGAATTGTTTATAGCAAATTCGACCATCGGAAGCATCTTACTCCAACTATTTGGAGAATCCGAACATAAACTACGGAGAATGTCCACTACTACGCGATTAACGCGTTCCGTTTGTCCATCCGTCTGCGGATGATCCGCAGTGGACATGAGGAGCTTGGTGCCTAGCACCTTAAACACGCTCCCCAGAACTGTCCCGTAAAATGGGTATCCCGATCCGATACAACGGAATCGGGTAGACCATGCTGTCGAAAGACACGTTCTAGGAACACTTTCGCTGTTCCTTGTCCATCGATGGACTCTGGCACCGCCGCCAGGTGAGCCATCTTGCTCAATCGGTCTACAAAGACCAATATGCCGGTGTTCCCGGCCTTATCCTTCGGAAAACCGAAGATAAAATCCATGCTAATGGATTTCCAACACTCCGTTGGAACCGATAAGCTCGCCAAAGGCGCAGCTGAACTTGCAGAGAGTTTAACCCTCTGACACGTCTCACAGGTGCGTATATACGTATTGACCCACTTATACATGTTGGGCCACCAATACAAAGCGCTTAAAGCGCTGTAGGTCTTATCCCGAGCTAAATGACCCCCGGTAGGGGCGTCATGTGCCTCAAAGAGGAATATACACTTCAGTTCCTCATCATGAGGAGCTACCACCCTCGGAGTGTCCTCCGCGCTCGTGCTATAAAATAGCAGACCGTCACAGTACCTGTAACGGTGTAAACGAGCTTTAGCTCGACTCGACAGGGTTGGATCAGACGAGCCAAGACCCTTTTCACCTAACGCGCTGATTAGCGCCGTAAATTGTGGGTCTTTCTCATACGCCTGGCGTATGAGATCCACCACAGATGTGGTGACGAATGTCGAGTGAGCAAGCTCGTAATCGGGACGACGCGATAACGCGTCTGCAAGCACGTTTCGCTTTCCAGGGTTATACTTAACCTCAAAGTTATAGTCCGCAAAGAAGGAGAGCCAACAGGTCATTAGTTGCGAGAGATGAGGCGACTTCGTCGCTGTTCGTAAGGACGCGTGGTCAGTATAAACCACGAACGGCTTTGAGCCGAGTAGGTGAACCCTAAATTTGACAAGAGCATACTTCATTGAAAGTAGCTTCTTGTCATGAACGGGATAATTCCGTTCCGCAGCTTTAAGCTGCCTCGACTCAAACGCAATTACGCGTTCCCTTCCTGCATCTTCTGCTTGTAACAAAGCACATCCGATTTCGAAATCGGAGGCGTCGCAGACGACACTAAATGGTTTCCCAGAATCTGGGAGAGCAAGAACGGGAGCTTTTAACAAGCTCCCCTTAACCGCTTCAAAAGCGTTTTGGTGTTCGGTTTTCCAACACCAAACAACATCCTTCTTAAGAAGGTCGGTCAATGGCTTCACCATTTCAGCGTAGTTCTCGCTGTACTTGTGGAGATAATTCGCTAATCCTAGCCACTTCCGTAAATCTCTAAGATTTACAGGCGAAGGTCACTCCACAATGGCTTTCACCTTCGCGGGATCTGCCCGCACTCCATCCTTACCGATGAAGCATCCGAGGAAAGGAATTTCCTCAGCACCAAAGATACATTTGTATGCGTTTGCATACAACTTATGCTCTCGCATACATTCGAGCATCGCTCGAAGGTGTATCAGATTCATCTGAACATCAGACGAGTCGTCTTCCGCAGGACTATGAACGAATATATCGTCGAAGTACGTCTGAGCGTACTTCCTATGAGGGCGGAAGAGTTGAGTCACTAAGCTATTGAAAGTCGATGGTATATTTAAAAGCCCTTGTGGCATAACAAGCCACTCCCACAGCATGCCACTAGGCGTGCTAACCGCTGTCAGCGGAATATCGGACGCTCGCATGAGCACCTGATAATACCCTTCCACCAGATCTAAGTCACTGTACACCGTACAGCCCGCCATATTGTTCTGGAGGACATCCTTCCGAGGGATCGGAGTCTGCATGGGTACAGTAGCTGAATTCATCTTGTTATACGCATGCACAATGCACCACTTTCCGTTCGGTTTACGAACACAAAAAGTGGGAGATGAGTGGGGAGACTTACTCTCCCGTACCATCCCTGCCTCTTCTTTCCCCTTGAAGAATGCGTCGATGACGTCGCATTGTTCCTTGGGGAGAGGCCGCTGCATAGTGACACAGTATTTGGTTCCAGGAACCAAATCAATTTTATGTCGGACTCCCCGATCCAGTGGTAACCCCATCGGCGGGTTTTCACTAATGACATCTCCGAATTCCTTTAACAAGGAATGGTAAGGGTCCTCAGGATGCGCAAGGATCTTGAGGCCGCTTCGGGCATTTAATGCCTGTTTGGTTTTCACCAAAACTGACTCGTCCATCGTGGATGAGGAGTTCAACTTCTCTTCCGGACGTGATACGACAACCTCGTCGATTTTATCTGCTTTCAAAGCAGTTTCAAATTCGTTGAATGACATCTCCTCCAACGACAACAGTTCGCCTACCCCAGGTAACCGTTCCAGGCTTACTCCTTCTGTGACAACACCTGTCACACTATTCAGCATCCTGTAGGACTGCTGACTACAGGCCTCGGGACTCATCCCGAGACCCAGATGGGGGGAGTCGATTGCCCTATCTATTGGAAGTGTCTCGCGCCTATCCACAGAGGTCTCTACCTCTACCACCGGTGACTCGCCGGTCTCACCTATAACGGCGTAGTCGGAATCATTTCTGACGTGCGAAAGAGAAAAACTTCGGGTCTCTTCGCTTGGAAGCGCCTCGCGCTTAACCACAGGGGTCTCTACCCTTACCACTGTAGTCGCAACTTGCTCGCCGGACACGGCGTGGTCGGAGTCTGTTCCGACCTGCAGAAGAGACGAACTTCGGGTCTCTTCTCTAAGAGCCTCTCGCTTAACCTCAGGGGTCTCTACCCCTACCACTGGAGTTACCACAGGTAACTCACCAGTCTTGCCGTTCACGGCGTGTGAATTAACCGCCGAATCTTCCTCGTTAAGGAACTCTTCCTTAACGCCATTGGGAATGATCCTTTCAGACATCCCAATCTCTGGTATCTCACACCAGAAACGCTTTTGCGATCGAGCAAAGGTGGGTTCATGACTCACCAATGCTTCACCCGACCGCGGGTGCGTTGGACCAATGGACTTAGACTTCCAGTCTATCCATGGCTCGTGGCGTTCCAGCCACTTCATGCCCAGAATGAGGTCATACCTCGAGCCAAATCCAGGACTAGGCAACTTTCCAAGCTGTCGAAGTCTGCAAACTTCAGCTTAAGGTCAATCGAGACCTTGGGTACGGAAACCTGTACGCCCGTCGCAAGACGGACCGTGACAACGTCACGAGAACGTGCCTCTAGGGCCTCGTCATACAACCGGCTCTTCTCAACAGAAGCCCGTCTGACATAATTGTCAGACTCTCCAGAGTCTATCAAGACTCTCCAAGGCTTATCAAAGCCTTTCACGTCCGCAAGGACTACCAGCAAACCTGGCTGGTACACCAACTCGGTGCTAGAAAGCACCTCTTCCCTCGGGGCTTTGTGCTGTCGTCCCCTACCCTGGGGCTTAACAGCACTGAGGGATCCCCCAGTAAGGCGCCCCGCACCTACTGGGAGCCGCTGTTTCCCGACGGCTTGGGCGAGGGCTTTCTCCCAACCCTTGGCCCCTTCCAGCGACTATCTTGATGGGGATTTTTCGGACATTTGTTCCGCAGATGATCCGTGCTTCCACACAGGAAGAATCTCAGCAGCCCATGCCGCTGCAACATAGCTAAGAGCTCTGCCTCAAAGCTCTGTGAAAAAGAGTCAGAATGACTCTTAGCGGGAGGTTTCTCCTC
>CM047585.1:2102458-2137074 GCA_026184515.1 Peronosclerospora sorghi | reverse complement strand
TTTTTGTAAACTGATTTATATTTAATATATGTAATTAGCCTAAATTAAGTAAACTAATGTAAACTATACGTAATACTAAGTAGAGCTTATTCAAGTCGTACCTAGCTAAAATGTAGTGTACACCACCTGTGTACTAACACGTGGCTGACTGCCACGCCTCCACCAAGGGCTCATGCCCTGATTGGTTAAAATAACCAATATGTCCAAACCTTTCGGACCGGTCAATACTGACCCCAACCGTAGTGTACTCACGTACACCACATACTAAATGTAACCAGAATGTAACCCTGTTACATCCTCCCCCATCAAGACTATTGCTTACGCAATAAATCAATTTTAGTTGGAGAACTCCAACTGCCAGAACTCTGGCTTACCACCATGAGCACCTTTAGTGGTGCTGAGGATTCTCCTCGCAAAGAAAACTATTCCAATAACTCGGATGGGGATGCCCTTGGGGATATATCCCCAACGGCTGACTGCTCCGACAACGCCGAACGGCGATGTCGGCAGCCTAATCCTTTCCCCACACGCGGGGAAAATGCGCTAACTCGTGCGCAACTATTACCAACCTCGGATGACATATCTGGATCGCCGAAGGCGATCACCACTAATGTGCTGGACGCAGCTCAAGAGGCCCAAAATACCGCACAGACATTACAGGCTGCCTTGCACGCCCCCATGTGCCCTCCACGGGTGGAATATCGTTTTGGAGGTCCTCGTGACCTCCCAAAGTGGACCAAGAATGAGTTAAAGAAGGGTTTAGTCTTCTATATATATATACCCCTGGACTCGCGGCTGTACAGCCGCAACACATCACACGCCGGAATCAACTCCGGGAAAAACTGCTCACGCAGAAGCAGTTCACTGCTACCTCATATCGAGAGAGCCTCGAGAGACAGACACAGGGTGCCGTTGTTGGGAACCTCCGCGAGGCTCCCTTCGTTCTGCTGCAAGGAGAAGATGCCAAAGAGGCAGAGCGGAAGTCTCGCGCTTGGGCGGAGGGGAGAAACGTCTGACCGAGTTTTTAAAGCTTTACAACAGCTATTCCGAACGTGACTTTCGGATAGAGAGGGTATTGCGCTTGGCGTTTGCCAGAGCCAAATCCATGGGGCAATTACGTGCCCCTTATCGCATGTTCTATGCTAGCGCCCGTGCCCTCACTGCGGTGCCGGAGCACAGTGCGGGTTCCGCATCTGCCTCCGGAGTACTCCCAACTACTGGGTGTGAAGAGGCTTACCCCTCCCCTTTGTTCGTTGACTCACAGAGGGATTCTCCCACTCGAGAGCGTCAACGACGTCACGGCAATCATGCCGCAGGGGAGTCTCGAACTCCCACGAACTCTGTGAATGTGGATAACCCTTCCACTTCAAAAAATACTAGGTTTGACCCCGATGATGGCGTCTCGCCATCAGACGCTCTACCCCGTCCTGCCGTACCTTACGGCTAACCACCTTTTTCTTGTCTTGGCTTTCCGCCATGGCGAAGCAAACGTGTCGTAATACACTCAGACGCGTCGATAAAAACTTATCGATGTGCTTTCGCACAGATACAGGGCTGACATCGGGGAATCCTCCCCCCCTCAAGCCCTGGGCCAAAAACACGTGGCGTCAACGTAACCCGCGGATTTACTAATCCGTTCACATTAAACCTGGTAAACCCCGTAGATGCATGTACCGAATTGTTTATGGAAAATTCGGCCATAGGGAGCATCTCACTCCAACTCTTTGGAGAATCCGGACACAAACTCCGGATAATATCCTCTACAACGCGGTTAACGCGTTCCGTTTGTCCGTCCGTCTGTGGATGATCCGCAGTGGACATAAGGAGCTTGGTGCTTAGCACCTTAATCAACGCGCCCCAAAACTGGCCCGTAAAACGGGGATGCCGATCCGATACAACGGAATCGGGTAGACCATGCTGTCGAAAGACACGGTCTAAGAACACTTTCGCTGTTCCTTGTCCATCAATGGACTCTGGCACCGCTGCCAGGTGAGCCATATTGCTCAAACGGTCTCTACAAAGACCAAAATGCCGATGTTGCCGGCCTTATCCTTCGGAAAACCGAAGATAAAATCCATACTAATGGATTTCCAACACTCCGTCGGAACGGACAAGCTCGCCAAAGGCGCAGCTGAACTTGCAGAGGGTTTGACCCTCTGACACGTCTCACAGGTGCGTATATACGCACCGACCCACTTATACATGTTGGGACACCAATACAAAGCGCTTAAAGAGCTGTAGGTCTTATCCCGACCTAAATGACCCCCGGTAGGAGCGTCATGTGCCTCAAAGAGGACTCTATACTTCAGTTCCTCACCATGAGGAACAACCACCGGCGGAGTGTCCTCCGCGCTCGTGCTATAATATAGCAAACCGTCACAGTACCTGTAAGGTGTAAACGAGCTTTAGCTCGACTTGCCAGGGTTGGCTCAGACGAGCCAAGTCCCTTTCCACCCAACGCGCTGATAAGCGCCGTACACTGTGGGTCTTTCTCATACGCCTGTCGTATGAGATCCACCACAGACGAGGTGACGAATGTCGCATGAGCGAGCTCGTAATCGGGACGACGAGACAACGCGTCTGCAAGCACGTTCTGCTTGACAGGTTTATACTTAACCTCAAAGTTGTACTCCGCAAAGAAGGAGAGCCAACGGTCCATCCGTTGCGAGAGATGAGGCGACTTTCTCGCTGTCCGTAAGGACGCGTGGTCAGTATAAACCACGAACGGCTTTGAGCCGAGTAGGTGAAACCTAAATTTGACAAGAGCATACTTCATTGCAAGTAGCTCCTTGTCATGGACGGGATAATTCCGTTCCGCAGCTTTAAGCTGCCTCGACTCAAACACGATCACGCGTTCCCTTCCTTTTTCATCTGCTTGTAACAAAGCACATCCGATTGCGAAATCGGAGGCGTCGCAGACGACGCTAAATGGTTTCCCAGAATCTGGGAGAGCAAGAACAGGAACTTTCAACAAGCTCCCATTTTCCGCTTCAAAAGCGTTTTGGTGTTTGGTTTCCCAACACCAATCAACATCCTTCTTAATAAGGTCGGTTAATGGCTTCGCCATTTCAGCGTATTTCTCGCTGTACTTGTGGAGATAATTGGCTAATCCAATCCACTTCCGTAAATCTCTAATATTTACAGGCGAAGGCAACTCCACAATGGCTTTCACCTTCGCGGGATCCGCCCGCACTCCATCCTTACCGATGAAGCATCCGAGGAAAGGAATTTCCTCAGCACCAAAGATACATTTGGATGCGTTTGCATACAACTTATGCTCTCGCATACATTCGAGCACTGCTCGAAGGTGTATCAGATGCGTCTGAACATCAGACGAGTCGCCTTCCGCACGACTATGAACGAATATATCGTCGAATTACGTCTGAGCGTACTTCCTATGAGGGAGGAAGAGTTGAGTCACCCATCGATTGAAAGTCGCTGGTGCATTTGAAATCCCTTGTGGCATAACAAGCCACTCCCACAGAATGCCACTAGGGGCGCTGACCGCTGTAAGCGGAATATCGGACGCTCGCATGAGCACCTGATAATACCCGTCCACCAGATCTAAGGCACTGTATACAGTACAGCCCGCCATATTATTCTGGAGGACATCCTTCCGAGGAATCGGAGTCTGCATGGGTACAGTAGCTGCATTCAGATTGTTGTACGCAAGCACAATGCGCCACTTTCCGTTCGGCTTACGAACACAAAAAGTGGGAGATGAGTGGGGAGACATGCTCTCCCGTATCATTCCTGCCTCTTCTTTCCCCTTGAAGAATGCGTCGATGACGTCGCATTTTTCTTTGGGAAGAGGCCACTGCCTAGTGACGCAGTATTTGGTTCCAGGAACCAAATCAATTTCATGTAGGACTCCCGGATCCGGTGGTAACCCCATCGGCGGGTTGTCACTAATGACATCTCCGAATTCTTTTAACAAGGAATGGTAAGGGTCCTCAGGATACGCAAGGATCTTGAGGCCGCTTCGGGCATTTAATGCCTGTTTGTTTTTCACCAAAACTGACTCGTCCATCGTGGATGAGGAGTTCAACTCCTCTTCCGGACGCAACACGACGACCTCATCGATTTCATCTGCTTTCAAAGCAGTTTCAAAATCGTTGAAGGACATCTCCTCCAACGACAACAGTTCGCCTACCCCAGGCAACCGTTCCAGGCTTACGCCTTCTGTGACAACACCTGTCACACTATTCAGCATCCTGTAGGACTGCTGACTACTGTCCTCGGGACTTACCCGGGACCCAGATGGGGGGAGTCAATTACCCCATCTATTGGAAGCGCCTCGCGCCTATCCAGAGAGGTCTATACCTCTACCACCGGTGAATCACCGGTCTCACCTACAAGGGCGTGGTCGGAATCATTTCCGATGTTCAAAAGAGACAAACTTCGGGTCTCTTCGCTTGGAAGCGCCTCGCGATTAACCACAGGGGTCTCTACCCCTACCACTGGAGTTACCTCAGAGGAAACCACCTCTGTCAATGGCTACTCTCCAGTCTCGCCTATAACGGCGTAGTCGGAATCGTTTCCGACGTGCAGAAGAGACGAACTACGGGTCTCTCTGCTTGGAAGCGCCTCGCGATTAACCACAGGGGTCTCTACCCCTACCACTGGAGTTACCTCAGAGGAATCCACCTCTGCCACTGGCAACTCACCAGTCTCGCCTATAACGGCGTGGGGATTAACCGCCGAATCCCCTTCGTTAAGGAACACTTCCTTAACGCCATTGGGAATGATCATCTCAGACATCCCAATCTCTGGTATCTCACGCCAGAATCGCTTTTGCGATCGAGCAAAGGTGGGTTCATGACTCGCCGATGCTTCACCCGACCGCGGGTGCGTTGAGCCAATGGACTTAGACTTCCAGTCTATCCATTGCTCGTGGCGTTCCAGCCACTTCATGCCCAAAATGAGGTCATACCTCGAGTCCAAATCCAGGACTAGGCAACGTTCTAAGCTATCGAAGTCTGCAAACTTCAGCTTAAGGTCAATCGAGACATTGGGTACAGAAATCTGTACGCCCGTCGCAATACAGACCGTGACAACGTCACGAGAACGTGCCTCTAGGGCCTCAGCATACAGCCTACGCTTCACAACAGAATCTCGTCTGACATAATTTTCAGACGCTCCAGAGTCTATCAAGACTCTCCAAGGCTTGTCAAAGCCTTTCACGTCCGCAAGGACTACCAGCAAACCTGGCTGGTACAACAGCTCGGTGCTAGAAAGCACCGTTTCCCTCGGGGCTTTGTGATGTCGTCCCCTACCCTGGGGCTTAACAACACTGAGGGGTCCCCCAGTAGGGCGCCCCTCACCTACTGGAAGCCGTCGTTTCCCGACGGCTTGGACAAGGGCTTTTTCCCCACCCTTGGTCCCTTGTAGCGAGTGTCTCGCTGGGGATTTTTCGACATCTGTTCCTCAGATGATCCATGCTCCCACACAGGAAGCATCTCAGCGGCCCATGTCGCTGCAGCATAGCTAAGAGCTCCACCTCGAAGCTCTTCGAAGAAGAGTCAGTGTGCCTCTTAGCGGAAGCTTTCTCTTCCGATTCGACCTGACTCAGGTCCATGGGTTCAGGACCCACCTTAGAGGAACGGAAGTTCCTCTCGGCGTTGAACGCCATCTTGAACGCCTCCCCCAGGGATTGGGGTCGGCTTTGGAATAGCTCTGAACGTGCTGGCCCTTCTCTCAGGCCTCCCATGAACAAGGGAATGGACACATCGTCCGAGTACGCTTTCGCGCACATCCCTTCCAAGAGGGCCTAAGTTCTTGGATGTACGTTTCCAAGTCCTTAGTGCCCTGACGGCACCTCAGAAACGCCAGCTGATTCTGGAAAACCAGATAAGGCGTTGCATACATGTCCATAATCTTTTGCCTAAGGACTTCCCAGGTCGGGAACACGTCCATGACCGAATCCAAGCATGTAAAAGCCCCTGCACGGGATTTACCCGTAAGATGGGTCAGTGCAAGTCCCACTTGCAAGTGATCAGCGATCACATTGGCTGTGGCGAAGGCCGTTTCGACCTCTCGTAACCACACATAAAGGTTATCACCCTTTTCACCGGTGAATTCCTTTATCTTCAAGGACAATGGGGGACGCACCCCCGTGGAACGACCTCCACCTAAACTCGCCTCATGGGCAATGAGGGCATTGACCCTTGCCTTTACGGCCTCAAGGCCCTGCTCCACTAGGAGATGCATGCCTTCTTCCCCCATTAAGGACAACAGACTTTTAAAGGCTTCCTGCTGGACGAGGGTCAAACTATCCCAATCGTCCTGATTAATCCTTTGCAGAGGATGCCTAGTCTACAAACACAGGTGTTGGATTGACTACAAGTGCTACCAGATGTAGCCGGTACGTATGCGCACGGTGCAACTACCGCACAGAGGAAGACTCTTCCTTAAAGCGGTATCTACCGCTACTTAGCCGATACGTCCTTGTAAAGGGCTTAGTAGGAGAGCTCTCCTACTCGGGTCCAAGATTCCCGGGTTGATTTACTACTTAGCCTTAACGGCTGTATTCCGTATACGGGATGTAAGTAAAGGGAGGGCCCCCTCTTACCTACGACACTCACTGCGCGCGCGACCGGTCGAGGTTGCACGTCCGCAAGATAGAGTGAAATGTAAACTGAATATATTTAATATGTAATTAGCCTAAATTAATTTAAACTAATATAAACTATATGTAATACTAAGTAGAATATTTCAAATTCGTACCTAGCTAAAATGTAGTGTACACACCTGTGTACTTACACGTGGATGGCTGACACACCACACCCAAGGGCTCATGCCCTCATTGGTTAAAATAACCAATGGTTCGGAACCTTTCAAACCGGTCAATACTGACCTCAACCGTAGTGTACTCATGTACACCAACACTAAATGTAACTTACATGTAACCCCGTTACATCCTCCCCCATCAAGACTATTGCTTACGCAATAAATCAATTTTAGTTGGAGAACTCCAACTGACAGAACTCTGGCTTACCACCATGAGCACCTTTAGAGGTGCTGAGGATTCTCCTCGCAAAGAAAACTATTCCAATAACTCGGAAGGGGATGCCCTTGGGGATATATCCCCAAAGGCTGATCACTCCGACAGCGCCGAACGGCGTTGTCGGTCATACAATCTATTCCCCACACGTGGGAAAACGCGCGAACTCGTGCGCAACTATTACCAACCTCGGATGACATATCTGGATCGCCGAAGGCGATCACCACTAATGTGCTGGACACGATTCATGAAGCCCGACATGCCGTACCGGCACGGAAGGGACCTCGTGACCCTCAAAAGAAGGCTAAGAACGAGGTCAAGAGAGGTTTAGCCTCCTATACCCCTGGTCCTGAGGCTGTACTGCCGCGTGAAATTGCGCGCCGGAAACAACTCCGGGCGAAACTGCTAACGCCTAAGCAGTTCACTGTCAAGTCCTACCGACCGCGCCTCGGGAAACAAGCACGCGGTGCCATCGTAGAGATCATCCGCGAGGTACCCTACGTTCTCCTACGGGACGAAAGTGTAGAGGACGCAGAACGGGCATTCCGCGCTTGGGCGGAAGGGGAGAAGCGCCTCCCCAACTTTAATGAGCTGTACAACAGCTTTTCCGAACCCGACGTTCGGGTAGAGAGGGCATTAGGCTTGGAATATGCCCAGGCCAAAGCGCAGGGGAAATTACCTGCCTCTTACTACACGCTCCCTGCCCTTGATGTGGTGCCGGAGAGCAATGCAAACTCTGCATCTGCCCCCGGCAAACTCCCAGCTACTGGGAGTGAAGGGGCTTCTTCCGCCCCTTTGGTCGTTGACTATCAGCGGGTTTCTCTCGCTCGAAAGCGTCAACGACGTCACGGCAATCCTGCCGCAGGGGAGTCTCGGACTTCCACGAACTCTGGGAATGTGGATAACCTTTCCACTTCACCAGGTACTGGGTCTCACCCCGGTGATGGCGTCGTGACATCAAACGCTCCACATGATAATGTGGAGTACCCTCCGTATCGAGAACTGGAGGAGGAGGTCGCGCTATTGCGACGTGAGTTCCACGAGCGCCGTGATCGACAAAGCCGTCGCATCCAGGATGGCCAGGAGGGACTTCGCGACGAGAGGGGTGCGAATGAACGCATCGAGGGACGGCTTTCCTCCCTCGAGTCTCTGGTTGCGGAGCTTCAGGGTCGTATTTCGATCCTGTCGGAGATGTTCCGACCTGTCGCGCCTTTCGGCTATCCGACTTACCACCCTCCTCCAAGAGGGGAACCGCCTCCGGGTTCTGGTATGGCTTAAGCATAACCACATAAAAGATTGGATGCGTACGGATCGCCTTCGGGATGTCCAAGGTATACGCCAAGCCCTTTCTGGATAGTACCTTAAAAGGCCCCACAAACCTGGGGCTCAGTTTATTCTGCAACACGTTGGGAACTGCATGTGTAGGAATATTTTTAGCGTTTAATAAAACACTTTCTCCTACTTTATATATCGTTTCGTTACGCCGCCCCTTGCGGTCAGCTTGATCCTTCTGATTGTCTTGGCTTTCCGCCATTGCATCGCAGACGTGTCGTAAGAAACTAAGGCGCGTCGGTAAGAACTTATCGATGTGCTTTCGCACAGATACAGGGATGACATCAGGGAATCCTCCCCCTCAAGCCCTGGGCCACACACACATGGCGTCAACGGAACCCTCGGATTCACTCATCCGTTCACGTAAAACGGGGTAAACCCCGTAGATGCATGTACCGAATTGTTTATGGAAAATTCGGGCATCGGAAGCATCTCACTCCAACTCTTTGGAGAATCCGGACATAAACTCCGGAGGATATCCTCTATAACGCGATTAACGCGTTCCGTCTGACCGTCCGTCTGCGGATGATCCGCAGTGGACATGAGGAGCTTGGTGCCCAGCACCTTGAACAACTCTCCCCTGAATTGTCCCGTAAAACGGGGATCCCGATCCGACACAACGGAATCGGGTAGACCATGCTGTCGAAAGACACGGTCTAGGAACACTTTTGCTGTTCCTTGTCCATCTATAGACTCTGGCACCGCCGCCAGGTGAGCCATCTTGCTCAATCGGTCTACAAAGACCAATATGCCGGTGTTCCCGTCCTTACCCTTCGGAAAACCATGCTAATGGATTTCCAACACTCCGTTGGAACCAATAAGCTCGCCAAAGGCGCAGCTGAACTTGCAGAGGGTTTGACCCTCTGACACGTCTCACAGGTGCGTATATACGCACCGACCCACTTATACATGTTGGGCCACCAATACAAAGCACTTAAAGCGCTGTAGGTCTTATCCCGACCTAAATGACCCCCGGTAGGGGCGTCATGTGCCTCAAAGAGAACTCTATAATTCAGTTCCTCATCATGAGGAATAACCACCCGCGGAGTGTCCTCCGCGCTCGTGCTATAAAATAGCAGACCGTCACAGTACCTGTAACGGTGTAAACGAGCTTAGCTCTACTTGACAGGTTTGGCTCAGACGAGCCAAGTCCCTTTCCACCCAACGCGCTGATAAGCGCCGTACACTGTGGGTCTTTCTCATACGCCTGTCGTATGAGATCCACCACAGACGTGGTGACGAATGTCGCGTGAGCGAGATCGTAATCGGGACGACGCGATAACGCGTCTGCAAGCACGTTCTGATTGCCAGGTTTATACTTAACCTCAAAGTTGTACTCCGCAAAGAAGGAGAGCCAACGGGCCATCCGTTGCGAGAGATGAGGCGACTTTCTCGCTGTCCGTAAGGACGCGTGGTCAGTATAAACCACGAACGACTTTGAGCCGAGTAGGGGAACCCTAAATTTGACAAGGGTATACTTCATTGCAAGTAGCTCCTTGTCATAAACGGGATAATTCCGTCCCGCAGCTTTAAGCTGCCTCGACTCAAACGCAATCACGCGTTCCCTTCCTGCATCGTCTGCTTGTAACAAAGCACATCCGATTGCGAAATCGGAGACGTCGAAGACGACACTAAATGGTGTCGTAAAGCGTCTTATAATTGGGTCCAATAAAGGGCCTTATTATAGGGCCTTATTATAGGGCCTAATTATTGGGCCTAATTATGGGCCTGAATTAGGGGGGCCGATTACGGACAAAAAATCGGGTACGTAATCGATACGATTGTGTGTACCACGGCGTATACAGTTGCGTTTATAACCGTGGTGCACATAGTCGGGACATAGACAGGGCATAGGAAGATGGGACGATTACGTACAGGTACTCAGCGAACACCGACGAACAGCGACGGACGACGGATAAATCAGGTCGACTGGTCAACGGAGGACGCTGGAACGGGTAGTTCTGATTGGTGGATATTAGGTAATTGGTAGTTATTAGGATTTAAGCAATAAAAAGTTTCTCCTTTTGCGTCCAACATCATAGTACATCCCCGGGAAGGCACCTTTGCGCCTCCCCCTAATACAACACACCTCTAGTCCCGGGCGGGAGCACCTTATGCGTTTTTGGCCCACCGGCAGACGTAGAGTGTCGAGAACTCACCCCGCAACTCCGCCCGCTGTGTCAGCGGTTCATCAGTAAAGGTTTTTGGTTTCGAAAGTGTGATTGAGCAGTGCTCTCACCTCTCCACGTTTGGTTCGCGTTTGGCCCCTAGAGTTCGGCTGCTGTAAGCGCACCACGGGAACTCTATGTGGATTAAGTGAAATTTACCCCCCTCGTAGGTCTAGGCTAGGAATACAGATATTTGGGTGTTCCTTTAGCTGTTGAAGACTCCAGAGGATACGTGATCAGGCAGTGAAGGCTTCCACTGCCTGATCAAGTACCCGCTTCGCCGATCAACACCTGATCGACACTCTGCAACTCGTGACCCGCAATCAACAACTCGCAGATCGCACCAACTTGTACCTGAGCGACGTTTGGTACCTTATCAAGTCTGATCTCAGCGGATCAACTACTTTTAGTGTCTGATCAAGCCTGATCAAGTCTGATCTCAGCTGATCAACTACTTTTGGTGCCTGATCAAGCCTGAGCAAGTCTAATCTCAGCTGATCAACTACTTTTAGTGCCTGATCAAGCCTGATCAAGTCTGATCACAGCTGATCAACGACTTTAGGTACCTGCCCAAGCCTGATCACTGCTGATCAAGAGTGTTCTCACCTTATTCGAGCTCGATTATACCGGAGCACGTCTGATCAGCACCTCGATCAACTCATTAAAAGTTCCCCCATCTTGCATCAAGGAATTGCCGTGTTTACATCCCCGCCACCTGGAGAGCGACCCACGCCTAAGCCGTCGGGTACACAAGGTAAGCAGAAACACAAGCAGTCAAGGACAACCGGAGGACCCCCTTCGTTAGTCGGCAGTCCGGGCGCCGTGGTACCGCCTGATCAAGCTTCAAAACCTTTGATCGGCCGCTCCACCACAATGGTGCGCGTGCCCGGAACTTTGGGCGACGCGGGATATCACCGCGATTCTACGCAAGATGGCGCTGATGCGGAAGTGGAAACGGAAGCAGAAGCAGAAGTGAAGATAAAGGTGGAAAAGGATGAGGAGGTTGTGACGATGGAAGGCAGTTCGACTTCGTCATGCCTGAAGAAGAAAGGAAATGCTAATCATTAGGACGTGGGGAGGAATCGTGGTGAGAAAAAGGAGGAGAAGCCTCAACCACCTCCCGAGGCTCCTTCGGAGCCCATGCGGACCATAACGCAAGTTATGATCCACCAAAAATATGTGTGTATAATGATCCGGATTGCGATCCGGTGGCGAAGTATTACAATACCGAACAGCCGAAGGTGTTGATGAAGGCGCCTGGGTCGGAGAGCGACGAAAGTCGATCAAGTGCGCCACCAACGGAAGCCGATATGGTGAGGAAGTTTTACCGAAATGTTTATAAATGAAAACTGTAAGATTTCTTATTGACGAATTCGATCATGAGCCTACTTGGGGTCATGATCAGCGGGAAGCTGAACGGACCGGTCGATAAGCCAGTTACGGATGGGAGGGACAAGCTCACGATCGTACTGAGGATAACACGTCAGATCAAGCAGGCAGGTCTGACGACAGGCGCCTACGATGCTGAAGAGGTGTTTGATCAGGATCCAGAAGATCTGTCAGAAGCTACCCAGCAGTTGTTTCATCTATTGCTACCTATCGTGGGCCAAACCACTAAGTTGGAACCCTCGCACTCTCCGTTGAAGATTGAAGCAGGTCCATCGAACAACACAGCAGAACACACGGGATCATCGTGATACGAATCTGCCCCTTCCGAAGGAGATGAATTTGAAGCGGAGTCGAGTAGTGCCGGGAGTATAGAGCCCAAGATCACCAGGATGGCAGTTTGCCAGAAGGATGAATCCAAGTTTTCGGCTATCAAGATGGAACCTCAATCGATCAAAGCAGAAGATGATCAAGTATCTCAAAGTCCACAGCTGCAGACATTCTTTGATAAGTCTATGGAGAAGTTTCTGTCTGAAGAAAGACGCAAGCTGACACCTGAAGTCGTCGGCGGGAAAAACCGCTAGCTAAAGACAGGAAGAACTGCGTCGATCAAGGACGTTGACATGGAATCTGTGCATTCAATTCGTCAGCAGCACTCGAAGCCAGAAATATAGGCAACGGTAAAAGACGTTGACATGGAATCAGTATACTCGTTCCATGATCAAAGATCCCAGAGCGAGTATATTGACCCAGATGAGCCGGTCACAACTACCACGAAGAGTCACTGTTGCATCCGCACACACTGGGATGCCTTATCAACAGACGATCCCCAGGATTCAAATGTCTGCGATCCGTTATCTAAAAGAATTTTCGGGAAAGGAAGGGAATGGAGATCAAGCGCGAAATTGGATTAGTCGCCTCAAGTCAGCATTTATGCGGGATCAAGCTTCTGTTCCTGAAAAATGTCTGATCCTAGGCGATAAAAAAGGACTAGTGCGCAATTGGCATCGCCAGCTGAGTAGAAGCACTCGATCAAGTTGGAAAAATCTTGTGGATGAGTTTGAAGTTCAATATTGTGGAAGTGGACAATCGGCGGCATCACGCCAGTACTATTACACGAAGCAGCGGTCGGATGAAAGCCCAATGGAATATCTGCACCGGTTGAATGTGGCGGGATTGCGAGCCAAGTTGCCGATCAGGGATGGATCGCCTACGACTTTACGTGAACATGTGCAGAATTTTTTGGATACATTGGCCAATCGCGAGCTCGCTGATCAACTGGCGCTTTTGAGGTTGGACACCTCGGCAGACCTGGAAGAGAGATTGTGGGCGTATGAACGCAATAGGTGGTACCAGCCAACAGCGGCCGTAGGTACCAGCCAATTCCGCCAGAAATTCGTCGATGATCGGGCACCTGCCCCAGCGCGAAATCCCAAGGCAGTACGTGCGATCAAGGTGTCGTCTGGGAGTGAAGAATCAAGTGACGACTACAGTGGAAGCGATGGAGATCAGCGCCGTTACATGATTGCTGCTATACGCGACCAACCAGGAGCGCTCGATCAGACTGGTGAGTCCCGATCGGGTAATCGAAGTGTTTAAGTGCAGTCGATCAAGGGGCGGTGAAGAAATGCAGTCATGGTGGGTCGATCAGGCACGATAATCTTCGTTTCTGGAAGCGCCTGACCTGTCTCAAGTGTGGCAAGAAGGGACATCCGACCGATCATTGTTTATACGTCTGTCGAGCATGCGGCGAAGTTCACGATGCGGTCAAGTGCCATATGGAAGAGTTTTACAACCGCATTCGCCAGTGGTACAATCCCACCAAGCATGCTGGAATGCTGCCCAAGGAAGCTGAAGATTTGTTAAACTAGGAATCTCGCCAGGTTGGAATCTGGTACGAGACGAGCGTTCTGGTTTGTTTATTTTTGCATATGTGAATAAGAAGAGGGATGATCAAGCAGCAGAAAGAGATAATGATAAATGTGATCAGCCTGATTTACCACGCTTGGCTAATTTCCATATCGATGAGTTTTCTCGGTCCCCGGTGATCATGGAGGTTGATCTACTTCCAGGTGAATCGCGTGGATATTGGAAATACCAATCGCCAAAGAAATGGTTTAAACAAGCCAAGGCGAGTGGTAAAATCAATAAAGAACGTGCCACGCTATTATTTGATTCTGGTGCTGAAGTGTCGATCATCGACTCAACCTTTGCTCGTAAGGTGAGTCATCAGATCGACACGAGTCAAACGCAAGAATGTGTAGGCATTGGAGAAAGTGCATACCTCACAGAGGGGCGCACTATAATCAAGATTACGTTAGCAGGCTCGTTGGTTTATTATTTCCATGCATGGGTGGGCAAACTTGTCGGTCAAGATGCTATATTGGGTATGGATTTTATGATACCAGCTGGTGTTCGATTAGACGTCGCTCATGGTGCACTAAGTTTGCCTGATGAGGTGATCATCCCATTAGAAGGACGTCGACAGTTGTACGGATCGAGTGGAAACTACATGAAACTCGATCAGTACGAACAGATCCCAGTAGGTCGATATGCTGAGGTCCGAATTCGTGATCAGCGATCTCGGAAGTGGTGGATTACTCGGGGAAGAAATTGGGTCCCCAACATCACTAGGGGAGTGGGTAATTTACGATACCTGCGTTTTACGAACTTCGTCGATCATCCGATCGTTGTGCAAGACGATACAATTTTAGGTATCTGGATGAACAAAGATGATGTGCCCCGTCGCCCTGAATTTATTTCGATAGGTTCTAATCGCTACAAGGAGTGGCAAAATCTCGCGTATCAAGTGTCTACCGATTCTGTGGATGACGATCAAGAGAGTGTTGATCAAGGTTCCTTAGTCTAGAAGAGGAAGTACCCCACTCCTCGAGGTATTATAGTACGTCCCGCGGACCCGATCGTCACATCTGTGGCACTGGTAACCGGAGGTTTGCAAAAGGTGCAAGAGGTGCAAGCGCGGTGCAATCAGGAGCCGGAGATGAAAGGTCCGACCCCGGATCACGGAGTTGAACAACCTACTGCAAGAGATACGTCTATTCAAGACACGCGCGATCACCCTGTCTCAGCCGATCCTAGCGAAGTCGGTGTAATCCCTATCGATGATCAAGTTTGCTACCATGAAGGTGGAGATTTGTATGTGGAAGAACTGGAGAAGCAGCTTGCTACGTTGCCCGAAGTATCTTCAAGCACAGAAGAAGTAACTAGGGACGATTTGCTAGTCGGAGACCCCTTGGTCAACACGCCGGAAGAAATTAATCAGCTTCGCGATATAATTTGGGCGAAGAAACATATGTTGATCGGAAAGGGGAACGCAATACCTCCTGCTGCACGTGGAGTTGTTTGTGATATAGATGTAGGCAATGCTCTCCCGATCGCCCAAAAGTGTCGTAAGGTGGCTCCACAATTTCGTGAGAAGTTATCGGCTTTGATCAAAGGGATATTGGCTACCAAGATAATTCAACCGTCTACGTCACCCTGGGCGTCACCTATAGTGACCATTGTGAAAAAGAACGGGGTTTATATTCGTCTATGTATCGACTGTCGCGCGGTGAATCAACTCACGCGCCTGATGGTATATCCAATGCCCCTGATCTCTGATCTACTCGATGATTTGGATAAAGCGCTGTGGTTTTGCTCTTTGGATATGGCGAGCGGTTTTTGGGTTGTATCTATGACCGATCGAGCGCGTCAGATTTCGGCGTTTGTCACTCCGTTTGGATTGTTCGAATGGAATAGGATGCCTTTTGGCCTAAAGAATCCTCCGCAAATCTACCAGCGGTTGATTGATAACGCATTATATGGGTATCTAAAGGTTAAGGATGGTTCTGACGAATAGGATGATGTATTTATGGTGGGAGAGCCCGACCAAACACCGGGCCCGTCTGTACTGCAGTGGCGATCATATATCGATGATATTTTGATCCCTGCACCTACCTGTACTACCCTGTGTTACAAGGTGCATCGTTTGTTGGATAAGTGCGATCAATGGAATTATTCGATCAGCGTGGCCAAATCGTACTGGGGGCGAAACGAAGTTCCCTATTTAGGGCATCATGTCTCTAGCCGAGGTTTGGAAACAAATCCAAAAAAAATTGGATGATCTGATTGATTTTCCTTTCCCTGGCACCTTACGCGCCATGCAATAGTTTTTGGGGAGTTTGAACTACTACCGTCGGTTTATCGATGATCTCGCGATCTATGTCGCTGTTCTCTACGAATTAAGGGAAATGGATTATCAATATTTAAAGAGCCGATCGTTGAGCAAGGAGAATATGGATCAGGAAGGTGATCGATTAATCAGGGAAAAAGTAGCATTCAGCATGCTGAAGGCGAAGATTGCGTCAGCTCCAACCCTGCGCCACTTTGATCAGAACAAAACGCCAGTGATCGTGGTTTACGCCAGCAAGTTGGCGGTATCCGCCACGCTGGTACAAGAACATGATCAAGTGTATTATCCCGTGGCATTCTCCAGCCGAACGTTGAAGAACGGTGAGCTGAACTACAGCCCCGTCGAAAAGGAAGTTCTGGCGCTTCTACGGGTTTTGGATCTTTACTTCACGATGCTGATCGGAAAGACGATCACTTTCTTGTCGCGTTTGTCCACGCTGAAATGGATACTAACATCCAACGGGCTGGACGGACGGCTGGGCAGATGGGCCGCGATCTTATCACAATGGGACCTCGAGATCAAGAAATGTGTACAGGGAGAAGAGGAGGTACTGGGGGCGTTAGCTGCAAGTATCACTCCTCGCACAGAAATCGATGAGGCTCTGATTGCGATCGCACCGAAAAAACAACCGCGACAGATGATTGAAGTACCACCTCCTACGGTCGGAAAAAGGCGAAGAGCTCTACGTGATTGGTTTCGATGGATATGCAAGTGTCAAGCGACGTGTAGATGCGTTCGGCGCTATCGTATGGAAATTACCGGAGTGGAAGATTATGACCACGGTAGTCGATCATGCCCCTGATATCACGGTGAACGAAGCGGAATACCATGGATTGCTTTTAAGTTTGGACCTACTGTCGAGATACCCCAAAGGAAGGATGATCGTGTGTGGAGATTCGAATTTAGTAATCCGGCAAATGCGCGGCGAAATAGAGTGTAAAGCTCCGCGATTGCAAGTGTTGCAACAGCGTGCGTTCAATCTCCTTCGCGAATGGTCGGATCATGATCTAGTGCATGTCAAAATAGAGTGGAATAAGAGTGCAGATAACATAACCACTAGGGGTATGCAGGGTGGAACAAGATTTGAAATCGATGACGTGAAACAGCTGGAGGAATTGACCGATCTCAACAGGTTGCCGGAAGTGATCACGTGGAATAAAGATCCCACTTCCCCGCAAGTACTAGTGATGACACGACTCACGTAACCTACGTCAGACGCGACAGTCAACGTGCCCGATATATCTATAGCCGGGATAAGGGCGGAACGGGTGAAAAAGGCACAGGACGAAGAGAAATGGATTCATGATTTGCGAAGTTATCTGTATGGTGACGTCTCACGATTGAACGCAGACGAGGTTAAGGACTGCGCGAAAATTGCTGACAACTACGATGTAGATGAACAAGGATTGCTGATCTACTGTGGAAACATGGCTAAAAGAAAAGGCAACGATGACAAAGATGATCTAGACGATCGGCACCTTTCGATTAAGCTGGTCTTACCCGAGAACCTACATGCAGATGTCCTCCACCACTATCATGTGATCTTGGAAGGAGGACACCAATGCATAGGGAGTACATATCAGCGGATCAGACGATACTTCCATTGGCGTGGTCTATTCCGAAGCGTACAAAGGTTTGTCGGACAATGCGTAGATTGCGAGACGGGGAAGGGCAAACCTACGATCAAGAGCATGTCGCCGGGTAATATCGAAGCTACGTACCCATTCCAAGTGATAGCTATGGATCATATCCCGTCACTACCCCGATCGACGGATGGACATACGGAAATGCTGATTTGGACAGACCTGTTCACGGGTATGGTGATCGCGAAAGCTGGATCGTCTCGCACATCGCAGAAAGTTGCCGAAAATTATGAAGAGTGTGTGTTTCGACGATTCGGGGCTAGCGAAGTGATCCGGCACGATCGTGAACCAGGTTTTATGTAGAAGTATTTCGCGCGTTCAACAAAATCGTGGGACAACGTCAGAGTGCCACTATGGCAACCGTCCACAGGTGAATGGCAAGGCGGAGAGGACGGTGCAGACGATTACGCGAGCAATCAAGATGTATGTAGCAGATGCCGGCCAGAAAGATTGAAGCTTGTATGCAGAGCGGCTGGTATTCGCGCTGAACTCGACCCCCGATCGCATTCGTGGTGAAACACCATTTTATTTGGCGTATGGGTGGGAACCACGATCATCGCTGGAATCGACATTGCAACTGGGTGGAATTCGGCGTAAAGACCGGGATGCTCGCCGGTGGAGATATAAGCTGAAAAAGGACTATCGTTACGCCCGTGATCAAGTGAGCGCTCGATTGCATCAAGCGATGGCTGAGCGAGCTGAGAAGCACAATGATCAAGTGACACCACACAAAATCGAAGCTGGATCAAGGGTCTGGTTATACCTTGATCGGGTGAAAGAAGGGTTCGCGAAGAAACTGGCGCACATGTGGCATGGACCCTTCAGAGTCTATCAGGTAATCGGTAATCATGCGGCGAGACTGGTTACAGCTGGCACCGACTATCGTATGTTCCCAGTAGTGCACCTGTCCAAGTTGAAATTGGTCAAGGAATTTCCAGATCGCCCTACTACTGCGCTAACAGCTGGGAAAGAGGATCTTTTTGACTTCGATGAAGCTTTGTTACCTGAAGACAGCTGGAAAAGGACGCTAGATCCAGATAAATTTGAAGTTGATCGTATCACCGATGCCCGATCAGGTCGAAAGACTAGACATATGGAAGAACGTTACGCGAATATCAAGTTTACTGGAAAGGTTATGCTGAGCCGTCGTGGGTAGACGAGGCAGACCTGAACTGTGATGCTCTGATAAAGGACTTCGAGAGGAAAAGGATCAACATACATCGTTTTGACGTGATGCAAGTGGACGAATAGTCCAACTAATGCGTGATCGGCGGACTGGTCATGAGTTACGATCGAAAAATTACCGATTGAAGAAAAATGATTGACGAAACTCACCATTGATGAAGAAGTGGTAAATGACTTGAGGTGATGTGTTTACGAAGGATATTGCGAGACAGGGTGATGGAGTAACGAAAGATAAGACGACAGAATGCCAGTTTATATCATGCATTGGAAAGTAAAGAAGCACAGTGGAAATGGCATGATCAAGATTGCTTATTGATTAAAGACGGAACGATCAACTGATTAACTAGACCCAAAGAACTTGCGAAGAATACGGGGAATTTTACGTCCAGGGTGGCTTTCGGGAGAGGAAAGATATTGAACCCGCCAAGGTTCAAAGGTATCAACCTCCTTCAAAGCGTCCAATAGGGTCCGGGGTGGCGGGTCCGAGAGGAACCCAGGGTACCACGCCGGATCGTTGGCCGGGGCATACTTCAAAGGACGGTTGCGAGCACAATGGGTGATCGACGGGTCCAGGAAAATGTCGAGATCACATCTTCCGTCGATCATCCCCGCAGGACGAAATCCACAACCCTCTTCCAGGTCACTCCGGCACGACTTCTGCGTTGGCGGCGACCGTTGTAGTAGTCCCAGAAGAAGTCATCCGTCTCGCGAAGGCCTTTCGCGATAGGGAGGTAATGTGTCGACTCCCAGATCGACAGCGCGTGATGTTCGAGAAACGACCGGTACTTTGTCTCGAAGTCGGCGAACCAGCCGGATAAGCAAAATAAAGGGGCGGCAACATGGTCGTGAAAACGCCCCAAGGGCATTGAGAATACAGCAGCTGCACTTCCGGCTGGGTGATCAAATGACTGGACCATGAATCAGCCGGAGGGGCATGCACGGCAGCCGGGAACAACCATCCTGCGGGGCGGGTCAAGTAGTCAAAGACCACTTGGGCCGTGCCGTTACGCAGATCAAACCCACCAAGTTGATCCGTAGTCCACGGCAGGATGTCGGCGTCACTGGCATCATCGAACACCGCGATCAACGTCTGGAAATCACCCGTACGCGGAAAAGAGACCCGGCAGTGAATTGATCAGGTAGATCCTCGCTCCCAAACTCGCTAATTGTAGGAATAGAAGTGATCGGGACAGGAAATCCACCTTCATCGTCCTGATCAGGACTTGGGGGATCATCGTCCTCCGTCTTCGCCTCCGAAATAGGAGAAAGGAGTCGTGGCCGCTTCAACCGAGAAGAGGATCGGAAACGCTGAATACGCCTTTTAGGCTAAAAGGCGGCGCGGCTGATCGAGCCATCAGGAGAATCAGCAAGGCCAGCTGGCGGTGTAGCTTGATCAGAACCCGCCGAAGGGGTGCGGATAACTGGTGTGATCTGCATCCGCAACGACATACCAGCCAACTGAGACTGAAGGTCCGAGTGAAATGAGAACAACTGTGTGAATTCGCCCTGAACCTCCTGCTGTTGATTGCGCAACGTGTCGCGTTCTACGGAAATTTGATCGAAGCGGCATTGCATGGCGGAATGTTCGTTCTCCAGCTGAGAATATGCGGCGTGCAGATCGTCCAGCTCAGTTTGGAGGGCCGACACTCCCGCAACCCGGTCGGATATTTCCTGTGTATGGGCCACGATGGCGGTATACTCGTCCATCTTCATGCAATTGGACTTTCTCTTCCTTCGGAGGCGACTGTACTGGCGTTTGCGCCGTTTAATCTCGGAGGCGAGCTTGAGCACCTCTTCGAACAAGCGCTGATTCCCAGAAGCAGCCCGATCGTATTCTTCATGTAACTTGGCTATGCTCTGCTGATGTTGATCCAGCTCCCGCGCTTGGTCAGCGATAGTGTCTTCATGCACCGATCGCATTTAACTATCACGGGCATGACGGCCTTCCAGATCCCGGATCTGTGCGCGCTGATCGACCATGAGTTTTTTTCTTGATCGGCCATAGCGCTTTCGACGGTCTTCAACTTAGTCTGGAGATCATTGTCTGTGGTGTCGACGAAATCACGCAATGGCTTGAGCTGTTTTAAGACGTCCCGCTTGATCGCAATATTTCGCTCCACCACGGCGCGTTTGGCACGAGCGAACTGCTGCCGAGGCATCGTGACAGTGTCTTCACTCATCGCGAGCGAGTCGGATAACGTGGCGATCTGATCATCACGTGCGTGTAGAGCCTCTTGAAAGCTGTAAGCCTGATTGATGGCAGCGATCGCCTGATCAGCTGCGGCCCGATCCAGGGCAGGAGTGGTGGTGGTGTTTGCCGGGGTGCCGTCCGTTATCACTTGCATGATGGAAATGCAGGAATGCCCGATCGAGACAGCTTGATCGCAGATGACACGGTTGGTGAAGGGTCAACGTTGGATCGCGAGGGGCGTACCATTAACGGTAACAGCCTGACAGAACTGGACCTGATTGGCGGGAGAAGGGGCAGGCAGATTGATGGGTGATTATCACCTGGTCGATGACGTCATTGTGGACATGCCGACCAACGGTAGCATGATCCACGATATCTAACGTCATGATCGACACTCTCCCCAACCCCTGTACGGCTGGGACGAGGATCAGAGGCGGCTGTCGTAAAGCGTGTTATAATTGGGCCCAATAAACGGCCTTATTATAGGGCTTTATTATAGGGCCTTATTATGGGCCTAAATTAGGGGGGCCGATTACGGACAAAAAATCGGGTACGTAATCGTATACGGTTGTGTGTACCACGGCGTATACAGTTGCGTGTACAACCGTGGTGCACATAGTCGGGACATAGACATGGCATAGGAAGATGGGACGATTACGTACAGGTACTCAGCGAACACCGACGAACAGCGACGGACGACGGATAAATCAGGTCGACTGGTCAACGGAGGACGCTGGAACGGGTAGTTCTGATTGGTGGATATTAGGTAATTGGTAGTTATTAGGATTTAAGCAATAAAAAAGTTTCTCCTTTTGCGTCCAACATCATAGGACATCTCCGGGAAGGCACCTTTGCGCCTCCCCCTAATACAACACACATCTAGTCCCGGGCGGGAGCACCTTGTGCGTTCTTGGCCCACCGGCAGACGTAGAGTGTCGAGAACTCACCCCGCAACTCCGCCCGCTGTGTCAGCGGTTCATCAGTAAAGGTTTTTGGTTTTGAAAGTGTGATTGAGCAGTGCTCTCACCTCTCCACGTTTGGTTCGCGTTTGGCCCCTAGAGTTCGGCTGCTATAAGCGCCCCACGGAAACTCTAGGTGGATTAAGTGAAATGTATCCCCCCTCGTAGGTCTAGGCTAGGAATACAGATATTTGGGTGTTCCTTTAGCTGTTGAAGACTCCAGAGGCTCCGTGATCAGGCAGTGAAGGATTCCACTGCCTGATCAAGTACCCCCTTCGCCGATCAACACCTGATCGACACTCTGCAACTCGTGACCCGCGATCAACAACTCGCAGATCGCACCAACTTGTACCTGAGCGACGTTAGGCACCTTATCAAGTCTGATCTCAGCGGATCAACTACTTTTAGTGTCTGATCAAGCCTGATCAAGTCTGATCTCAGCTGATCAACTACTTTTGGTGCCTGATCAAGCCTGAGCAAGTCTGATCTCAGCTGATCAACTACTTTATGTGCCTGATCAAGCCTGATCACATCTGATCAACGACTTTAGGTACCTGCCCAAGCCTGATCACTGCTGATCAAGAGTGTTCTCACCTTATTCGAGCTCGATTATACCGGAGCACGTCTGATCAGCACCTCGATCAACTCATTAAAAGTTCCCCCATCTTGCATCAAGGAATTGCCGTGTTTACATCCCCGCCACCTGGAGAGCGACCCACGCCTAAGCCGTCGGGTACACAAGGTAAGCAGAAACACAAGCAGTCAAGGAAAACCGGAGGACCCCCTTCGTTAGTCGGCAGTCCGGGCGCCGTGGTACCGCCTGATAAAGCGTCAAAAACTTTGATCGGCCGCTCCACCACAATGGTTTCCCAGAATCTGGGAGAGCAAGAACGGGAGCTTTCAACAAGCTTCCCTTTACCGCTTCAAAAGCGTTTTGGTGTTTGGTTCCCCAACACCAATCAACGTCCTTCTTAAGAAGGTCGGTTAATGGCTTCGCCATTTCAGCGTAATTCCCGCTGTACTTGTGGAGATAATTGGCTAATACAAGCCACTTCCGTAAATCTCTAATATTTACAGGCGAAGGCAACTCCACAATGGCTTTCACCTTCGCGGGATCCGCCCGCACTCCATCCTTACCGATGAAGCATCCGAGGAAAGGAATTTCCTCAGCACCAAAGATACATTTGGATGAGTTCGCATATAAATTATTCTCCCGCATACATTCGAGCATTGCTCGAAGTTGTATCAGATGCGTCTGAACATCAGACGAGTCGCCTTCTGCACGACTATGAACGAATATATCGTCGAAGTACGTCTGAGCGTACTTCCTATGAGGGCGGAAGAGTTGAGTCACCAAGCGATTGAAAGTATCTGGTGCATTTGAAAGCCCTTGTGGCATAACAAACCACTCCCACAGCATGCTGCTAGGCGTTCTGACCGCTGTAAGCGGAATATCGGACGCTCGCATGAGCACCTGATAATACCCGTCCACCAGATCTAAGGCACTGTATACAGTACAGCCCGCCATATTGTTCTGGAGGACATCCTTCCGAGGCATCGGAGTCTGCATGGGTACAGTAGCTGCATTCAGCTTGTTGTACTCATGCACAATGCGCCACTTTCCGTTCGGCTTAAGAACACAAAAAGTGGGAGATAAATGGGGAGACTTGCTCTCCCGTACCATCCCTGCCTCTTCTTTACCCTTGAAGAATGCGTCGATAACGTCGTATTGCTTCTTGGGGAGAGGCCACTACCTAGTTACGCAGTATTTGGTTCCAGGAACCAAATCAATTTCATGTAGGACTCCCGGATACGGTGGTAACCCCATCGGCGGGTTGCCACTAATGAAATTCCGAATTCCTTCAACAAGGAATGGTAAGGGTCCTCAGGATCCGCAAAGATCTTGAGGCCGCTTTGGGCATTCAATGCCTGTTTGTTTTGTACCAAAACTGACTCGTCCATCGTGGATGAGGAGTTCAACTCCTCTTCCGGACGCAATACGACAACCTCGTTGATTTCACCTGCTTGTAAAGCAGTTTCAAACTCGTTGAAGGACATCTCCTCCAACGACAACAGTTCGCCTACCCCAGGCAACCGCTCAAGGCTTACGCCTTCTGTGAAAACACCTGTCACACTATTCAGAATCCGATAGGACTTGTGACTACTGGCCTCGGGACTCATCCCGGGACCCATATGGGGGGAGTCAATTGCCTCATCTATTGGAAGCGCATCGCGCCTATCCACAGAGGTCTCTACCTCTACCACCGGTGACTCACCGGTCTCACCTACAACGGCGTGGTAGGAATCATTTCCGACGTGCGAAAGAGACGAACTACGGGTCTCTTCGCTTGTAAGCGCCTCACGCGTAACCACAGGGGTCTCTACCCCTACCACTGAAGTCGCAACTTGTTCGCCGAACACGGCGTGGTTGGAATCATTTCCGACCTGAAGAAGAGACGAACTTCGGGTATCTTCTCTAAGCGCCTCGCGCTTAACCTCAGAGGAATCCACCTCTATCACTGGCGACTCACCAGTCTCGCCTATATCGGTTCGGGGATTAACCGCCGAATCCCCCTCGTTAAGGAACACTTTCTTGACCTCATTGGGACTGATCATCTCAGACATCCCAATCTCTGGCATCTCACGCCAGTATCGCTTTTGCGATCGAGAAAAGGTGGGCTCATGACTCGTCGATGCTTCACCCGACCGCGGGTGAGTTGAGCCAATGGACTTAGACTTCCAGTCTATCCATGGCTCGTGGCGTTCCAGCCACTTCATGCCCAGAATGAGGTCATACCTCGAGTCCAAATCCAGGACTAGGCAACGTTCTAAGCTTTCGAAGTCTGCAAACTTCAGCTTAAGGTCAATCGACCCCTTGGGTACAGAAACCTGTACGCCCGTCGCAAGACGGACAGTGACAACGTCACGAGAACGTGCCTCTAGGGCCTCGGCATACAGCAGACTCTTCACAACAGAATCCCGTCTGACATAATTGTCAGACGCTCCAGAGTCTATCAAGACTCTCCAAGGCTTATCAAAGCCTTTAACGTCCGCAAGGACTACCAGCAAACCTGGCTGGTACACCAGCTCGGTACTAGAAAGCACCGCTTTCATCGGGGCTTTGTGCTGTCGTCCCCTACCCTGGGGCTTAACAGCACTGAGGGGTCCCCCAGTAGGGCTCCCCGCACCTACTGGGAGCTGTCGTTTCCCGACGGCTTGGGCAAGGGCTTTCTTCCAACCCTTGGCCCCTTCCAGCGACTATCTAGCTGGGGATTTTGTTTACATCTGTTCCTCAGATGATCCACGCTTCCACACAGGAAACCTTAGCGGACCACGCCGCTGCAACATAGCTAAGAGCTCCGCCTCGAAGCTATGCGAAAAAAAGTCAGAGTGACTCTTAGCGGAAGGTTTCACCTCCACTTCGACCTGACTCAGGTCCATGGGTTCAGGACCCACCTCAGAGGAAAGAAATTTCCTCTCGGCGTTAAACGCCATTTCAAACGCCTCCCCCAGAGATTGGGGTCGGAATCGGAAAAGCTCCGACAGTGCTGTCCCTTTTCTCAGGCCTATCATGAACACGGGAATGGACACATCGTCCCCGTACGCTTTCGCGTATATCCCTGCCAACAGGTTCTTAAGTTCTTGGGTGTACGTTTCCAAGTCCCTAGTGCCCTGACGGCACCTTAGGAACACCAGCTGATTCTGGAAAACCAGATCAGGTGTTGCATACATGTCCATAAGCTTTCGCTTAAGGACTCCCCAGTTCGGGATCACGGTCGTGACCAAATCCTGACACGTAAACGCCCATGTACGGGTTTTGCCCGAAAGATGGGTCAGTGCAAGTCCCACCTCCAGGTGATCCTCGATCACGTTCGCGGTGGCGAATGCGGTTTCAACCTCTCGAAGCCACACATAAAGGTTTTCACCTTTCTCGCCGGTGAATTCTTTATCTTAAAGGACATCGGGGGGCGCACCCCCGTAGACGCGGGATAACTCCCGCGAAGACTCGCCTCATGGGCGATAAGGGCATTCACCCTTTCACGCACGGCGTCGAGTCCCAGCTCCACTAGATGGCGCATGTCATCCTCACCCAATATGGGTAACAGTCTTTTAAAGGCTTCCTGTTGGACGGGGGTTAGCTTACCCCAATCGTCCTGATCCATCCCTTGCAGAGGATGTTGATCACCATCACAGGTGTTGGATTGACTACAAGTGCTACCAGATGTAGCCGGTGCGTAAACGCACGGTGCGGCTATCGCACATAGGAAGACTTTCCTTTATGCGGCGTTCGCCGCTACTTAGCCGATACGCCCTTGTATAGGGCTTAGCAAGAGATCACTCTCTTGCTCGGGGCCAAGATTCCCGGGTGGTTTACAGTTAGCTTTCGCTAACGCCTTGTAACAAGGCTTCCCTTATAAAGGGAGGTAGCGTAAGGGAGAACTCCCTTAGGCTACAATACTCACTGGGCGCGCGACCGGGCGTGGTCGCGCGACTAGAAGTCTTAAGTATTGTTGTAAACTGAATGTATATTTAATATTCAATTAGCCTAAATTAATTTAAACTAATGTAAACTATATGTAATACTAAGTAGAACTTACTAAATTCGTACCTAGCCAAAATGTAGTGTACACCACCTGTGTACTAAAACGTGGCTGGCTTCCACGCCTCCACCAAGGGCTCCTGTCCTGATTGGTTAAAATAACCAATAGGTCCAAACCTTTCGGACCGGTCAATACTGACCCCAACCGTAGTTTACTCACGTACACCACATACTAAATGTAATTAGAATGTAACCCTGTTACAGAAAAACGCTGAGGACACTCAAGAAGTTCAAGGTGAGCAAGTACGCAAGCTAAACAAGACTCGTTACGGTCTCAAACAGGCAGGACGGTTGTGGAATCGCTTAATTCTCGGAAACTATTACGCTTAGACTTTTTGAAAAGTATGGCTGACATTCTTTTGTATACAAAGCACGTAAATGAAGAAGAAAAATATCATTGCCATCTACGTAAATAATCTAGTGTTGACTGGCACAGGAGGAGCTTGTCGACAGATTTTTTGATGATTTAAAGTGCCTCGAAATATAAAATTTGGGCAAGGTTTCGAAGTTTCTCGGAATGCGAGTTACTCTCGTGGATAACTTTGGACATAGGCGTGACTAAGTGGTCACCATCGGTGGAACCATTCAAGTTTCAAGATGCAATATACCAAACCGATTCGGACCACAATCGGGTAAGACTAGGAAGACGTAGCGATGAAACCATGTGAAGCTCTCAAAAGTACTGGTTTATTAACTATTAAGTATTTCCAATCCTTGGTCGGAAGTTTGCTTTGGATTTCGCGGTGCACGACCGTATGCACTACGTATACATTGTATACGTGGTGCATACGGACAATCGACGTACACATGCTGCTATAATTGCATACTGGCAACTAGCGAAGAAGATATTGTGATATCTCAAGGGGACCAAGTTACTTGAGTTTTTATGGGCAAGACTGAAGTTGCTAGCGAAGTTTTAAGCGTAAAGGCCTACAGCAACACAGCTTATGGTGGATGCAAGATCGACCAAAAAATCAACTACTGATGGTTTAATTCTCGTCGAAGGCATGTTGGTTGTTTGGCTTTGCAAGAAACAAGGTGGTGTGTCCACCATGGAAGTAAATTGCTTCCACGAACGTGGTAAATTTACTTGAATTTAAAGAATCAATTGAAGATGTTCAAGTCAAGATGATGCTTACTATGCAGCTTTATATGGATAACCAAGCGGCATAAAGATGTTCAAGGACGTCGAAACGAGCTCGAAGATGAAGCACGTGGACATTCGAGTGAAGTGTATTGTATCGAAGTTACAAAATGGACAAATTGAAGCTCCGTACGTCTCAACTAAAGATATGGTAGCTGATGGGATCTACAAGGCTCAATCGGCGCCAAGATACGAAGGGCTATGCAGCGCGCTCCGATTTCAACTTGCATGATTCCGAAATTCATATTGTGGAGTGTGTTAAAAGTATTTATTATACCGGTTTTTATTAAAGCCGGATATGATTGATACTTTTATTAGTTATAAAACGTTCATATCGCACTTACTAGTAATCTGATCTGTGATTGTACTCATGCTGAGTAGATATGTTTTTGGGGCAATAATAAGTAGTGTGTAACATACGACAGATGGAAGTTTACCATAACTTCAACATCTGGTACATATTTAATGTTATGTTAGGTAAACACTTTTCAATAAGTATTACATTGAAAAAGTCCCTGGTTTGGAAATTTTCTTTTTCCTTTTACAAACTATCTACGGGTGTATTTTTTACTGTGAACGGACACTTGGTTGTGAAGATATAGACTTAAAATACTTTCGTTATATTTGGAGTTATTATCTGGCATCTACGACTCATGTTTTCGACTATCTGTGCAAGTATTAATACCGACTACTTCCAACAGCCCTATGATAGATTAGATGATCGTTAAAGTTTAGCTATTGTGACTGGGTAAGGATGTAGGAAACTGACACGAGTTGGGGGCAAGGCCAATTGTCCAAGGTGACTTTTTTTGAGCAATAGAGTGCTTTACCATATCGTATAACACTAGAGATCTGTAGATAACGTAAGTTCAATCTGAGATATTCGCTCTTCCACACGGAAATGGCAACAAAACGTAAGATCCACAACGTGACACGTAATTGTAAACTCCAAAGTCCCAAAGGTAATCGTAATATCCAGTAATTCCAATGGCGCGCAGTATGCGCAGAGAAACGTGATAGCAAAGAAACAAACGCGAGAAACGACCAGTCGCAATAAGAAATAAAATGCAAAGTGAATATATCTATCTATCTATATAAGAGAATTCATGTCCGCATCGACGCGCGATCCCGTACCTAAGTGAATATCTTCATCTAAGTATATAATTCAATAAAGTACGCGATTACGAACATAAGCGAAGTCGAACTGTACTATCAATTATTTTCCTGGTGTACAATAATTGTAAATTTGCTTTTTTCATTGGTCACGACATATAGATAATGGTAGACAGTGGTGATCTATGGCGCGACCGCAATAAAGTATTTGTAGCGGGTTTACCGTTATACGTCGACGACAATGCGCTGTATGAAAAATTCAAGTCTTTTGGCGAAATGCACCAATCCAAGGTGGTGTACGACAAGATAAGTGGCCGCTATAAAGGGTTCGGTTTCATCACGTTCTGCGATTATGCCCACGCATTAGACGCAGTGGCTCAATTGAACCAAACGTAATGGGACAAACGCACCCTGAATGTTCGCTTTTTTTAGAACCGAAGAATGGGTCCAGCTTCTCTAAAAATGGGTCGCTCGCGGCATCACCAAAGGGTCGACCGACTAAAGTCATGGTGTTGTGAAGGGGTTGAAAATTATTATAATTTCACTTAATTAACAACACAAAGAGGTATTAAGCCAGTCCTCCTTGTTTAACTTCCCGGGTACTTAATACTTCCGTCCGAACAAACAAATCAATCAATTACACTTGGCGTGCACTTCACAAGGCTGTCCCGGGCTGCCCCCAACACTTGAGCACTTCAACAGGCTGCTGTTTCACTCACTAGGGCGTGTGCTCACTGACTTCCTTGTGTTACACTTGGTTTTTGTATGGGGTCAAAAAGGAAAGGTTTTTGAAAACCGTCAGAGACCTGTGTAGTACAGGGGAAATTTCGTTCTATTAAGTGTTACTAACTCCTACATCAAAGTCAATCACTTTTCTCACCCACTACTTCTTCGTTACTTCAGCGCTGACTTCAATACTGGAGTCTGGGGCCGTCGCAATCCTCTGTAATTTGATTGATCAGATTTGCCGTTGCAATCTGACCGCCGCATCCTCTGAAACTTGATTGATGAGTTTTGACATGGCTATCTGTCCGTCGCGATCTGTCCGTCGCACCCTCTGGAACTTGATTGATCAGTTTTGACATATTTGCCGTTGCAATCTGGCCGCCGCATCCTCTGAAACTTGATTTGATCATTTTTGATATAGCGATCTGGCCGTCGCAATCTGTTCGTCGCGATCTGGTCGTCGCACCCTCTGAAACTTGATTGATCCGTTTTAACTTCGCGAGGGATGTGTCCGTCGCGATCTGTCCGTCGCACCCTCTGAAACTTGATTTGATCAGTTTTGACATCGCGATCTGGCCGTCTCACCCTCTGTAACTTGATTGATCATTTTTGATATTGCGATCTGGCCGTCGCGATCTGTCCGTCGCGATCTGGCCGTCGCATCCTCTGAAACTTGATTGATTAGCTTTGACATCGCGATCTGTCCGTCGTAATTTGTCCATCGCGGGTTGCTGATGATTGATCAAAATCACTCATCCAAAATCAAAATACTTCATCACTTGAGAACATTCAAGACCATCCAAGCGAGTGACCCAAGCAGCCGAGGGCGCCTAACTTTTCGTTGGCTCTTCCTCTCAGTACGGACCCGCCGTTGTGCTGGTAAGTTGCGCCTATGTCTTGACTCCCTTATGCAATGCTAACAATTCTCCTTCACAGTCTGTTGGCCTCGTTATATCATGTGCCCTAGCGCCATTCGATGATTCATTATGACGCCGAGGGCGCATGACTTTTCGTTGGCTTCACCGCCATGAACGGACCTGCTATTGTACTAGTAAGTTGCGTCTATGTCTTGACTCCCTTATGCAATGCTATGTATTCTCCTCACAGACGCCACGACACTGTCGAGTGCAGATGGTCTTGTTCAAGACAGTGAAGTGGGACGAATTTTGACTATGGTGGACGGAGTCGTACTTGTGGTGGACGCTACAGAAGGACCAATGTCGCAAACAAAGTTTGTCCTGAAGAAAGCATTACACCGTGGAATGAAGCCGCTTGTGGTTGTCAACAAGGTGGAACGCGACATGAACCGTTTAGGAGGATCCGTAAAGAATGAGCCACGTGACAGTATGCTGCCGCTTCTCGACGAGATCACCCGCTATGGGCCTGCACCAAAAGCCAACGCTGATCAACCGTTTTCCATGGATTTATGCACATAACTCATTGGAAAACCAAGGTGAAATGTTTGTTAACGAATCTGGAAAAGTGCTGAATGAAGTAATACATGGGCTGAATCGTAAAATCGTTTCCGTTCTCAGTCAAAAGAATCGGAGCATCACAGATATTGCCTTTATGGTTGCCCCCCCGTGTGGTCGAGCAGTAGATTCCAGTCCACCCACCCAACCACATGTTTGTTTAGATTAGTCAGAATATCTTGACCGTAGCGCTGAGCACGGAACCACGCGTCTTGACCGACTGCCACTCCTGGACAATTGCAGCTTTCCGTGGCAAGCATGAACCGGTTTGGATCGATAAAGAACGTGTCGTTTAAATAATCGGGGTAGTCTACTCCATCCATACAGCGTTCCCCGCCATCTTCGTACCAGTGGAAGGCCATACCATGGATGTATTTACTTGCTGTTGGGTGGTGATAGATGACGTCGGCCCACTGATGCATATGGTTGCGATTATGGTCAAACACCAGGAGATTTAATCCAGGATGGTCACGAGCGAGTACGGGACCCAAGTAGTCTCCAATGAATGCAGCTTCATATGCGGGGTCATAGGCACAAGCTTCCCATGGTGCCGCAAACTCGGGCTCATTCTGTGGTGTAAGACCCCAGAATGAAATCCCGTGGTTCTTGTACGCAGTGATAAATTTTGAAAAGTAGAGAGCCCAGGATGCACGCATATCATCCCGAAGACCAACAGGATTCATGGACCCCAACATACTAGCATTGTACTCAGCACTTGACCGCTTCATCCAAGCTGGAGGGCTCCATGGCGCGAAGAAGAGTTTTATTTCCGGTCAACGTTCTACTGCCCGATTGATGAATGGGGTCATTGTTTTCACGTCGTGGGTCACGTCGACATCAAAATGCACGAGCTCGATATTTGTCGTCTCTTCAAAGTTGTAGGACGCCAGCGAGAAATCGCACGACCCCATGGGTACGCGCCCGAAACTGTACGCCCTGCCGTGTTCCTTGTCAAAATAGAGCGTCAGGACCTCCTCCTGTTTCTCTCGCGGAAGTCGCTGAAATTGCAGTGACGCGGCCTCCGTAAACGCCCCCCCAAAGCCCATGATCTCTTGGAACGTCGTGCTCGTGTCCACTGCAATAAAGGAGTTCGTATTCTTCTTCCCGCCATGTCCCCACTAGATTCCTGTAATAGGCTCCATCATTTTTGTCCTGTTATTGACGTAGGAGCTCTGGAAACACGTGATGTCCCCTTCAGAAGTCGCAGTAGAAATCTCAATCGTTTGATTCCAATTCGAGTCGACGACTTGTACGACGACTCCAATCGTGAGGATGCTCACCAGCGCACCAATGAAGGCCAATCGCATCCACTGGCGTCGAGCACTAGAGCGAACGTCTAGTGTCTCATCGCTGGCAAGCAAATTGGTGCCATACGTAGTCGACTCGGCATCTTTTTGGAATTTGATACGGACCTACCTATACATGCGTGCGGCTGGCAGTGACGAAAATATTAAGTTGTCTCCGATTCGCCAGATGTCTCTCGGGGATGTGATCACTTACATCAGCGAGGACGAAATAATTGATGTTTCCCCGTCCAAGATCCGCATGCAGAAACGCGAGCTGACTGCCAATGGTCGCAAGAGGATGCAGACCAAAAAGAAATTATCTGATGTGAACACCAGCGACGTTAGAAGCGATTTATCGGTATTCGTTTACTTAATACGCAGATGTAGAGCAATTTTTGAAGAAATCACCATTGTAAAAAGTGTCATCGTGCTAACGTGTAGAGTTTGGCGAGATAAAAATATACCAAGAATTAATAAATGCTGCAGATCACCTTCTTCATGCTGTAAATAAAGACTCCACTTCACCACAATGGGGCCACGACCTAAAGGTTTTACCACGACCTACGTGGGATTTGTCGTATGATATCATTGAAGACATTTTACGCAAAGTATTTGACAAGTGCGGCAGCATACGTGCAGTGCGGTTTGCCGAACATATTCAGACCAAGGAATTCCGCGGTTTTGGTACGTGCAATTTTATGAAGAAGGACCGTGCGAAGTGGCCGTACAATTCGATGGTATGGTCGTTATGGGACGTCCGATGAAGATTTATTACGGCACGCGAGATGAACCGTACGCACAATCCCGTGACGCGTTGCAGGAGAAACTCAAAAAAGGCATTTGTCATAAATTTCAGGATGTACAATGTACGCGTGGCGAGTTGTGTACATTTTCTCACGTGATGGAGAACCAAGATGCGGAATAGCTACTACAACCAGCGGAACAACCTTTTCGTGGACATGCCACACCTGGTGCTTCGTCGGAAGTGGTAGATACAGGATCGGCGGTGGATGATCGAGTCCCAACGCAAGCGACGTCGGATGCCCCTGTTTGTATTAATTTTCATAGGGGAAATGCAAACGTGGAGCAAGGTGTAACTTTCATCATCTAAAAAGTGGAACGAATAGAAACTATCCAATCGAAACCTATAGAGAGGAGGATAAGCGAGCGGAAAACGTTAGAGACAACGTGGAGGAAGCAGCATCGACCGAAACCAAGGAAGGCGCTCCCGTGTGTCAGAATTTCCAGAAAGGTTGTTGTAAACGTGGCCCATCCTGTCGTTTCCGTCATGTGGTGGTTGCCAGGACCAGGAGCTCGAGGCAGGGGAGAAAGGGACAGGTCCCGTTCGAGTGACGCTCCCACTTGCTGCCGTCGCGGATGTGGCTCGATGCAGAAACTTTCAACAAGGGCTCTGTGCCCGTGGCGCGTCAGAGGAGATTGTAGTGACAGCCGACGTTCTCGGAGTTTTGCAGGTTATACTGTAGTTTCAGTGAAATTTCAAAGACAGTTCGTCGGTACGACGGGTACCATCCCCTAGTTTGACTTAAACTTATTATAGTCCGTCACAAAAAAAACACAAATTGAGTATACCTATTTCTGGGTATTGCGATGATGTTTCAACCGTAATGACACGGTGTGGTGGAGTCAAGTTCGAAATCGAAAACATTAGCATCGATAACCTGACTACTACCATCGCGCCCAGCCTCCCACTTTCGGAGGGGGTACTCCGCGGACCACCACTCGAGATCTGGTCCAATCGTCCGCTGCAAGCAGACGACCGGTCGTCATCAGAACCCACTTGTTCCGATTGTTTAGTGTCCATCTCACCTTTTGTACCCGATGGAATGGGCTAGTTACACACTCGGTGGATCGGGATCGCAGATTGGATCGAAGCGGTCTTGAATATAGAAGACCGATCTGGGTAGGTATCTCTGGGGCGGAACTCTTCACCCCATACACAAACAGACCAAAAACACTTCCAAGAGATAACTTCCAATAGGTCGATCGTCCAAACGATCAAGACCTGACCAATACGAAATAATAGAGGGTAGACCAACCGTTCTGGTCTAGTTCCTGACCAATACGAAATAAGACCAAAACCGGTCTAGTTCCTGAACAATACGAAATAAGACCAAAACCGGTCTAGTTTCCAACCAATATTAAAACAATCCAATATGTCCGCGTAAAGACCCAATATGCTCGTGAAACTCCACAAA
>CM047585.1:2070565-2102448 GCA_026184515.1 Peronosclerospora sorghi | reverse complement strand
GGGTGACTCACCAAAACTTGCGTTCTTGACACTTCTTGAGTCTGATAGGCTGAAAAGCCCCCTTGTTTAAACCAATCCGAAATTAGACCAAATGCCTTGACGAAACTTGACCAGAAGTGTGCCAAATTTTGGGCACGCTTCTCCACAACGGTCCTTTGACATAGCGCTGCATTTCAACAGCTATACCGGCCGTTAGTGCGATAGTCTGGGAGTAAGTTTCTGTGAAGGATCCGCGTAGGGGCCAAGGGAAGCAAGTAAGCATTCTTTCAGTTTTTGAGTAAACAATATACTAATATAAAAGCATACTTAATAACCAAACCTAATATTCCTAATAAAAGAAGGCGTTATTATCAGAAGTAGCCCAGTTTGGCCAGATTCTTTTCAAATCTATCCACCTCTAATTGTTTCCCAAATCTTGCGCAATGGATCTGTCCGTCACTTACCAGTCAAAGACTGAAGTTGTGGATGCCATTAAGCGCACCAACTTCGCCGGCGGCAAGTCGTCCAGCCATCGATTGCGGGGTTTCAGGTGTACTTGTTTATGCATTGCGTCACTGAAGATGATAGCTGTATCATCCTGGAGCATCTTGTATCGCCATTCTGTACGCTGTTTTAGTTGCTTGCACTTCGTCTGCAGCCCGTTTGCTGCTTGGGCCCACGTCAAAGTTTTTCGCATCTGCAGTTCATCTGAACGTTAAAAAGAATTGGCGAGATGTTCGCATTCCTTAAGAGAAACGTACCAAAAACTTTGGAGTAAGTACGAAGGCTCATGCATATATGTGGAGGCTGCATAAAGTCGTTGTGTATCTTCTGCGACGCCGCACAGGTAGCACTCGTAGATGGAACTGCATCGAAGAACAAATAATGCTATTATTAAAAGGGACCGACTAGGTGCACATCCGCTGGTATGGGGGGGTAGCCGCTGTGGTTCCAGTTATTTTTGTGTGTGCGGGGGGGGGGGGCACTGCACGTAGCAAATGGGGTGTGTGCACCTAGTCGGTCCCTTAAAAAATTATTATGATTTAACTTATCGTGAATTTTTAATTCATTTAATTTTGGCAATTGATATCCTTATCCCCCCAAATTACTACCCGTATCCCCCCTAAATTATAGGCGTCCCCCCCCCCCAAATCAGAGGCGTGCTCATTTATATTGGATGCGTTTCGACAATGCTTTATGGACTCCACACCAGCTGGTGGGGGCTCAAGAACTTTAGCCCTGCTAGACAATTCCAGCTCACAATACTCATTATCGCAGCATATGTGTCTCTGGTGGGAAAATCGCTTGTCCTGCTACGTCACGAAAATCAAAAGACTAAATTTACGTACTATTCTACGTTTTTGAATGGTGAACTTTCTGGAGCTCCTTTTTCTTGCCGTGCTACTTCGCGTTACTTGCGCCATCATTTTGCTGAAGAGTGCGGTAAACCCGTCGCTCTTCGTATAACACCCGGCGTTAAATGCCATTGCGTTTCTGCTATGCTTGCCACTGTACGTTGAGTGTTGTAATCTTAGCAGATAAACTCTAACTGTTTGTATCTGCAGAGGTATCTACGTGATGCAAGAGCGCAAAAGTGTGATGGACTTTAAGAAACGGTTAAGATTGTATGGAATGATTTTTCGATGTCAATCCATATCATTAGCTGGGGTGTTGTTATGGACAGAGAGCTTCTATCCAAGCTGCACATGTTTTTTCAAGTAGTGGCAATGCTGTTGTTAAGTCTTGGGGGTGCAGCTGCTTACATGACGAAAAACGCTTTTGGCAAAGAACACTTCACATCCACGCACTCTTGGCTTGCAGCTGGGACAGTAACGTTAGCCACGCTCAGTTTACTTGGAGTAAGTTAAAACAAATTTAGTCACTGGTATTCACTGGTACTGATTGAGTATGCAGGGACTCGCTGATACTTTTGGCGGAAAAAAGACCACGTGGCAATGGAAAAACTCAGGCCACCGCATAGGCGGCATCCTAGAGTTCTAGACTGGTGGTGTGTCTAAATCCCTTTTACACAAAAACTTATCTGGATTTTTAAGCTACATGTGAGGTGTTGCCAGGATGCAGTGTTATTCTTGGGGTGTATAGCGGTTCGTGGGGAATCTCTCAATTGGGCGAGAATTTGCAGTTCATGGTTGCCTGCTCGGTATCCGCTGCGTATTCTTTGTTAATTGCGAAGACTGATGGGGAGACCAGTCACCACCCCGTCCATCAGGAGCGACTAAAAGATTTGGTCTATGGCTTTGGACAGCTCAGTAATCACGCTGGCATTGTGTTTAAAGAATACTTTGGAAGTGGCTACCGTCATTAGATAGATATAAAGTGGATGATTACTCGATTTTCTAGTATTTGAGCACATTAACGCGTATATTCTTTTAGATTTCATCCCCCACCACGAAATCAGCTCATTATACGATTTGTTTCCCACCACTCTCATCTAACATCCGCATTCATGACTCCGTGTTAGCAGACGTTTCATTGCATTTCTCTATCTCGAACCCAGCGTCGAATGATCTTGATCATCCAGCAGCCAGCCATGCACGAGAACAATATCCAGCATATCGAACACTGCACTAGCCACTGTATTCTTAAAGTCCGTAATTCTGTAATAGCAGCAACAAACTAGCATTATTTGCATCCCTAACGATTTTTTTTCAAAGCTTGAAATCTCACCTATGAAAGCGCACGTTGACGTCCAATCCTACCAACATACTCGGCAAGAGTCGCTCAACATCTTTCAGCGTCTTTTCCTGCGTCAGACGTTGCAATTCGCTCCCATTTTTCAGCTACATACAACAGCATCACTCACTTTATTGTGCTTCTCCAATATGATTTGCATTATTGAGCGTAACGCACGGGTGGGTTTGTATCCAACAGTCGACAGTGTACGATTCGCATCAAATTCTAAGCGCTTCCAAAACCGGGAGGCGCAATAATCCCCTCAAGCGACTACTGTCCGCGCAACAGCAGCACGTTGGCAATTGCCAAAAGTGGAAAAGGTCCATTGGCGTTTTGACACACGTAACTCACGCGTTTTCCCAAGATTTGCGTCTGCTTTATGGCTTTCAGAACTAAAAGTACCTTCCGGTGCTCGTCCCAGGCAATTAGATTAACAACACAGTCAACCTATATGAGTCCTATTCAGTTAAATAAACACGTCAAACCATTTACACTATCTAAGGTGAAGGAGACAAGAGAGAAATTACGGCGTGCCAAATAGGATATTCCAGTTTTGGGGGGATACGCCTATAATTGAGGGGGGGATACGGGTAGTAAATACGGATATCAATTGCCTTAATTTTAATTGCAAATATTTTTTTATTAGGTTTGAATCCTAAAAGCAGACTCCATTTCCATTTTCGACATGATTGCCGCCATCGATGAAACCCCGATCGTGTGGTTTCATCGATGGCGGCAATCATGTCGAAAATGGAAATGGATTCTGCTGCTCCAAACCCTTCCGACTCGGTAGTAGCTCCTTGTCGCGTCCACAGCTTCTCGTTGGCAAAAAAAAGAACTTGTCCGTACCGCTCGTCTGTGTGGTCCTTCCGTGGCAAGGACTTGACGCGCCTTCGTTCGTCGTACGAACCACATGTTGTGTGTATTGTACGTGCACCGTGTTACGTCCTCGATCCTGCCCCACTTGGTGGGCATTCACAACTCCTGCGTGCTGTTCGTGTCGTGCTCCTCCTCGACGTGGCCGACGACATCCACGACGCGGAAACTATCTAAAAAGTCCTTGTAATTAATCACGCCGTCCTCGTGTCGATCGAGCGCCGCGACCACTTCGTCCATCTGGTCCTCCGAGAGAGGCGCGTCGAGCACGGCGTTCAAGGTTTGGATCCCGGTCCGGAACTCGTCGCGACTACTGACGCCGCGATGCGCCGGGTCAAAGAGGCTAAACGCGTGGCAGAGAGGCAGGCGATGCTGGTACAAGACATTGGCTACGTGGTGCAGGACCGAGTGTTGCCACGTGAGGTCGCCCGACGCGTGTGCCTTGACATCCTAGACCCAAAACGCCGCGACAAACTCGTTGTAGTCAATGGAGTGCCCGCCATCGCGATCCACGGCCCCGAGGACGCGATCCAGGACCTCGTGGTCAAAGTCAAAGCTCAAGTCAGCCAGCGCAGCTTGAAATTCCGTGCGAGAGAGCACGCCATCGTGATTCGTGTCAAACGGGTAAAAATGGTCGTGCAACGAGCTACCACGTGCAGACAAGGCTTGGCCAATTTGTACGAGCGCGTGCCGCGTCTCGAGATCGAGGGGACGAGGTCCACCCGTCAACGTCGAGCGCGCGTCATTCGTTCGAACGGGTGCACACCCACGGCCTCTGCCTCGATCGGCTCGAGTGGGTCCTCGGGTGCTTCCATGCTAGTTGTCTGCTCGGTGAAAATCACTTGAAACCGGTGCGCAAACTCGTGAAAATCAATGCGTCCGTCGTCATTCGTATCGGCCGTGCGCAAGAGTGCAACCACTTATTGATCCGAGAGGCCTGTGTCCATGCGTTTCAACGTCGAGACAAATTCTGTATACTCAATGAACCCACTCGCGTCCGTATCAAAGACGTGAAACACGGCTTCCAAATCCCCTGCACCCATGGCACGGTACAATTTTTGACAGATGCGGGCCAGGATGCGCTCCTGCCATCCAGTTGGATCCACGGCCCCTCGTTCTCGATGCGATAGCGCGCGAGAAAGTGCGAATAGTTGATCCAGCCGAGATCGTGCGCGACCCCGTCCGCGAGCTTTGCTTGGTACGTTAAAAAGGGTAAATCCAATTGCAACACGGTGCGGAGCGCGTCGGCCCACACGAAGCGGGGCACCGTGCCGTCCCGCACGAGCTCGTGTTGCGTAAAGTACGAATACAAGGCCGCTTTCGCATCACAGATGCGCTCGGCAATCATCCGGAGCGTCTCGTCTTCGAGCACGTCGTGCCACGCGGTCGCATCATGTCCCGCAGGCAGCCCAAACGTACTCTCGTGCATGGCATGGGCATGGAATTGCTGAATCGCGGGCTCGAGCTCGGGTCCGAGCGTTAAGAGCGCGCCCTTGTTCATCTGCGTGCCGCAGTAGCGCGACGCGGAAAAGAGCGTAATCAAGGTCCGCCGTGGAGAATCTCGTACCCTTCGAGCGCGCACTCGTGCGAGCGCAGAATCAGCGCGAGTTGATTCACGAGACAAAAGTGATTCGTGACGTGGACGCCAAATTCCACGCCTGCGCCCCGCTCGGACGCTTGGCGCGACGCCACGAGACGCGGGTCGCTCCACAGTAGCTCTTCAAAGAGCTGATCCTCGCGCGTGGATTGATGGAGCGGTGGTTCCCGATGCCGCGCAATGCCCCGTAGCTCGGCCAGCGTGACGTGATCCCGGGAAAAGAGGCCTCCATGGACGATGAAGATCTTTTCTTGTACGACGGCACAGAGGGGCAGCGCGTCGAACAAGGTTTGAAACGCATCGAGGACGCGACGTTGTCGGTCGTAATCCGCTTCGTCCGCGCCCGAGTATTTCGCATACACTTCGTCTTGAAAGCCCATCCACGCATTCTGCGTGTGGAATTCATGATTGCCACGGTTGAGGAAGAAACTTGATGGGTAGAGACGAAAGAGCACGAGCGTGAGGACACTTCGGTACCGTACAGTCCGCGATCGACAAAGTCCCCGTTAAAGAAATATTCGTGCGAGGGCTAGGGAGCCCATTCATGGAAAAGATGGTAGAGATCTTGTAACTGGCCATGGAGGTCCCCCACGACCGTGAGCGTTTCGCCTTCCCCCAGGGAAATTTCTTGCAACGTGGGCAAGGGCGAGAACGACCACATGCCTTCTTGCAAGAGTTCCAAGACGTATTTGTAATGCAAGAGCGTGGTCGTTTTGAACGACTCTTAAATGGCCAAGACATTCGAGAGTTCCAAGGGCCAGACCACGTGCGGGCCCGTGTAGTCAGCGTCGATCGGAATTTCCGAGATGGCAATGTCCGATACGGTTCGCGTCACTTGCTAAAACAAGACGTGAAACGAGATAGAGACAAAGACGTAGTTAGATAGATAGAGGAATCGCAGGGTGCAAATGCGGTGGAACGCCCTTCGAAAACGACTTGTTACTACGACCTTGTCTCTCTATATCAGCTTAAAGAGAGTACGATGGGAATGCAAGTTTTTTATATAATCTACAATGTAATAACAGAATTCATGTGGTCGATGCACGCTCCCGCACCTAAGCGAATATCTTGATCTAAGTATAGAATTCGATTAAGTACGTGATCCCGTACCTAAGCGAAGTCAAACTGTTCTGTAAGTCAGACTCGAAAGCGTTGACACATAGCGATTGCGACGACAACAAGCAGCGTATAAGAAACTTCGATCGACGCGAACGCGTGTTCCTCTTAGATCACGTGTCTGTCTTCCTTCCGTCTCTCACGCTCTGCCGTGGCTTCCGTTCCACTCGCTCTTGATCAGTCCCAATGGGCGGACAAACAAGCTGCAGAGTTATGTTAATGTTGCAGTAAAGACTTTGGTGCCGTGAAACTGTTAGATACGCGACGCTACATCTGCCAGAGTACTTAAACTTATCGGATGAAGCAGTGGACAAACTCAAGCGACAGATCTCTGCGGCGGTGGAGAATGTTTTAGAGAGTATGATTGATGAAGAAACGGAGGATAAACATTGGCGGGTGAAGATGCAAAAGGCTGGAATTGTTTACTAGGAAGATAAAGTAAGTGTGACGAAGCAACAGACGCGCTTTTGTTGCGTGAGTTCAACGGATGCGTCCGTTCAAGATTGTATTAGTCTCTTTGTGATATTGGACACGGATATGCTGCTACAGCGATGTCGTATCATATACGACAATATTATGGACGCACGGATTCTTAAAGTACTGGACTCTCGGTCAGAAGAGCGTCCATGGCGTTTATCGTACATTCGGTATACTGCATTTAAAGGCCGACGTCTACAACGCAATAATCGCGATATGTGTGTGGTTGTCGCCAATATGTGTGTGGTCGTGGCCACTGATGTCATGGAATATCCAGATGGCTCGACAGTGGGCTATTGTGTGTGGGACTCGCTCAATTCTCCGGATATTCGAAATTAAAGATCCCCGAATGTTTTATTTGAACTGGCATGTTCCGTTCTGGCTACTTTGTGCAACATTCTGGCGTGCCTAATGCCCCAACTAAAATTGCCTACATCGTGGGCATCGAAGCGGGAGGATTAGCGCCACGATTTACGACACGCTACTACATGCCTCGATTTGGTCAATTGCTCAGTCGCATCCTAGATTTACTATATGGTCCTAAAAATGTCTTCCACATAAAATAAAAATGCCCAAATCCCAAGTTTCTACGAGTGCTGACGTTATTGACATTTTAGCTTCGCAAATGGGGGCTATTCGGTGCTGAAGACGCAATGAATCGAAATTCACGCAGTGAAAAAATAAACTATTTTCTTTTTGTTGAAAGTAAATGTATATATACTATAGTTTCAATGAAATTTTAATAAAACAATTCGTCGGAACGACGGGTACCATCCCGTAGTCTATATAAAAAAAAATTGACACTTTTTCCCATACAAATCGTGTCTGTGGGTTCGGAAATTAATTTCACGAAAATTAGTGATTGGCTGGAATTTTTTTTATATCTACTTCTTTAATATAAAACTATTTTTTTTTGTCCGCAAAAATATTTACAAATATGCTCTACTTCTATAATATAAGACCGTCTAATAATATAATCTAAAACCATTTTTTTGTCCGTCTGAGGCAAAAATATTTACAAATATGCTCTACTTCTATAATATAAAACCGTCTGTCTGTCCGTCTGCTGAGGCCGTACCTAATCGAATTCCAACTGTACTATAAATCGGACCTAATTTAATTCGACTATATAAATAGCGCTTTTACAGAAGGAAAAACCATCTGACAAAAAACATAAAATAAAATTTTCGCTTCAAAAATCATCGCTCTGTTGAAGACTAATCCGTGGTAGTAAGTACTATTGACATGCAGATCAGTGTAAACGACTATATAATTGGTTAGAAATAGCGCTTTTACATCTACCTATTTAAAAGTTTTCTATCCCTGTGACGTTCCCGGTCACGTAGTTGCTTCTATGACTTTACCTGATATACCCTCCTCCCCGTCGGTACGATGGGGTTAAGTGGTCGCACGCCGTTACTGCAAGCAGTAACGGCGTGCGACCCAAGTATTGTGACCACATTAGTATAATGTATAGTATATGTTTTCGCTACCCTAACCCTGTAAATACATGGGGGCAAGTTTTGTAGACGGACAGACGGTTTTTATGACCTGCCCCGTCGATACGACGGGTCCCATCCCAATTAGATAAAATATAGAATATAGTGTACATCTATTTGCCGTGACTTCGCTTTTTTCTCAGGTCAACCCCAATTTACATTCTGCAGTGTTACAAATATTAGATTAATTGCCCCGTTGGTACACAGGGACTATGCTAGTTCTTTTGATAAAAAAACTTGCATTCCCATCGCAATCTCTTTAGGCCGATATAGAAAGACAATAGCACTTGACCATGCCGGACGATGTGATGCTCGGGTCGTGGGAATTTTGTGCTCCTTTTTGCGTGGGCCGCAGTCAACGGTGTTAGCTGAGTATCTTGACATCGGACGAGACACGCACCGTCAGAAAGCACCACATAAAGTTTATTCCGTATTCAACACCTGCTCCTCATGGCACGCAACGATGGATTGTTTACGACTTGGAGACGGCGAATGGCACGGCCATGAATGGAGATGAAATGGCAACCGGAGAAAATCTTGAACTCCGTGATGGTGACGAAGTCACCTTAGCCCCAGACGGGAGGCAGTGTGTGCGCCTCTTAATTCAGTTTAAAGATGAGTCGCACTCGCACATTGTGATCAAGGTACTGACGCGTTCTGTTGCGGTTTCCGTAGTGCAAACGTACCATTCGATGAATACTCCAGAGGCATTTACAGATCGTTCACCTCGACCAGCTGTGGAAACAGAGACGTCAGTAGCTGCTACACCAGGTTCCGGAAGGTCAGCGATGATGAGTCCGAGTCACATCCTTCCTGGATGCGTAAAAGTTTTCTCTGCTGACTTTTGGGCGTCTCTTGTGTCCTTTTCTCTGCCTTGTCTGGTATCGCTCTTGGACTAGCACGACTCCGATTTTGCGATAAAATTTGTGGCGGTGGAGTCATCATATTCGCATCCCTCCTGGGTGTCCTGACTAGGCAGCGGCAACAGAACAACAGGCTAGTACTGTAACAGGGTTACATTTTGGTTACATTTAGTTATGTTGTGTACGTAAGTACAGTACGGTTGGGGTCAGTATTGACCGGTCCGAAAGGTTTGGACCTATTGGTTATTGCAACCAATCAGGGCAGGAGCCCTTGGTGGAGGCGTGGCAGCCTGCCACGTGTTGGTTGGTACACAGGTGTGTACATTACATTTTGGCTAGGTACGAATGGAGTAAGTTCTACTTAGTATTACATATAGTTTACATTAGTTTAATTAATTAGGCTAATTACATATTAAATATATATTCAGTTTACAAAAAACACTAATCCAGCTTGACGCACGACCTCTGCTGGTCGCGCGTGCTGTGAGTGTTTGTAGCCAAAAGGAATACCTCCTTTAGCTGTTCCCTTTATAAGGGAAGCCTTGGTTCAAGGAGTTAGTTCATACTAACTTGTAAACCAAGGGAATACTGGCCCCGAGTAAGAGATAACTCTCCTACTAAGCCCTTTTACAAGGGCGTATCGGCTAAGTAGCGGTACATTGCCGCTTTAGGAAAGTCTTCCTCTGTGCGCTAGCCGCACCGTGCGTATACGCACCTGCTACAAGTACTACTAGTGCAAAAAGCATTCAAGATCGTGAATAAGTCGAACACGAGCGGTTTATAACGTGTCCCGTGTGTCTCGAATACATTCGCGGCAGTGTCATTTTACCGTGCTCGCACACTTTCTGTGGATACTCCATCAGTAAATGCTTCCGCAACTCTCTGGCATGCCCTGAGTGCCGTAAAGTTGTAAAGGATGTCCCTGTGCCCAACCGTGCTTTGGACGAGCTCGTGGAGCGGTTGGTTGGCCATACAGTAGCATACAAAATTCATGTGCGCAATCGAGCTTGGATGCAGCCACCATGGATGCAAATACGTCGAACTCAACGAGGCGCACTGCGCTCGAACGTTCGCACGCTTTGGTCCTTTGACACCAAACTCGCATTATCTGCGTACATCAGAAAGCAATTTGGGGAGACTAGCGTGGCTGCGTCCAAGCGCGTGGGGCTCACGGAAACTGCGGTCGATTACTTAAGCTCGACCGAGCTGATTATTGCGACGCATAATCTGCTCTTAGACAGGGTATCATGACAAGAGATGAGTGCCGTCAACGTCTCAAAATTGTCCTGCTCTTTGGATAAGTATGTGGCAGGGGCTGAAGTAGTGGTGCTGTATACTTAGTGGCGGTCGAGTTCAAGAAGTCTACATTAGTGATAATATGACTAAACTTCTATCTGTACTTACGGATCATCCCTTGGTTCGATTAAAGAACGCGTTGCATGGATTGATAACTGCTGTGCGTACTTTGTCCCGATTCGAAAAGCATCGGTAGACGCTTTTTGAATCGGGACAAGTACGCACAGTAGTGAGCAATCCTACTTGGACTCCCAGACGACGTCAAGGACGAACCGAGTACATGGGCGAGAGACTGAGCGTGGAAGATGACATGCGTCGAAGATTGGTCGCTAACATCAAAATGCGCTGGGAATCTTCGACTTCCATGGGAGGTGACCGTTCGACGCGCGGGTGCGCGGGTTGCGTGCGTCCAGCTGACGGCGGTGCGTCCAATTGTGACAACGTCATCCGCCTACTTGTCCCACTAAACTCTTTTCGTGCGGACAGGAACTTGAATATCTGGTCGCTCGGCGAGTTTGGGGATCACTAACTGCATAACCCATCCAACGTCTTGGGCGTCCCATACTTGAGCTCCACGCCAACTGGGAACGTTTCCGAAACAATTGGTCCCCCATCGAGCACATTTTGATTCATTGGGTCATATAATCGAGTTTCCTTGGGGTTCCCCTGCGCCCGATCCGTGAGTAGTCGTTTCCACGGCACCGAGCCAGATTATACTGCACGGGCAGTGAGAAGTTCCGAATCTCTTCCCAATGATCTTTCACACGCCGTGCGTCCCCTTTACTCGCGACTTTACTCTTAGCGTGACCAATGCGCGCCGCACTTTTCAGTAATAGATGCTACGCTTCCGCCGCTTTCTGGTCGAGCAATAGATTCGTCGGACCACTTGTACTACCAAACGCCGACTTGTCCGACGACCAGGACGTCAACGATGCACGACCAATCGACGTGGTCGGAACACCACTTGTACTCATTTGCGTGATACTGCCACTATCGGTCGGTAAATCGCGGATCTCCAAACATGTACGCACGGAGTTTCTCATACTCGGCCTCGATCGCCGCCAAGTAGGTCAAATTGCTCTCTTGATCGCGATGCGCCAACTTTTGCACTTGCTCCCCCACTTCTTTCGACTCTTGCCAGTTCTTTAACGACCGATTCTGCGTCTTGAGCCGCTTAATTCCCGCTCCTGTTTCTTCAACTGTTGTCGCAGCTTCTCGTTCTCTTTGTGCAAGGGCGTAATGACTTCATGAATCTCGTCCAAAGATGCCACTTGTCCCACTAAATCAACTATCGGGCAACGAATTGCGGGTAGAATTGCCGTTCAACCACGCTCACTACTGGATCCGGACGCACTTGGAATGTCCGATGGAGTCTTCGTACGAGTTTTGTTCGACGGAGACATTTCGCGCCCGCTTGCACTTGTTTCCGGTCCAACTTCATCTGTAGCTGGGCAACCTTGGACCCCAGGCTTAAGCATTCTAATAGGGTAGTGCCGTCACACCCCCTTTGTCCAGTAACCCCCCCCCCTCCCTTTTATGTGAGGGGTGTGTGTGACCGCAGGCTCTCCCTATATATATATCTAAAGGTAATTGGTAAATCAACGTACATTTTTGATAAATCCACGTACTTACGACAAAAGTACGTAAAATGAGGGAATGTCAGACACTGGAGCGCACACTGGTCCCTTCATCGACCAGCGGGCCAGTACTTTCGAAAACTTCGGGTGAGTGACGGCATTTATTCAGACACGGGAGTTCGCAACAACAACGAGGATAGACCGACAAGCACGTTACGGAAGGTCGGCGACGACCCTCGTGGCTTTCTTTGGACTGTATGACGGCCACGGAGGATCTGAAATAGCCGAGTACTTGGCCCAACACTTTCATGAAAACGTATTTTGTCATCTTCAAAAGTCTTCACTGGATATTGCAAACAGTGTGGAGCCATGAAAACGTGGTCTTACGGATGCCGTCCGAATTGCTTTTGCTGTGACGGACGAAAAAATGTTCAAGCAACAGTTTCCTCGTGGATCTACTGCAGTCTCGATGGTCGTGCGAGGAAGTATGGCACTAGTATCCTCTGTAGGTGACTCACATGTTATATATTCAACGAGTGGACTGGCCAAGGAGATGTGCATTGCCCACACACCAGAGTTATCTATTGAACGTGACCGGATCATTGCAGCTACTGGTACGATCTCTAAAGGAAGGATTTGCGGTATGCTTGGTGTATCTCGTGCCTTTGGAGACATCGAGTTCAAACCTGGCGGGGAGAGTTTAAGAGCCCCCTTGGAAGATTTCCTCTCGGAAAAAGGAAACGAAAAGAGCGGGAGGCAAGAACCAGTCCACCGCGTCCACCCGCTCGTTTCGCTTGCGCTGGTGTCCAGGACAGGGCGACGTGTTGATGGGCGTCGGTTGGACGCTCTGTTTGCGCGTGTGTCGGATCGCTCTTGAAAGCCTCGACAAGGCAAAAAAACAGACAGAGACAGTCTCTGTCTGATTTTTTTCCTTCTCGAGACTTTCAAGATGCAAGCAACGAGTGCGGGTGTGGTACCGCGCGCGCCGCCCAGCGACAGAGAACAGAAAATGATGGATATTTTGCTTCATGCACCCGATACACGAGTAGCGCCCTTACTAGCGTGTGTGAAGGGCTGGGCCATGGAAGCGCAGGCAGACCTGGCCAATTGGCGCGACGTGCTCTGGAAGCTCCCTAGATTGCTGCTGTCTGCGCTGCAACAATGCCCGTTCTATTAGTAGTGGAAACAGAGGTGGAAAAGACAGAGGAGACGGCTGTCAAACAGACGGAACAGGAGCTGACCGAGCAAGTGTTTGAGGTGCTCAAATTTTCCGGCTATCTGTTGGAAAATGCCACGAATAAAGCCGTCTACCCATCGACTGAGCCGGTGATGGCGCTCTTAGCCGCAAATAATGAACGCGTCGTGACAGAAGCTATTAAGGTGGTAGCTATGCTGGCCTTACCGCCCCAAGTGCATCGCTACGCCGCGGATCCCACAAGTTTTGTCGAACCGGTTCCAAGCAAAAATAGTTTGCTAAGACGACGATTACTTGCAGTGGCAAAAGGACGAGGCACGCTGAAAAATAGCTTGGAACTTGTTGATTCTTTGAATGCGGAGACGTTTGAGACATTCAAAGAGGTAGAGTTTCAGTTTTATGACTCAGATCCGGAAGGATACAGTGCGTCGTATCGTGTCGTGAGTACGACGATTCCACCTTATGAAGAAGTGGTAAGAAGTGCAACGTCTCCTGGGGACGCGGCGTACGTCGCAGCTATTGCGTCCGAGCGCCTGATTACCGAGTACAAGATCCCAAAGAGATTACCTTTTCAGTTATACACGCAAGGGCGTGCGTGTTATGCGTCACGTAATGCAGTCGCGCGGGAGAATCTCGTGGTGGAATGACTGCACGCCCTTCTCGCGCTTTTTTCTTTTTCTTGCTTTTCAGTGATGCCTGGGACGTGATGAACTACGTGGAACAGCATCCAGAGCTCATACGGGGGATCGTCGAGCTCCTTCGCGTCGAAAGTATCGAGCGTGTGCCCGTACGTATGCGAGTCGCAGCTTGTCTTGTATTCACTGCGTTAGTGAACGACCGCATTGGCAGAGCTGGAGGTAGGGGCGTGCTGGGACACGTCATTCAAACGTGTTGCAAGTGTTGGGAGTTGTTCAAGGGACGCCACATGGGGTTTTCCCTTCGCTCGTGCGCTACTGCATGGCTGATCTAGGCGATGGCTCCACATTGGACTCGGTCACGAAAGCAACAATCTCTGCTTCTCCACCGCCGCTAGTGTCGGAAGCAGTTGATAATGATATGGATATGATCCTGGCAGTGGCTTTTGTGCAGGCAACAACGGATTTGCTAACCCCCCAGGAAGCAGAGGTGGTCAGTGCTCCTCCCTTTCGAAGCATCAGTGGTGGAAGTTCGCAAGAGACGAGGTTATGCTGGATGGAAAGCGTAGTAGGCTTATGAACCGCTGTCGTAGCAATTCAATCTGGTGCCGCTGTTCTCACAAAGAATGGAATCGTACCAGCCCTTTTGCATGTGCTGACAATCCCCGCTCAAAATCCCTTTCACAGGGCCGTGACAACGCAATGTGTGCAAGCGCTTGAAATTGCTGTGAGGAATCACTCTGCCGCCGCTGCGCTCTATCGTGTTTTGATTGTAGTTGGAATTCTCGTGGATTGACTTAAGTTAGAATGCAACTTCCTTGTGAATCTCTCTCCAAGAGCTCAGCCTGATCGTCAGTATTGTCTGAGACAAAGACGGTATTCTTGCTCGCCAGCTTGACGTCGTTGTCAACCTCGTTTCATTCTCAAGGTGTAATGAGTGCAGGAGCTACTAGCCGTGCTATTCGGGAAGGAAGTGTTCGGAGCAAGGTGTTACTCCAACTTCTGTCCAATGTGGATATCTTTGGACCCGTTGTATTTGCTCAGACAGCCGGTGTGGTATCTGATATCATCAACAACGATCCGAGCAGTGTAAACCACGTCCATGCTGCTGGCTTGGCCAACGCGTTCTTGAAAACAATCACGCGGTGGAATATTGCGGAATTATATCCATCTCACATTATTTTGCAGATTTGGTTCGTGCTACGCCGGACATTTGGGTGACCACGAAATAAATCGTCAGGATGAGTGCATGGTGCTCGGTTGCGATGGATTGTTCGACGTGATGGTGCCCCAGGACGTTGTGAAATTTGTTCGCGCAAAGACGGAGACGTACAGCACGCAACGGAAGCTCTCGTTATCCACGCAATCGCCCTCGGATCGACAATATCAGCGCCATCGTCGTATGCTTCAACCAGGACGAGCAAGAGGTTTTGCCTGTAACACCCATCGAGGTAGCACAAGCTGTAAAAGCCCAAACTGAGCGCGCGGATGCGTCTGGTTTGAGTGAACGAAACGCACTGCTTGACAAAGGAAACGACTATTACAGTAGGACCTGTCTAAATTGATACTGGCTAAACTATTAACCTCCGCAAACAAATATTTCTTGTCGGTCCCGAGCTCGTCCCTATATTGGAATTAATAAACCTCCGTAATGTGATATTTAATAAATTTTCTCAGTCCCACAACTTATGTAAAAGAAATTCCTATATACCTGGCCCTATATGTCGCTATTCAAACACGCTCAAAGAAGTCACGTATGCCCTTCTGCTTCATCTGGATGGTCTTTATGGCTGCAGCCTTGTTCTCCATGCGTTGGAGGGCCGTCATGAAGAGCTCGTTCACGTCAGATTGCTGCAGCCAGAATGTTTCCAGTGAACGTGTCATTGCCTGTGCCTCGGATACCGGAACAATGGCGACCTCTTGGCTTTCATCGGCCTGTTCTTCCACGGGTTCCGGCACCAAGTGATACTTAATCACCTCGTCCAAGGTAAGTACGTATGTGACAACATCCTCCTCGCTGTAGTTGAGGAGGTTACTCACATCCATGGGATTGGCGTAGCGGAAGCGGCGAATCTGTGACTCCAGCTCGGCCAAAACCTCCTGGTCGAGAAGCTCCTCCTCTGCCAAAACTGGCTGCTGATCCTCCGGTGCCGTGCTGCGAATCTGGCAGTGGCGGAAACAGTTTGCAATGGTCTCTGACTTCACCTCGTACTTCCACGCGGGGACTGCAATCCTGATTGCCTCAAGAATGTCGATCTTCTCAGGATCAGGAAGTTTGTCCTCCATACGCTGCAGGAGAAGGCGGTTGAAAGCGCGGCGGTAGTAGGCCTTGAGGTTCCGGATAATCCCATCATCGCAGGGCTGCAGCTTTGATGTGGTGTTTGGTGGAAGGTAGAACACAGTAGTGTTCAGGAGCTGAATGCGGGCCGGAATGTCTTCAAGAGGAACATCTGCACCGCAATTGTCAAGAATCAAAAGAACTTTTCTGTCAGCCATTCGAAGATCAAACGATTTGAGCCACTCAAGAAAAATAATTTGCGTCATCCAAGCCTTTACATTGTTGCGGTACACGCAACCGAGATTGTTCAGATTTATGTTCTTGAAGCAGCGTGGGCTCCTTGACTTCCCAATGATCCAAAAGGGAAGCTTGTCTGAACCATCGGCATTGCAGCAAACGTCAAGAGTCAGCCGTTCCTTGTGCTGCTTGCGACCTTCAATCTGCTTGGTTGCAAGCGAGTGATCTGCCTGAAACGTGACATGTTTAGAGAAACTTTTATCACAATTGAATTGAATGGCAATGTTTAACAAGCCTGCATCCTTTAGAACATACCCGTCTCATCCATGTTGTAGATTTCACTGAGTGCATACTTGTCGAGCACCTCACGTATCTTTGGGCGCTCATCCTCGATGAGTTGTTTGTTGACGGAACCACTCTCGCCAAAGCGACGGACGGACCGAATGCCGTGACGTGTCTTGAATGATTCAATCCAGCCGTTTGAGAACTCGAATTTCTCGTGACCTGGGTAAAGACGATCAAGGATCTTGCTAGCGCTTTCTTTCAGAAGTTCACCTGCTCCTCATGAGCCGTAAACCACTCAAAAAGCGCCTTCTCCATCTCAGGATACTTTACGGTCTTTTGCCGCTTCTGCTCAAGATTGATGTTGGACGCCTTTTGGAGGATCTCGCCCGAACGTTTGAGCGTGTTGGAGACCGTTGCTTTGCTGATTTTGAGGTGGTGATTGGTCTCCACCCAAGCAATCAGCTCTTTCTGCGTGAGCGAAGGGTTCTTCTGCTTGTGCTCACACAAGGCAATGCGGACCTTGTCCGGCATGGTTGTGTGCTGTGCTCCAGCCCTTGGCATCTTTGGGTTCTGCTGTCAAACTGTGGTTGGTGTGATAGGATGTTGCGGGTTTTGTGCGTTTTTGTTGGTTATTTGTTTGTTGGTGGTTAGTTGAGGGTTACATTTCACAGCCCCTGATCATAAGTACAGTATTGCGTTCCGCTGTGCACCGCTGCGCATCTCTACAATTTAATAACCTCCGTAAAATAATACGTTTGACCCGGTACTGAGCATATTTGTTTAGAAAGGTTCTACTGTACATGTATCATAGAAAATAATATCGCTGCAGCGTGTACAATTAAATTTGGGAATTGGTAAATCTATGTACATTTTTGGTAAGTACGTGGATATACCAGGGCTGGTTTTTTGGTTTTTTTTGTTGTTTTTTTTTGTTTTAACCCAACCCAGCTTATGTCTGTAGAATTGTTTTTTTGTTTTTTGCCGTGGCACAGTTATGTTTATTTTCTGTTATAGACCTATAATAGGGTCGAATTCGTCACATTATACTTTCTGAAACCAACCAACTAGGTTTGGCCCGGGATCGAACCCGGGACCTTCCGGTCCCGTAGGGACAGTGAACCACACGACCACGGTCGGATTATACACCTATAATAGGGGGTGTCAAACCTCATAAATTTTTAGTCGATAAACCGGGGGTTCGAATACGATTAGACGGGGTTCGATTAGAATTATTTGTACCTATAAAAGTTATCGGTCGCCTCCGGAGGTGACCGATACGATTAGAGTAATCGAACCCGAAAACTCGGAGTAAGAAGTAAAAGTGCTCTGTTTTGAAGCGCACCGCTGATTCTTTGCTATCTTGGCTTCACCCGACGCCGGGGTTCCGGCCGCCGTCACTTTCGGACGTGTCATGGTTGTATGGTTGTGTGAGGTTGTGAGGTTCTCAGGGTGTTCTGTTCCGCGGTTGTTTACGCCACCGTGTACGCCAGCACCGATAACAGTTAATCCAACCCCCTCCCCCCGTCTTATAGGATGGTCACTCAAGGTTTGTAAGGGTCGATAAGGTCAACCCCAGGGTTAAATTATTTGTACAGATAACTCGGGGTTAAAAATACTTTTATTTTTATGGTTGACCCGAGGTTTGACACCCCCTAATATAGGTCCTATATCGTTCACATTCTGAATTCTGGTACTAAGTGAACAGTTGACAAACGGTTGTTAAAGTTGGGTGTATGCAACAATACAAATGAGTGAAAGCGTCGATGCTCTCGAACCTGTACCGAGTAAACGGAAAGGTCGTGAGCTGTTATCATTATGTGAAGTGTTCACGGAAGACCCTGATCCCCAACGACGATTGTCAAGCAAATGTCGCCACTGTTTGAAGGCAATAGCATACCACAAGAAATCGGAGCGAGTGAAAAGCCACCTCGTCAAATGCCTGCCATTCAAGCGGTCAATGAAGGAGATCGACGAAGAATCTAGTCCTTATTGGCTCAAGGATCTATTCCGAAGAAGAAGTTGAATTCTGGAGCTTCTTCGTGGTCAGAGGTCTCGTACTTGCAGTCCTCTATTAAGGCATTCACTCTTCCTTGCCTGAAAGGATAAGAGCAGAAGATGATTGAAAATAACCTCGCGATGCATTACCACATAACGGTTTCTTCATTTCAGAAAAGTGAGGAACAGCACTAAATTGAGGAATCAAGATTGCACGGCCGGATGTGCAATTGCCCAGTCGTAATCAATTCGCAGGACCAATTTTGGATCGATGTTATGAAATGATGAAGGCTGAAACAGACAAGGCATTGACTGCAACTGATGCTATTGGATGCCTGACATCGGATGCGAGCAGCAATGTTAAGAACGAATCTATTGTGACCTATATGATCATTGTGGATAGGTTGTCGTTATTCCTCGAATCTATCGCTACAAAAGAACAAGCGCATACATCTGACTTTATTGCTGGTGATTTGGGCCGAATGATCAATACATTGACTACAAATGGCGTGAGAATTGCAGGAGCAGTGACCGACAATATAAGAAGCATGGAAGTAACTCCAGAAGAAACACCCAGCGATGTACTTTCATGGCTGTCCTCATGGGTTGCATTTGATTGTCAAGGATATTTCGCTGCAACGAAAGCAAAAAGAGGCTGATCTGTTGCAGATTATCCTGAAGGCATCCATTTGATTATTTTTTGAACTTCGCGCAAGAATGCAAGGATTTCGTTTCGTTCTTTTCGTATCATCAACATGATAAAGCCAGGTTGGTCAAACGTCAAAATGAAGAGAACAAACGTCAATTGGTACAACCTGCCGCTACACGTTGGGGGTCCTTGATCAATTGTATGATGCGTCTCAAGGAGAGTGAATCGATCCTTTACCAGATTGTTTCTGCTAGATATTTCGTCAGAGGAACAGAAAAACAGAAGGAAAGTCGTCGAAAGGTCATGGACACCATTTGTGATGAAAACGTTGTCACCAATCTGGATAAGAGCATTGCTATTCTTAACCAATCGAGGTTCGGGCCAACGCCCTCCAGAATGATCAAATCTCATTGCCAATTGTGTACAAGCACTTTGCGTTGTCAATGCTAGAATCATACGAGAACATGATCTGTTTATCAAACGAGGAACGTTCGTACATATTGAATTTAGTCAAAGAGCGGATTTGTTTCATGTATGGTGATGCGATCGGGATCGCATGCCTCCTGGACCCTGTGATGATTGGCGATGGTATGCTGGATGAACATAAGGTTCAGGCGGAAGATGCACTACTAGATTCCATCAGTCGAGGCATCAGCATCACTGATGTCAACAGAAAGGATATCGAACAGAAGAAAGAACAGTTGTTCGTTGAATACACGAAATGGATCATCAAGACTCACCAGGATAGGACAAAAAATGATTTTCGCTTCAAGATGCTGTCGAAGGGAAGGAAGACCACAATGCAATAATGGCTCGTTGATGGTGCTACGTATCCAAGTCTTAGAGATGTTGCTGTCAAAGTTTTCAGCATGATAACATCAAGTACAGCATCAGAACGGGGATTCTCCGCATTGGCGTTTGTCCACTCAAAGGTGAAAAATCGACTATCCAGAGAAAAGGTCAATAAGTTGTTCTTTATTAAGAACAACGTACCTCTACTCATTTCTGGTCAAGCTGGAGTAGACTGGGTCGCATCTGATGGTGAGGAGGATGAGGTCGAAGCAGAAGATATAACTTCAGATGATTGAATAAATGATTAATGCTCTTATTTTGTACTAAATTTAAAAAACCCTTAATTTTTTGGGTTTTATTGGTTTTTATTGCCTTAAAACCCATAACCCAACCCAAGGGCTCCGAAAAAATTGATTTTTTCCATCCCTGGGATATACCAATTCCCTTTATATATAGGGTATCCCTACCGGCACACCCCTCCGCCCTACAGGCACACCCCATGTACTTTCGACCAATAGAAATTCGAGAAACTGCCGGTAGGGCGAACCTTTAGACTTTAGAAATGGCTGCAAACATTAGAATAGAAACAAAAAAATACGTTGATGCCTTTCACACGCGAACGTTGGCAGTCGATTTCCGCCTTGATAGCTGCTTGTCCCAACGACAGTGACGACATCCCGATGAGTGTGACGGTTTCACCTCCATCGTCACTTTGCTACTTACCTATTACAAAATGCACATCAATGGCGGGTCCAAACGTGAGTCTCCACCGAAACCAAAGTTTCACGTACCAGATTTCGGAGTAGTGAAAAGCCATTCGGATTCGAATGACGATCGTTGGCTGGCCACTGGGTCCTCCACCGTAGAAACAACGTCGTCTGTCTTGGGAGCAACGTCGCCGGCGACATGCACGTCTTCCCCTCCCAGTTCAGCGACTGTTCCTGGTGGGTTTTCGTCCAAACGACTTAACTGGACACGACGTATGGTAATTACAAAACAACCTGCGTCGGAATCTTACAAGAATGAAGGTGGGAAGGCAAACGCATTGGAAGTGGAGGTGACGCTCGTGGAATATAATGAACAGGGCGAGCCGGCTCGAGCGAATACCAAAGACTTCATTGACATTCCATTACGTATCTTGCTCTTTTTTGAATATAGAAAGCGCGTGGACGACACGGATCAAGAGATTTTTCGATTTGTGGGCAACGAATATGACTCGGTAGTGATTCGAGCTTCAACACGCAAGGCTTTGGTGCAATTTCGCCTCGAGAAAGTGATTCGACGAAAGGATGGTCAGCGTTTTAAGCTTTGCACTGAAGTGGATCAGGAGAAGTGCACTGCTAATGTTGCTGATCTACATCCTGTCTTTACGAATGCCATCTTTGTGCTCTCAAAGCGGAAATACCCGATCTCTTACGGCCACGAGCTCCTACAAACTCAAAAATTACCGTCAATCGATCATCTCGTAAGATTGAGCTTGGTCATCAGATACATAAAATTTGGTGCAGAGGTACTCTACACGTAGAGCAAAAGGCTTGTTGGGGTCTTTCGCAGCCTCGCTTGTTAGCATTACATTAGCCATCTTTTCTTTCCTCCTTAATCGAAAATACATGTTATCGCCCTTTAACAGGATGTTTTTTACCAGTTTCTCGGATTTCTATTGGTAGAAAGTCACGTAGGGTGTGCCGGTAAGGCCTATATATAGGGTCGCCGCACACCCTCACGTGACTTTCGACCAATATAAATAAATTAGGCACGAAGGTTTCCCAATTCTCTATACCATGTTGACGGAGCAATACCCGATGATTGAACTATTGCGGGAATGGATCAGATCGTCTGAAGGTGACTCAGATGAACTGCGCGAGTCTGTGCTCTAAGCGTTTCGCTTCATGATAGACCTCATTACTGAACACGTGGACAGGCCAACGTGCAGTCGACTGCGCCAGTTCCTGTCCAATCTCACAAGACTTTTCCTGCCGCAGGACTTGACGACAGCCGCGCTCAAGTACGACGCTACCACGCATTTTCTATCCAGTAAGCAAGTACCTCCGACGTTTAAAGAAAATCGCCATATATCAACGTCGCGACTACGAACGTAATCGCTGGGAAACTGAAGCTTTGACACTTGGTGCCGACGACACTATCTACGAGGATGGCGGGAGCATCAACAAAAGCTCGAGAATCGTGCATATTGTCGTATAGTTAATCCGACGAGGAATTGTAGTATCACTCTTGATAGCAGCAAGTTTCCCTGGAAATTCTAGCCGATACGAGCAGCGTCTTCGCGGTATTTTGGAGGCTTTAGCAGATCTGACATGCGAGGAACGGCCAAGATTTCTAGTCGTGGGAAGAGAGTGCAATTATCGTTTTGAAACGTACACAGACACGATGTGGGGAATTGTAGGACTGCGGGAAATTGACGGCGCTATATGGAAAGATGGCCGTGGAGAGTGCTAAATACTTCGAAATGAGCGAGCGATTAGAATCATCAATACTTCTAACAAGCTAATTCTTTACGAGAATCTAGAAGAGATCAGTTTTACGATGCAGAACGAACTGCGTCACTTTCAGGTGCCATTCTGCGCTTTTAATGGTGGAAACGACGTGTGGGTAGACATTGGGCACAAGGCATTGGGCATTAAGGCTTTGCAAAAATATGCGTTCCAGTTCCTGCCGAAGGAACTTCGTGGAAGCGAGATGCGAAATATTCAGGGACACGAGTGTCTTCTCGTGGGTGATCGGTTCACTATAACGGGAAATTACACTCGCTCGCGGGACGTTGCTGCGACAGTTTGGGTCTCGAATCACCATAAAACGGGGTGTGTAATGTCAATATTATTGCAGGTAATTGATCTTGAACATAAGCAAAAGAGGGAGCGAAATGCTGAAAAAGAAAAGAAAAGGGAAAATATAGGATGGAAGGCGGAAGCAAACTCCACATATACAACAGATCCCAGTGACGACGAAAGTGACAACTCATTCGATACGTGGGCACGAGAATGTTGAGCAATGACGAGTAAATCCAGCCAGAACCGCATCGTTCACCGAGTAAATTCATTGGTAGAAGCTGTAGTAAATTAATTATCTTCAAATAATTTCTATTGGTCGAAAGTCACGTGAGGGTGTGCCCGTAGGGCGGAGGGGTGTGCTGGTAGGGCTACCTTATATATATATATATATGGAGTGATTGCGGTCACACACACCCGTCACATAAAAGGGGGATGGTGTGACCGTAGCAAGGGGGGGTGACCGCAGGCTCACCCTTTTTATATTATAAATCAGTTAGAGATAATTACCGTCGCCTTAGCCTTCGAAAGTGACGATGGCTCGCGATCTATCAAAGCTAAAGTGCAAGTGGATGAAAACGATGGTGTATTCGTAGAAGATTATGATATTTGTGAGTACTATTACTGTTGGAAGGCGCGCAATTCCTGCAGCGCCCGGCGTCGCCTGAAACATTTTATGACTTTTCGATAAAAACCTAGTGAACTACATATATGCATATTGTTAGTTTAAGCGTATAACTTAACACTAATAAAATCACTTTGGATTTTGATTTAATTCTCACGCGTGACTGATTGGAGTGTGGTACGCCGGATTGCGGCTGGAAGTTTCTATCTTTTGATTACGTGGATTGTGTATTGTGTTACGGATTTCTCGTTCAAGTCACGTAGTGGATTGATTAATTTTGACGTGGATAATACAAGTTATTTGCGCTTTATTGTTGTAATTACCTTTCTTCCTCTGTCTCTATCGTTTTCTAGTGGAAGTATTTGCCCAAGTACTTACTGATTGTTTTGGAACGCGCGTGTGCAAGTACGTTGGTTGAAATAAGCGATATCGAACAATGACATTCAACGCACCGTCTAGCAGCTCCGTCTTGGTGCCTACAAGAAAATTGATCCCCCAGTTTCCCGATTCGCTATTGCCAAATTCTCCTTTAGTTCAACAGGAATTAAAACAAGAGCCGGTTAGCGAATGGGAGCGTGCTTTTCAGCTCGTAGACACGTTCTATGGTAGCTATGTGTAGATGGAGTGGCATCACAGCATCTTGCAGCTGACTGCATTGTGCATTACGGTCGCGCGTGTCTGAGGTGACAATCGAGGTAGTTTTTGTCAAATTGCGTGGGCAGGTGTTAATAAGCATCCGTTTCATTTTTTATGGCTAGTGCCACGACTAAAATTCCGGTTATTTATGTGTTTGGAAATGCACGAATTCAAGTTGACGATTATGTGAAGCGACTAAGTGAGAAAATTGATGATGTGGAGCTGACGAAGACAGCAGATTTGCTGTATGAACCTTGTCATCATGCTACTACTACTGTGTTTGAGAGACTCGTAACGAAGTTTGGTCAACGGAATCTAGTGCTTGGAACCATGAAAAAGATTTATGACCCAGCAAATGTGGAGGAGGAAATAATGGATGCTAGTGAGAGCCCTTCGACAACGGTGCTTTATATTGGTGGAAACAAAATTATTATCGAAGGCGAAAAGATAGAGATCACGCGGGAATCTTATACGTTGCTTTATATTGGGACGGAATCGGTGCATCTTAGCGGGATTTTAATGAGATACAGCAATGTGGACTGTTGATCCTACAACCCGAAGACGATGTCGACTCAGAAAGAGGGTGCGGCTATCAATCGTGCGCTAAGGAGACGGTAAGTTGTGTTGGTGATGCATCTGAAGTAATCCTAACAGTGTTTCTTGAGTTTTAGCTATTATCTGGTTCAGCAAGCCAAGGAGGCACATATATATGGTATTTTAATGGTCACCCTTGCTGTCAAAAGATACGTTGACGTAGTGCATGTTTTACACAAACTGATCAAGAGGTGATCTCTAGTTGAATTGGGTGTGGCAACTCAAATGAATTACGTTAGTGCTTTTGTACTTTCCCTTCCAGAAGCGGAAGTAAGTCGTACCTCTTCGTAGTAGTCGTAGTGAACCGCTTGTTCTTTGCACATCTGGAATGTGTAGAAAAAAAAATGGGGGGGGGGTGGAATTAACAATCCCCTAAAATAAAAGCGAAGAAATTATTGCCTGTGATTGTCGCGTCGACATTTTACCTTTGCTGACCCTCGGGCGTTGGAAAACTGAAAACGTCGAGTAAGTCTGTTAAAAAAAATATACAATTCATTTGCTTTTCTAACATTGAGTTTTTATGCGTCCTCATAGACTCAACGACGAATTTGATGAGAGTTTTGTAGGCGATCGCGTGAATGCAGTACATGTGGGCAATGAGCTGCACATGGTTTTTAAGCTTGAGCATCAACTGACCACAAATGCACCTTTTACGCCTTGTGAAGTTGTGGAAATTGTGGTATGTTCGTCATTCCCAAATCCTACGGTGTCGTTCTCAGGTTACCAATGCTTAGCGGCGACGAAGTGTAGAAACTTGAGACGATATTACGTCAGGGCGGTTACTACACAGTACGCGCCAAGGTAGATCCGAGTGAGTCGAGCGCGGCCAACATTCAAATTTCCGTCCCCATGTCCATGCTTGTAGCCAGACGCTTGCGCGAGGATTTCGCTTTCCATCCCAAAAATATTGTAGTGAAGCATTACCGTTCTCCTCAAGGGGTCACGCCGATCAAAAGCGAAGATGGCATCGACGATCTTCAAACACAAGTCCATCGTTTTTTCGCAAAGTAAGTACGGCTAAGTCTGCAATGTTTCTCATAATCTTATTACATTTGCGTACTGCAGTGAACATCATACTTCCTATTGCCGTAATGAGTCTAATCAGAGGTGATGGTGGAGCTGCGCCTGCCGGTGTAGCTCCTGATCCTACCACCAGAGGAAGGTGACGCTAAACGGCTGGTGGAGGAAGGACAATAGTGCATCATTTTTAACCTGACTAAATAATAATGGGAGCCGCTATCTACCGCTCACTTTTCGCTAATCAGCGCTCACCCCCCATATAAGGAACCCCTCCCTCTGAAATGCTGCACGATGATTGGATGACGCCCAAGTCAAAGATCCACCCAGGCCGACCTTGCTCTCTCTCTCACTCACCCGCCCAAACACCCACCCAGACTACAAATTTCGCTACTTTTTCTCGGCTTTAACACCCACTAAACACGTCAATTTCGACCATGAACAACCTACAAACTTTTGCTGCTGCTACCTACGCCACCCTAGAAGACGCCCGTGCAGCAGTAGACCGTCAGTCACGCGCGGACGGCTATGAGCTGGTGCGGAAGACTACAAGGCGAGTAGGGAACAAGCCAGATGGTGACATCAAGGCTGTTGAGCTCAAGTGTGTATGCGTGACCGTTCCACCTCTCAGACTGCGAAGCGCAAGCGCGTATCCTCTAGCCGTGGCACAGGCTGTGGATTCTGCTGATCTATCTGTAGAGTAGTGGCTCAGCTGAAGAAGCCCACTGGAAAATTGTAGTGGGTCACATTGAGCATAATCACGAGGCCTTTGAATACCCAGCTGTTCACCCTCAAGGGCGTGCTCTTACTGAGGATCAACGCCAAGAGGTTCTTTGCTTGAGCAAGGATGGGCTAAAACCGCTAATTGTAGTGGCCACGATGCACAGGCAAGGCAATTCAGTCACTGCACGCGACATTTACAATGTTAAACAGGCTGAGAGGTTGCAAATCTTGGCTGGTCGCTCCCCCCTTATGGCGCTTCTCGACAACCTGGCCACAAGCTCGCCCACGCTGTATTTTACGCAGTTCGATGACCAGAGAAGGCTCACATATCTTCTAATTGTGTCTCCGTCTGCAGAGGAGATCTGCAGCAAGTTCTCAGCCGGAAAGGTGTGGTGCATAGATGCCACATAACAGACTAATCGATTCGGTCTGCCATTAATGCACGTTGTTGGGGTCACCTTAACGTCACAATCTTTCACTTTTGCTTACTGTTTTATGGCTGCGGAGAGGTTTGAGGACTATCTATGGGCATTGTAGCATGTCCGCCAAGTTTTCAACCAATGGAGCGTCAATCCATCGACTTTTGTGACTGACCGAGAGCTTGCTCTCATGAACGCGTTAGTCGATGTTTTCCCTCAAGCGCAATTCCTTCTCTGTCGCTGGCATATCATCAAAAACATTATTGCCAAGCAGAGAAGGAATGTTGTAATCATGGAAGCCTTCAAAGAGCTGTAGAGGCAATGGAACTGCTTGGTGCTGGATAAGACGCCCAATCTTTACGACCAGCATCTTGTGAATATGCGACAAATCTTGCCCAACCATGTGATAAGGTATCTTGAGGAGACTTGACTTGTGTTTAAAGAGCGTTTTGTTGCAGCGTTTCTGCACGGCAAGCTACATTTTGGCCATCTCACAAAATCACGGGTTGAGAGCGCCCATGCAGTTTTGAAAGCTTGGATCTCAGTCTCGACCGGTGATCTGTTAACAGTTGACACAGCCTGTCGGCTTGAATGTGAGGGACAGCTTGCATCTATCCGTCTGAAGACTGCAAAGGAGCAATCAATGGCAAGTCTTGGCTTCGGACCTGTCTTTTCTGCAGTTACAGGCAAGGTGTCTGTAGCAGGCTTGAAATTGGCATTCCAGCAATACAGATTACGGCTTGGCGGTGAGACTGAAGCGTGTCAAGGTATGTTCATATCAAACCTTGGCATACCCTGCAAGCATCGATTCCTTTGTCAAACATCACCAAGACCCCTTTCTTGTGAGGACTTTGATGTGCACTGGTGGTTGGTACAGCCCTCTCGCACAGCATCAGCGCCAGCAGTAGCGTCAACAATGTCATTTGAGCATACACTCAAACAAGTTCAAGATGAATACAACATCAGTTCATCGCCAAAAGGTCATTCTTGCGCATGTTTCTGCCTTGCCGATGCTGACATCTTTGATCCAGCAATAGTTGAACGTGGTCGTGGGCGTCCTGTGGGATCATTGGGCAGATCAAGACTATCACAGACTTCTACCCAGCGAGATACATCACTCTTTGAGGTTATCGAATCTTCTTCAAGACCGCAAAGGCGTTGTGGACAGTGTCGGCAGATGGGGCATAATGTGCGCAATTGCCCCAACCTCACATCGGCAACTCCCTTGGCTACTGTAGCTAATGTAGTGACTGATAACCATGCCCTGGGTGCCATAGACGACTGTAATGATGATTAGGATCCGTATTTCACTGCATATCTTGCGCAGCTTGCTGCTTCTGATGATGCCGCCCGTGCTACAGGCCAGGTATAGCGTAGAAACAATAAAAAACAGTAGATTCACCCGGCAATTTCTCACCCGACAACCTCTCACCCTGTAATCTTTGACTTTGCGGTATGGTGTTTTTACCTGCCAACAATTACGTCTAGATTGGGTGGATCTTTGACTTGGGCGTCATCCAATCAGCGTGCAGCATTTCAGGTGGAGGGGTTCCTTATATAGGGGGTGAGCGCTGATTAGCGAAAAGTGAGCACTAGATAGCAGCTCCCATAATAATGCAGTCGCGCAACTTCTGCACTTGAAACTTTAAACGATTAAAGTGTTTTCTTTTTCCTCACCACCATTCTTTTTTCGTAAAATCGCAGCTGAAGGTGGCCACTTATGTTGTGTGATCATGTGTCCCCACAGCGTTTGATCTCCTGTAGACGCCACCACAGCTACAGCCGTGACTTTTACCACTGTTGTCGTCATCAGGATAATGTTGTCGGAATGCAGTGGATTATGTTGGCCATGCAGCGGTGGACTGTCCATCTTGCTGTGATTTTCGTTACTACTTGATCTCCTGATCAGTATCTTCATTGCACAGAAGAGACGTCTGGTCAACGATACAGTCGGCTGGACATTCTGTAGGAAATATGTGTGTAGCCATTTTGGCTATTACGCGTTTTCATGATGGTGAAATACCATTGGTTGAAAAGGATATGAGTCCATAAAGCATGTTTTTGCCAAGTTCTCCATGAAATAGACGTTTTCCACCCGGATATTGTTAGTCTTACCACTTGCTACAACTTGGATTAAAATCCAGCCTTTTTTTAGAAACTTTCAATTTTTTCCCGTCCGGTTGAAAACACGTGCCATCAACCGTTTCACTATCACACAGGTATTTCTACTGATTTACCAGGTGCATACTGGCCCTAAAATTGAGAATACAAGTGCTGCATCCAATTTTTCGCGGAAAAATCTATAATAGTGAGCGATAAAATCCATTTTTTCAGCCTTATTAAGGCATTTTGGTGGAATATGACCAGTTTGTCCGCAACCATGGAATTTTACTGTTTTTTCTTTTCTTCCACAAAGTTCACTGGATCAGCACTAAATCCCTTTGAACTTTGTGTTTCGCCTTCTACTGCCTGACCAAACTGGCATAGTTCCTCGGTATGGCGTAAATAGTCGAGCCTAGTGTGATCGAACTTAGCCATTAAAATCGTCTTCAATCAGGCGATGCGTTATGAACCATGTTGTCCAATAAAAGTGGTTTCTCTACCACCAAAGCTTTCGATATTGCCACCAGGTAAAGATAATGTTAGTTCCACGAATTCTTGGGGCTTTTTCGGCTTGTGAACAACTTCATGGCTTGTGCAGAGGTGATTGATGTGTGAAATGCGTTCAACATTTATTCATGACATGCACTGGGGTAGGTGACTCATTCCACCATGCGTCAACCTGCCGGTTGTAATATCGTTCGGTGGTACCACTAGGGTAGTGCCCCAGGAGGTTGACCTTAATGTCTTTTCTCCAAAAATAACACAAACTGATACGGCTATAGAAATCTGCCGAATAAATCGGGTCCCCCATTCTTTGAATCCGTCTCCAAGGCCACGATACACTTCGGTATCATCAAGAACTCCGATAGAGAGTTTCAATTCCTTTGCAGAAGGGTTTTTGAGTATGTAACAGGGTTACATTCTGATTACATTTAGTATGTGGTGTACGTGAGTACACTACGGTTGGGGTCAGTATTGACCGGTCCGAAAGGTTTGGACCTATTGGTTATTTTAACCAATCAGGGCAAGAGCCCTTGTTGGAGGCGTGGCAGCCAGCCACGTGTTAGTACACAGGTGGTGTACACTACATTTCAGCTAGGTATGACTTGAATAAGCTCTACTTAGTATTACATATAGTTTACATTAGTTTACTTAATTTAGGCTAATTACATATATTAAATATAAATCAGTTTACAAAAATACTTAAGACTGCCAGACGCACGACCACGCCCGGTCGCGCGCGCAGTGAGTATTGTAGCGTAAGCGAGTTCTCCCTTACGCTACCTACCTTTATAACGGAAGCCTTGTTACAAGGCGTTGGCGAAAGCTAACTGTAAACCACCCCGGGAATCTTGGCCCGATCAAGAGAGTGATCTCTTGCTAAGCCCTTATACAAGGGCGTATCGGCTAAGTAGCGGCGAACACCGCATAAAGGAAAGTCTTCTTCTGTGCGATAGCCGCACCGTGCGTTTACGCACCGGCTACATCTGGTAGCACTTGTAGTCAATACAACACCTGTGATGGTGATCAACATCCTCTGCAAGGGATGGATCAGGACGATTGTGGTAAGCTAACCCCCGTCCAACAGGAAGCCTTTAAAAGGCTGTTACCCATATTGGGTGAGGATGGCATTCGCCATCTAGTGGAGCAGGGCCTCGATGCCGTGCGTGAAAGTGTGAATGCCCTTATCGCCCATGAGGCGAGTCTTCGCGGGAGTTATCCCGCGTCTACGGGGGTGCGCCCCCCGATGTCCTTTAAGATAAAGAATTCACCGGCGAGAAAGGTGAAAACCTTTATGTGTGGCTTCGAGAGGTTGAAACCGCATTCGCCACCGCGAACGTGATCGAGGATCACCTGGAGGTGGGACTTGCACTGACCCATCTTACGGGCAAAACCCGTACATGGGCGTTTACGTGTCAGGATTTGGTCACGACCGTGATCCCGAACTGGGGAGTCCTTAAGCGAAAGCTTATGGACGTGTATGCAACACCTGATCTGGTTTTCCAGAATCAGCTGGCGTTCCTAAGGTGCCGTCAGGGCACTAGGGACTTGGAAACGTACATCCAAGAACTTAAGACCCTGTTGGCAGGGATGTACGCGAAAACGTAAGGGACGATGTGTCCATTCCCGTGATCATGGGAGGCCTGAGAGAAGGTCCAGCACGTTCGGAGCTCTTCCGATGCCGACCCCAATCCCTGGGGGAGGCGTTTAAGATGGCTTTTAACGCCGAGAGCAACTTTCGTTACTCTAAGGTGGGTCCTGAGCCCATGGGCCTGAGTCAGGTCGAAGTGGAGGGGAAACCTTCCGCTAAGAGTCACTCTGAAATTTTTTCGCAGAGCTTCGAGGCGGGTATCTTAGCAATGTTGCAGCGGCGTGGGCCGCTAAGGTGCTTCCTGTGTGGAAGCGTGGATCATCTGCGGAAACAGATGTCCACAAAATCCCCAGTCGCTGGAAGGGGACGAGGGCGGCAAAAAGGCCCTCGCCCAAGCCGTCGGGGAGCGACGGCTCCAAGTAGGTGCGGGGCGCCCTACTGGGGGACCCCTCAGTGCTGTTAATCCCCAGGGTAGGGGAAGACAACACAAAGCCCCGAGGGAAACGGTGCCTTCAGGAACCAAGTTGGTGTACCAGCCAGGGTTGCTGGTAGTCCTTGCGGAAGGCAAAGGCTTTGATAAGCCTTGGAGAGTCTTGATAGACTATGGAGCGTCTGACAATTATGTCAGAAGGACTTCTGCTGAGAAGAGCCGGCTGTATGCCGAGGCCCTAGAGGCACGTTCTCGTGACATTGTCACGGTCCGTCTAGCGACGGACGTACAGGTTTCTGTACCCAAGGTCTCGACTGACCTTAAGCTGAAGTTTGCAGACTTCGACAGCTTAGAACGTTGACTATTCCTGGATTTGGACTCATTATGGGCATGAAGGGGCTGGAACGCCACGAGCCAT
>CM047585.1:2027514-2070465 GCA_026184515.1 Peronosclerospora sorghi | reverse complement strand
GATAGACTGTAAGTCTAAGTCCATTGGATCAACGAACCCGCGATCGGGTGAAGCATTGGCGAGTCATGAACCCACCTTTTCTCGATTGCAAAAGCGATTCTGGCGTGAGATGCCAGAGATAAGGATGTCTGAGATTATCAATCCCAATGAGGTCAAGGAAGTGTTCCTTGACGAGGGGGATTCGGCGGTTAATCCCCACGCCGATATAGGCGAGACTGGTGAGTCTCCAGTGGTAGAGGTGGATTCCTCTGAGGTTAATCGCGATGAGCTTCCTAGAGAAGAGACCCGAAGTTCGTCTCTTCTGCAGGTCGGAATTGATTCCAACCACGCCGTGTTCGCCGAACAAGTTGCGACTCCAGTTTTAGGGGTAGAGACCCCTGTGGTTAAGCGCGAGGCGCTTCCAAGCGAAGAGACCCTTAGTTCGTCCCTTTCGCACGTCGGAATTAATTCCTACCACGCCGTTGTAGGTGAGACCGGTGAGTCACCGGTGGTAGAGGTAGAGACCTCTGTGGATAGGCGCGATGCGCTTCCAATAGATGGGGCAATTGACTCCCCCATCTGGGCCCCGGGATGAGTCCCGAGGCCAGTAGTCAGAAGTCCTATCGGATTCTGAATAGTGTGACAGGTGTTGTCACAGAAGGCGGAAGCCTTGAACGGTTGCCTGGGGTAGGCGAACTGTTGTCGTTGGAGGAGATGTCCTTCAACGAGTTTGAAACTGCTTTACAAGCAGGTGAAATCAACGAGGTTGTCGTATTGCGTCCGGAAGAGGAGTTGAGCTCCTCATCCACGATGGACGAGTCAGTTTGGTACAAAACAAACAAGCATTGAATGCCCGAAGCGGCCTCAATATCCTTGCGGGTCCTGAGGACCCTTACCATTCCTTGTTGAAGGAATTCGGAGATGTCATTAGTGGCAACCCGCCGATGGGGTTACCACCGGATCGGGGAGTCCGACATGAAATTGATTTGGTTCCTGGAACCAAATACTGCTTCACTAGGCAGTGGCCTCTCCCCAAGGAGCAATGCGACGTCATCGACGCATTCTTCAAGGGGAAAGAAGAGGCATGGATGGTACGGGAGAGCAAGTCTCCCCACTCATCTCCCACTTTTTGTGTTCATAAACCGAACGGAAAGTGGCGCATTGTACATGCATACAACAAGCTGAATGCAGATAATGTACCCATGCAGACTCCGATTCCTCGGAAATATGTCCTCCAGAACAATATGGCGGGATGTACTGTGTACAGTTCCTTAGATCTGGTGGACGGGTATTATGAGGTGCTCATGCGAGCGTCCGATATTCCACTGACAGCGGTCAGCACGCTTAGTGGCATGCTGTGGGAGTGGCTTGTTATGACACAAGGGCTTTCGAATGCACCAGCGACTTTTAATCGCTTGGTGAATCAACTCTTCCGCCCTCATAGAAAGTACGCTCAGACGTACTTCGACGATATATTCGTTCATAGTCGCGCGGAAGGCGACTCTTCTGATGTTAAGACGAACCTAATACACCTTCGAGCTGTGCTAGAATGTATGCGAGAGCATAAACTATATGCAAACGCATCCAAATGTATTTTTGGTGCTGAGGAAATTCCTTTCCTCGGATGCTTCATCGGTAAGGATGTAGTGCGGGTGGATCCCGCGAAGGTGAAAGCCATTGTGGAGTGCCCTTCGCCTGTAAATCTTAGAGATTTACGGGAGTGGCTTGGATTAGCCAACTATCTCCACAAATACAGCGATAACTACGCTGAAATGGTGAATCCATTGACGGACCTTCTTAAGAAGGATGTTGATTGGTGTTGGGAAACCAAACACCAAAAATGCTTTTGAAGCGGTTAAGGGGAGCTTGTTAAACTCCCCTGTTCTTGCTCTCCCAGACTCTGGGAAACCATTTAGCGTCGTCTGCGACGCATCCGATTTCGCAATCGGATGTGCTTTGTTACAAGCAGATGAAAAAGGAAGGGAACGCGTGATCGTGTTTGAGTCGAGGCAGCTTAAAGCTGCGGAACGGAATTATCCCGTCCATGACAAGGAGATACTTGCAATGAAGGATGCTCTTGTCAAATTTAGGGTTCACCTACTCGGCTCAAAGCCGTTCGTGGTTTATACTGACCACGCGTCCTTACGGACAGCGACAAAGTCACTTCATCTCTCGCAACGGATGGACCGTTGGCTCTCCTTCTTTGCGGAGTACAACTTTGAGGTTAAGTATAAACCTGTCAAGCAGAACGTGCTTGCAGACGCGTTGTCTCGTCGTCCCGATTACGAGCTCGCTCATGCGACATTCGTCACCTCGTCTGTGGTGGATCTCATACGACAGGCGTATGAGAAAGACCCACAGTGTACGGCGCTTATCAGCGCGTTGGGTGGAAAGGGACTTGGCTCGTCTGAGCCAACCCTGTCAAGTCGCGCTAAAGCTCGTTTACACCGTTACAGGTACTGTGACGGTTTGCTATAGTATAGCACGAGCGCGGAGGACACTCCGCGGGTGGTTGTTCCTCATGATGAGGAACTGAAGTATAGAGTCCTCTTTGATGCACATGACGCCCCTACCGGGGGTCATTTAGGTCGGGATAAGACCTACAGCACTTTAAGCGCTTTTTATTGGTGGCCCAACATGTATAAGTGGGTCGGTGCGTATATTTGCACCTGTGAAACGTGTCAGAGGGTCAAACCCTCTGCAGAGTCAGCTGCGCCTTTGGCGAGCTTGTCCATTCCAACGGAGTATTGGAAATCTATTAGTATGGATTTTATCTTCGGTTTTACGAAGGATAAGGCCGGCAACATCGGCATTTCGGTCTTTGTAGAGACCGTTTGAGCAAGATGTCTCACCTGGCGGTGGTGCCAGAGTCCATTGATGGACAAGGAACAGCGAAAGTGTTCTTAGACCGTGTCTTTCGACAGCATGGTCTACCCGATTCCGTTGTATCGGATCGGCATCCCCGTTTTACGGGCCAGTTTTGGGGCGCGTTGATTAAGGTGCTAAGCGCCAAGCTCCTTATGTCCACTGCGGATCATCCGCAGACGGACGGACAAACGGAACGCGTTAACCGCGTTGTAGAAGATATTCTCCGGAGTTTGTGTCCGGATTCTCCAAAGAGTTGAAGTGAGATGATCCCTATGGCCGAATTTTCCATAAACAATTCGGTACATGCATCTACGGGGTTTACCAGGTTTAATGTGAACGGATTAGTAAATCCGCGGGTTACGTTGACGCCACGTGTTTTTGGCCCAGGGCTTGAGGGGGGAGGATTCCCCGATGTCAGCCCTGTATCTGTGCGAAAGCACATCGATAAGTTTTTATCGACGCGTCTGAGTGTATTACGACACGTTTGCTTCGCCATGGCGGAAAGCCAAGACAAGAAAAAGTTGGTTAGCCGTAAGGTACGGCAGGACGGGGTAGAGCGTCTGATGGCGAGACGCCATCATCGGGGTCAAACCCAGTATTTTTTGAAGTGGAAGGGTTATCCACACTCACATAGTTCGTGGGAGTTCGAGACTCCCCTGCGGCAGGATTGCCGTGACGTCGTTGACACTTTCGAGTGGGAGAATCCCGCTGTGAGTCAACGAACAAAGGGGAGGGGTAAGACTCTTCATCCCCAGTAGTTGGGAGTTATCCGGAGGCAGATGCGGAACCCTCACTGTGCTCCGGCACCGCAGTGAGGGCACGGGCGCTAGCATAGAACATGCGATAAGGGGCACGTAATTCCCCCATCGCTTTGGCTCTGGCAAACGCCAAGCGCAATGACCTCTCTATCCGAAAGTCACATTCGGAATATCTGTTGTACAGATTTAAAAACTCGAGGAGACGTTTCTCCCCTCCGCCCAAGCGCGAGACTTCCGCTCTGCCTCTTTGGCATCTTCTCCTTGCAGCAGAACGAAGGGAGCCTCGCGGAGGTTCCCAACAACGGCACCCTGTGTCTGTTTCTCGAGGCTCTCTCTATATGAGGTAGCAGTGAACTGCTTCTGCGTGAGCAATTTTTCCCGGAGTTGATTCCGGCGTGTGATGTGTTGCGGCTGTACGGCCGCGAGGCCAGGGGTATATATATATATAGAATACTAAACCCTTATTTAACTCATTCTTGGTCCACTTTGGGAGGTCACGAGGACCTCCAAAACGATATGCCGCTCGTGGAGGACGCATGGGGGCGTGCAAGGCATCCTGTAATGTCTGTGCGGTATGTTGGGCCTCTTGAGCTGCGTCCAGCGCATTAGTGGTGATCGCCTTCGGCGATCCGGATATGTCATCCGAGGTTGGTAATAGTTGGGCACGAGTTAGCGCATTTTCCCCGCGTGTGGGGAAAGGATTAGGCTGCCGACATCGCCGTTCGGCGTTGTCGGAGCAGTCAGCCGTTGGGGAGATATCCCCAAAGGCATCCCCATCCGAGTTATTGGAATAGTTTTCTTCGCGAGGAGAATCCTCAGCACCACTAAAGGTGCTCATGGTGGTAAGCCAGAGTTCTGGCAGTTGGAGTTCTCCAACTAAAATTGATTTATTGCGTAAGCAATATTCTTGATGGGGGAGAATGTAACAGGGTTACATTCTGGTTACATCTAGTATGTGGTGTACGTGAGTACACTACGGTTGGGGTCAGTATTGACCGGTCCGAAAGGTTTGGACCTATTGGTTATTTTAACCAATCAGGGCATGAGCCCTTAGTGGAGGCGTGGCAGTCAGCCACGTGTTAGTACACAGGTGGTGTACACTACATTTTAGCTAGGTACGACTTGAATAAGCTCTACTTAGTATTACGTATAGTTTACATTAGTTTACTTAATTTAGGCTAATTACATATATCAAATATAAATCAGTTTACAAAAATACTTAAGACTGCCAGACGCACGACCACTCCCGGTCGCGCGCGCAGTGAGTATTGTAGCGTAAGCGAGTTCTCCCTTACGCTACCTACCTTTATAAGGGAAGCCTTGTTACAAGGCGTTAGCGAAAGCTAACTGTAAACCACCCCGGGAATCTTGGCCCCGAGCAAGAGAGTGATCTCTTGCTAAGCCCTTATACAAGGGCGTATCGGCTAAGTAGCGGCGAACGCCGCTTAAAGGAAAGTCTTCCTATGTGCGCTAGCCGCACCGTGCGTTTACGCACCGTCTACAGGGTACGGGATGCCGATTTTCCATCGGTGGACTCATGTTAGGATTTTGGTTAATAAAACCAGGTTAGTTCCGCGGTTTTCGCTCGGGCGTACTGCCGATCGACGCAAACCGCATACGGGTACAATGCCGCATAGAATTGTTGAACCGAAGTTATTACCCTTAGGGATAACGCGCAAACTCTCCAATTTGTCGAGTTGATCTCATACTTTTTGGAACATTTCCAAAATCTTCATCACTTCGGTTCCAAGACCGGCAGATTTTTCCTCCACGGAACCATCATCACTTTATATACTATGATCCTTTGGGCTGATAACCTGTAGAATAGAGTTCGAATCCATAGCGCAGATGTAGACGAAAACTTAAGTCGTAAGTGTTCAATAATAAATCAAATATAACGAAAACTCAGTAAGCTCGATATCTCCACATTCAAACACACAACTTGCTCGAGACTATTGGAAGGGTCGCAAGAATGTCAGATAACACTGTAGCTGAAAGGGTTGGTTGAGATCTCGCGCTGGCCGACGACAGTGTGGCGAGGAAGAGTATTATTAAGGTTAGGTACTTATAGCTGTCATGAGAATTGCATTTCGACGATCTATTATACCTTTTATATGTGAAATTTGAGAATACATACACTATCAAGGGCTATCAACTTTAAGGATAGATGAAAACTTGCTCCATCATTCTGTCACGTCGATAGCATCTCTTTTCTTGCCACTGTATGACACAATAAAGCGTTTCGCCAATGTATCATGTGGCCGAGATGGTGCGTGACGCAAGACGCGACATGGCCGAGCACCCGGACGGCGGCGCGTTTCGTAGCTTCATCTGGAGTACCTTATCACTCTTCACGCCCTTTCCGTTCTTATGAGGGCACTGTGATCAGATCTCCAGTAGCCTTGTGCGTCGAGCTCCAGATCTAGTGAAACGAGTAGCTTGCACCACATGCCACGATGTCGTCGATACGGCGACGCACACACATGAGCGTGTGGTGAAATGCGTTCAATGTACACACGCACTGGCCAGCGATGTTTCTTTCGCATGAAGACTCGGGTGGAAACGACGAACCGTCCGGGTCCATTGACTTCATTACAGAATTACGTGACGATTCCGCTACTTTGCGGCGTGGAAGGAATTGCGCATTTTGTAACGAGTGAAGAGCTCCTGGAACTTTATTTCGTGGCCAAGAATGCCATGTGACGGATTTTTTTTCTTCGGCATATCATGTTGCCACCATTAGGCCCATCGGAAATAGTTGGGCGATATGTTGCTTTTTTTCATAGCTGCATTGTCGTTCCGTCTAGAGCCGAGATTGAAGACATAACGGATTTTTTTCCGGAAGGAAGTTCAGTGCTGGCGGATAGTATACTGCCACCACGTTTTTTTAAATTGTTTTGTACAATTAGCCGCTTTAAATACATCTATCTAGCCCAATCGAAAGAGCGTGCGAAAGCACAGCTACGGTCATTCTATTCATGTCATTCCGACAAGTCCTCTCAACACGACAGGTGTATAACGCTTCCTCGCCACAAATTCGTTGGCGGTTAGTATACTGCCGAGGAGTTACTTACTCTCTTCTGAAGGTTGGTTTGCCATTTAGAGATGGCTAAGGTTCGTAAAGATAATTAGCAGTCCTACTAACGCAAATTCAATGCTGTTTATTTCGTTTTGCTCTTAACAGGATGCCTAGAGGAACCAAACTTACGCAAGAAGAACAGCAGCGTATCATTGCCTTTCAAGAGGCCAAATTTAGTGAGAGAGCCATCGCTGAGCACGTACATCGTTCCCGGCCTGTTGTCCACGCCTTTATTGCCGACCTTGAAAGCTACAACAAGCCCAAACGACCGGGAAGGCCCAAGATGTTGACGCCTACTGCTACCCGTCGGCTTATCCGTGAAGCTACAAAGGGTAAATTGAGCTCTTCCGAGCTCAAAACGGAGCTACATCTATCCATAAGTGCACGACGTATCCGCAAGATACTTCAAGTAGACCCTAACATGGCTTACGTGAAGCGAAAAGCAACTCCAGTACTTACTAAAAGACACAAGGAGGCCCGGCTCAAATGGGCTGTTGACAAGGTGACCTGGGACGAGAACAAGTGGGGCGTCTGCGTTTTTTCAGACGAAAAAAATGTTAATTTGGATGGACCAGACTGTTTACAGTGCTATTGGCATGATTTACGACGCGAACCTGAGACCTACTCTACTCGTCAAAGTGGAGGTGGAAGTGTGATGGTTTGGGCGGCGTTTAGCGCTACTGGTAAGTCGGAGTTGGTGGTTTTAAGCGGGAACAAAAACAGCGAGAGCTACATATATACGCTGTCTGAGTATTTACTGCCATTTATCGATGCATTGTACGGTCGATCGCGCATATTCCAGCAGGATAACGCTTCTATTCACGCCTCAACCGCCACCAAAGACTTTCTCAAGGAGCAAAATGTCGCCGTTATGGAGTGGCCTGCTAAGTCACCGTACCTAAACCCCATCAAGAGCTTGTGGGGGGGGGGCTAGTACGAGCTGTTTACGCCCAAGGAAGGCAGTTTCAGACCCGAAACGAACTCATCAAGACAATCAAGACATTGTGGGCAACAATCAGCGAGGAACTCATCTCAAAGCTGGTTAAATCAATGTCTAAGAGTGCATCGCTACACTAGAGCTTCATGGAGCTAAGACCAAGTATTAGACGCTGTTTGAGCGCTTAAAACGTAGTAGAACACGACCTATTCGCTCCGGCACTATACTTTCAGCCACGTTTTAGTTAGTTTCAACTTCAGGTTTTTCTTCATTGCAGCTGAAGTAGTTGCCCGAATGGCATGAATCGACCCGCATTCAAAGTATTTTCGCACGCTCTTTCAATTGGACTAGATATATGCATTTAAAGCACCTGTTGGACAAAACAATTAAAAAAGGGGTGGCAGTATACTATCCGCCAGCACTGTACCTGTCGTGTCCAGGCCTTGGTGTACAAGTGCTCCACTAGTATGGTACAATGGAACAGTTTAGGACGAGGACCATATGAATCACTCAGTGATTCGAGACGCAGTGAAGTCAACAAATCCGTCTATCAGCAAATGCGTATTAGGGGGTTGTCGCGAAGGGGTTGGAATTTATTATAATTCCACTAATTAACAACACAAAGAGGTAATAAGCCAGTCCTCCTTGTTTTACTTGCCTGGTACTTATTACTTCCGTCCGAACCAACAAATCAATCAATTACACTTGGGGTACACTTCAAAAGGCTGTTCCAGGCTGCCCCCAACACTAGCGCACTCCAAATGGGTGCTGCTTCACTCACTAGGGCGTGCGCTCACCTAATTCCTTGTGTTACACTTGTTTTTTGTATGGAGTAAAAAAAAGGAAGGTTTTTGAGGGCCGCCAGAGATCTGCGTAGTTCAGGGAAAATTTCGTTCTATTAAGTGTTACTAATTCCTACATCATAGTCAATCACTTTTTTCACCCACTACTTTTTTGGTTACTTCAGCGCTGACTTCAATACGTGGCAGTTACCACTGAGTCCCTCTGTAACCTGATTGATAATCCTTGAGAGTTACCACTGATTCCCTCTGTAACCTGATTGATCATCCTTGACAGTTACTCGGAAACCCTCTGTAATTTGATTGAGCGAGTTGGCCGTCGCGAGGTGGCCGTCGCATGTCACTCCGGATTGGTCAAAAATTCCACTTATTTTCCACATTCATACCAATCACAAACAAATTAGCCGTGAGCGAGTTGGCCGTCGCGAGGTGGCCGTCGCATGTCACTCCTGATTGGTCAAAAATTCCACTTATTTTTCCACATTCATACCAATCACAAAAAAATTAGCCGTGAACGAGTTGGCCGTCGCGAGGTGGCCGTCGCGAGGTGGCCGTCGCAAGTCGCCTCTGATTTGCTGAAAATATCTTTTCCACAATTAAATACTTAACTACTTGAAAACAATCGAGAACACCCAAGCCGATCAACTGGGGCATCCGAGGGCGCATAACTTTTCGTTGGCTTCACCGCCATGAACGGACCCGCCGTTGTACTAGTAAGTTGCGCCTGTGTCTTGAATCCCTTATGAACTGCTGACAGTTCGTCTTCACAATCTGTTTGTCTTGTTATATCATGTGTCCTAGCGCGCCTTTGTTGTTGAGTATTTGACCAAGAATCAGCGACGGCGGCTCAAGATGCGTAGCGAAAATTTTGACACACTCCCTCGCCTCTCTGAGTTAAATGAATTTCAACGCAAACACGCCGTCCAATTACGCGCCGGACTATAGCAGCCGTCCTGAGTGGCCGAAAACACCAATTCCGATAAACGAGACTACCCGTAAACAAGGTGTGAGATCTCTACTTAGCTGATTCAGGGATGCAGTGTCAGGAAATGTGCGAGTATGCTGCGGCCGAGTTGGGCTGCCAGATTTCTTCGATTTGTTTTATTGGTGACAGAAGTGTCTAAAGTGGGGATCGGGAAGCATGAGCTGCCGCTAAATGTACTAATGGACGCTCACGTTGTCATGACCACGGAGCCTGTGGTCATTCTGGATGCGACCGAGGATCTGCGTTTCGTCAATAGTTCGTTTGTGGCTGATGGTCATATGCGCTTCTTTGCGGGATTTCCCATGATTACATCCGATGGATATGTTGTAGGGTCATTTATTGTCACTGACCTCTTTGTGCGCGGACTGTTAGCTTGAGACAAGTATTTGTTTCTAAGAAACTTTCCAAATGTTGCGATCCGTGGAATACACTGATGAGCAGTGTAATATGGCGACAAGGTGGCGATATGCGCAAGGTAAAGGATTCGATCCAATCCCCATCACCACCAGGGATGGAAATGACTGATCCAGAACTCACAATTCAAGAACTCTTGCGTACTGCGTATACGACCCAATGCCAGGTCCACATGCAAGCCAACTCTCAGACCGATTACACGCAGTTGTTCCATTTTGTGTTGTGTACGCTCTTGATAGCAAAAATCTAAAATGCGCTGCTTCGACGTTTTCACCGCTGGCCACAAAGGAAGATCTCACATGCTATAGAGCTATTTCAAAGCATAGTGCGACAGACTAGAAAACAATGTCAAGACCAGGTTCAGTTGTACATTCGTGAACTTCGAGGAAAGATACTGACCGGTGCAAAACTTTATTTTGGCTCAATTAATTTCAGCCAATGCTTCATCCAGCGCCCATACCGCGACAGGAAACATCGCTTGGCACTAGTAATGAATTGAAGCATCTTGCTAGAAGACAGAAGCACCGTGCTACTAACATCGTGCTACACTAAGTGTTCGTATTGTTCACCTATTAAAGGCATGCCACAGTCTTTGTCACTAATATTCAGTGTTTGAAGGAATCACCAGCGTAACAAACGTCATCGTGATAGTATGCAGTGTTTGGCGATATAAAATATACCAAGCATTGATAACTACCATAGTCCATCTTTTATATACTGTAAATATAGCTTCCACTTCACCACAGGGTGTCAATATTAGCATATGCGAATTTTGATATAAAGCGTATATCAACCCACCTGCCACACCGCATATAAATTTTATGTCCTGTTGATATGAAGCGCGTCAAACTTGAGGTTCCCTTGTCATATTGCTCACCGGCTAGTGTTCATATAGAAAATTTCCCATCCACTCAACAAGACCTCCCCAACTTCATCCCTAGTTGAGGGGAAGACCTCCATCTGTTCCTTTTTTCCTCCTTACAACCACGCCCATAGTTTTGTAAATGTACTTAAATATATATATAGCTTCAGTCAACAAATAAAACGATTTAACTTGCTGTCCGCGAAAAATCGTCCAGTGTCGGAGGAAATATTTTGGACCATGATAAAATTTCAGCGTGTTACCCCGCTTTCCTTAAATTGACGAGAGCTGGTAGAATTACCAAGTCGGTTCTTGGTTGTTAGGATTACCAAGTCAAGCCTTGGTTTGTTTACACTTTCTGGGGCGGCGCTTTGGGGAATAAGTAGGGGCAGAGAGGGAGATAGAATTACAGGAGAGGAGAAGAGGGAAAAGCCACGATAGAGATTCCGAACAAACAGTCAGATAACATCAACCATTATTGTGCTAGAAACTTCAGCATTATTGTTGAGCAGAATCATGTCCAACAGATCTACAACCATCTCTAAAGCGAATTTGTCTGAGAACGACTACAATGTACATAGCACTTGTAACTACAATCTTCGAAACAACAATTTTACTCATTTTTCATTGCGATAAAGGCGATTGTATAGTGTTTGGAAGATAGAAATAATTTTGCAAAGATCTCTGCGCATTCTGGTCCTACCGCAGTAGGACTACCGCTTGTTAAGAAGACCCAAGGGTTTGCTCTGTTAGCACAGCATGTCAATAAGAACAGTGGAGGGAGGCTGCATCTCGATGCCAAGTCAATGAAAGCTCGCCTTCGAACGACAAGAAACGTTTCTTTGACGCTAAAGCAGTAGCATCTGCTACTGGAAGCGGTCTCACGGAACAAGACCGCAAAAAAGGGTTCCATAGTTTGGAAGCCAAACTAAACGCTAAATGTACGCACTACTACCGCATAAAGGCTTTGTTTGGTGAGAGTGAGGAAGCAAACGTAAATCCGAAACATACCTTTGATTCTTCTACGCTTCCTCCGTCTTTGGTAGTAAATAGGACTGCACCAGACTCCTATGGTCCGCGCGAAGAAAGCGAATATGAAGGTATGCAGGTCCTTGCTGCAAATTGGCATCAATCCACACACTTTGACAGATTACTTTTACCAAAGCACTCCTGGACAAAATAAAAACCAAAAAGATATGGAGGGAGGAGGAAAGTGATGAGATAGAAGACTGCGAGTTACAGGATTCTTCTCAACACGAATAAAGGGAGGAGCAGGAAGGGCAGGAGGAAGGAAAATTTTGTGAACGAAGCATGCAGGAAGAGACTGGGGTTGGAGACTTGCGTGTGGAGCAGGCGGAGCCAGAGCCCCTCCCCCCTCGACTTTCATTGACGGCTATGACGGAAGAAAACGCTGGTTGGTACTTAGTAATGTTATCTTTAACTGCAGAATTGCAACATTATTCCGAACAAATGAAAATATCACTATGAAACTACCTTCCAGCACGGACTCGTATGCTGGAGAAGCCCCAGGAGACGATGCGGCGGAAGAGACTTGATGGCAGGAAAGCCCCACCTACCTTGCGTACAACAAGCGTGACACCTGCTCGTGGCAGAAGAATAGCTACAGCGTTCGAGCGTTCAGCTCAACTTCGATCGTCTGCAGAGGCTAGCATAAGACATTAGCAGCTAGAATTTGAGAAAATGAAGTGGGCACAAGAGATACGCGATCGATCAGAGGCGCAGAAAGAGAAGTAAGAGAGGATAAAGGAGAGACAAATAGAGAGAGAATCAAGGAGACAAGAGAAATGTTTGGAAAGAGAGTCGGAGAGATCAGAAAGACGTGCTTAGGGAGCAGAGATTACGAAGGAGAGGCAGGAGGAGAGAGAAGATGGTTGTAGCCGGTGCGTACAAGCACGGTGCGGCTAGCGCACAGAGGAATAATTTCCTTAAGCGGCTATGTGCCGCTACTTAGGCGATACGCCCTTGTAAAAGGGCTTAGTAGGAGAGTTCTCTCCTACTCGGGACCAATATTTCCCTTGGTTTACTTGTTAGACTTAACTAACGCCTTGAGACAAGGCTTCCTTAGAAAGAGAGTAGCTAAAGGAGGTATTCCTTTTGGCTACAAACACTCACAGCACGCGCGACCGGTCGAGGTCATGCGTCTAGCTGGATTGGCGTGTTTTGTAAACTGAATATATATTTAATATGTAATTAGCCTAAATTAATTTAAACTAATGTAAACTATATGTAATACTAAGTAGAGCTTACTAAATTCGTACCTAGCTAAAATGTAGTGTACACCACCTGTGTACTAAATCGTGGCTGGCTGCCACGCCTCCAGCAAGGGCTCCTGGCCTGATTGGTTTAAATAACCAATAGGTCCAAACCTTTCGGACCGGTCAATACTGACCCCAACCGTAGTGTACTTACGTACACAACATAACTAAATGTAACCAGAATGTAACCCTGTTACATCCTCCCCCATCAAGACTATTTCTTACGCAATAAATCAATTTTAGTTGGAGAACTCCAACTGCCAGAACTTCTGGCTAACCATGAGCACTTTTAGTGGTGCTGAGGGATATCCTCAAGAGGAGAAAGTTGACTATTCCGATTTCTCGGAAGTGGATGCCCCTGGGGGTATCTCTCCAACGGCTGACCACTCCGACATCGCCGAACGGCGATGTCGGCAGCCTAATCCTTTCCCCACACGTGGGGAAAATGCGCTAGCTAGTGCGCCACCCCTGCCAATGACGGATGATACATCTGGATCGCCGAAGGCGATCATCACCAATGAGTTAGATGCGGCTCAAGAAGCCCAACTTGCCGCACAGGCACGAAGGGCTGCGTTGCGCGACCCTAAACGCCCGCCACGGGCGGCATATGAGTTTGAAGGTCCTCGTGACCTCCCAAAGTGGTCTAGGACTATGGTAATGAATGGTTTAGACTTCTATTTTCCAAGACCTGCTGCTAAACAGCCGTATCAATGCGAACGCCGGGAGAAAATCCGGGAACAACTGCTCACGCAGAAGCAGTTCACTAGCGTCTCATACCGAGAGCGCCTTGACAGACAGGCACAGGGTGCCCCTGTTGAGAACCTCCACGAGGTTCCTATTGTTCTTTCTCCGGGAGAAAGTGCCGAAGATGCCAAAAAATAAATTCCGCGCTTGGGCGGAAGAGAAGAGTAGAAACTCCTCCCTAGATTTACTGAGCTGCACGACAGCTATTCCGAACGTGACGTTCGAGTGGAGAGGGCGTTGCGCATGGCGTTTTCTCGAGCCAAAGCGATGGGGTAATTACTTGATCCCTATCGCACACGCTATGGCAGCGTTCCTACTCCCAACGCGGCTCTGGAGAACAGTGCAAGCGCCGCATCTGCCTCCGGTGAACTCCCACCTACTGGGAGTGAAGGGGCTTCTCGCGCCCCTTTGATTGTTGACTCGCAGCGCGATTCTCCCGCTCGAAAGCGTCAACGACGTCACGGCAATCCTGCCGCAGGGGAGTCTGTAACAGGACTGATCCTGTTACAGGCTTACACTGTGTTGTGCGAGGAAGCGCGTAATACAAGAGGGGTCGGATTAGTTGATGACAACTAATACTATACTAAAATAAATATACAAATATTTACTTGTCTATTAGAACGCAAAATTAAGAGTGTTTATTAAATGGGTGGTTAGCGGCTAACAGTATAGTAATTGCCTAACTAATATAATAATATCAAGTATTAAACTAACTGTACTATTAGTTAACCTGAATGATTCGGTATTTATACCGAATCGACTTTTCCTTCGTAGATTATAATAACTTATAATCTATAATTTGAATTTCAGACAACGCGTCTGAAATTCAACTGTGATAGTCTAACTTGAATATCAATTATGTAATGGCACCCCATTACGTCACCCCCACTTAAGGTGGTTGGCCAATAATAATTCTTATTTTTGGCCAATCATAGGTGGCACTTGTTGGTCGGAATTTCTCATTCACCAACTGATTGACCATCGACTCGATGGTCAAAGCACACGGCGGCGCTCTAAAGAGCACTGCTGAAAACAATGAAGGAGCTTCTTCCTCCGCCTCAGCATTGGTGCTGAGTGACAACGGTGACGCTGCATTAGCAGCGTCAACTACGCAAAGGTCGGAAGACGTACCGTCTTCGACCACAGATGCTGCTAAGGCGGCATCTGGCAAGAAACAGGGAGATGTTGCTAATGCAACATCTCGCACGATAACAACACCCGAATGGTGTGTTGCCAGGAAGGGTTCTTCCATGTTCGGAGACAGTTCTGGCTCCGAAAACAGTGATCGGGGCACAGCTGTCCCCGAGAAAGGATCTAGCGAGTCGAAACTCGCTAGGTGCTCATCGCTTAACAGCGATGATAACTCTGGTGACGCTGTCAGCTATGGCAGCGATAATGATTATCACAGGTGGTTGCGGGAACGCAGATCCACACCTGGACCAAGTACTTCTCCCCGTCGGGGTGATTTAACCCCGGCGCGTGGTGTTGAAGCAGGCGGTGCTCCGCATGCTAAAAGATCTCGATTAGAAGCGGCGCCTGCCGCTTCTGAATCGTATCATCGTACGGAACCACATGTTCCGTACAAAGTGTGGTTTTGGACCCCTGGATGTGCTATTGCCCCCAACAGTGGCGGTCACCGTAAGCGGGACTGCCAATATGCGTTGTTCGATATCAACGTGCTGGATGACTGCAAAGACATCCAGTCACGTCTATTCGATCGAAGTACAGACGATAGACGTCTGTACTTTATTGACCTCTTTTTCCAGGTTCGATATTATTCGAGCCGGAAAGGTTCAAGGAGGAACAGGGACGATAAAGACGCCCTTACTCAGAGTCGGAACGCTTTTGTTGACAACTACAACAAAATCCCCGATGACTACGTGAACAAAGTTCACGTAACGCGCGAGCGCTTTTTAAAGCACTCGCGAACAGGCAAAATGGAATACATCCATTTTGCTTGCATCAAAGAAGGGTTGAACTGTGGTGTCCCTGCTCACCTTGTATGCCCGCGGTGTCCGCAGGGCGCTCCTCGTCTTTCAGAGGAGGAGTTGCGGGGGTACGGTGGTTTTTCCGTACCCGCCGAAATTCAGGTCTTAATCGATGCCCTAAATGCATCAACACCTAGTGTTGATGCTACTTCGCATTATGAGTTTGAGACTTCTTCTCAAACTCAGTTAAAAGGTCTGGGGGGTCGGCCCTCAGAACCTCAATCAGATCCCAAGAGTCGATCTCTTGGGGGTAACCCATCCAGCGTACTAATTACTCGGTACGCTGCCCCTTCTTCGAAGGAACCGAGAGCTTCGAGATCAAGCGCTCGAGAATGTATCGCTTATTCCCCTGATCGATAATCAGGGGTGGCGGAGGTTGAGAATTCCCTCGCCGATATTGTTGCGGAGCATGGTTCTTTGCTCCGCAAATTCGAGGAGGGTTGTTCCTCCTTGAGCAGCGATATGTCTCACTCTGTGAAGACATATCAGTCTCTTCGCGAGAATGTCCGCGACATCCTCGGGGCGCACACTGCCCTTCAGCAGAAGAATGATCTTCTGTACATCGAGCTTTCCCGCTGTAAGGAAGAGATCGATCGGCACAAGTCTGATCTTGAGCAGTCGAAGGCGGAGGTAACGACTCTCCGCTCTGCTCATCAACGGCTGGAAGCCGATTACAAGTCTCTCTTGGGAGACTTGGAGAAGCACGGTATCTTCCGTGGTTCTGCGTCTCGTCTTAAGACGAAGACGAATGATACGGTTTGAGCCGCCCAACATAGAATGTTGGGTGGAGCCGCATTGCTGTGGGAATGTCTAAAGTATAGGCATTCCCCCGAATATCTTGGACCTTGAAAGGTCCAAAGTACTTATGAAGCAACTTCCGTGTAGGGAAGTTGCTTATTTGATGTATAGGAAAATTGGTAGTACTTAATACCAATTAGCCTTTCCGAAAGGAGTTTTTGTTCTTCCTTCCTTTCTTGTCTGCATTTTGCTTCTGCTTATCCAAATCAGAAGCAAGTGCATCTTTTATATAGCGTATTACAGCTTGGAGCTGTAATACGAATTCATCTACTGCTGTATCAGCAGTAGGTGCGTTTCCCTCATTGTCTGCAGCCATTGCTGCAGACACATATTCATCATATGCAGCTTCAGTTTCATTTGAAGCTGCTTCCGCTTCTACTGTACTTTCAGTGGAAGGGCCATCGTTTTGTTCACAAGTTGCAGTTGCAACTTGCGCATTGACTCGCTCAAAATTTGAGTGGGTCCCTCCTCCACTTAGATTTGGCGTACCGCCAAGTAAAGCTGGGGTTCGTGGATTCCTTAAGGCATTCACGTAGAACGGTGTATGCTTAGTTGAAGCATGCACCGAATTGTTAATCGTGAATTCAGTGAGTGGCAGATAGCCACTCCACTGTTCAAAGGCATGTGCGTATGATCGCAACATGTCTCCGAGAACGCGGTTAACCCGTTCCGTCTGCCCATCCGTTTCCGGATGGTCCGCAGTTAACATCTTCAACTGGGTTCCCAACAATGAGAACGTTTCTTGCCAGAAACGTCCTGTAAATCTCGGATCTCGATCCGAGACAATGTCTTCCGGCATTCCGTGCAAACGGAATACCGTATCAACGAATATCCGCGATGTTTGAGCGGCGGTTACGTTCGCTGATACTGCAGTTAGATGTACCATCTTACTGAAACGGTCTACAAAGACCACTATTCCGGTCTTCCGACTATTGTCGGGTGGAAGACCGAATACGAAGTCCATTGAAATGGAATTCCAACACTCGTCGGAACCGGCAGAGATTGCAGCGGAGCCTGTGCAGACTGCGTAGGCTTAACGCTCTGGCAAATCTCGCAAGCGCGTACGTATTTCCGTACCCACTTGTACTGGTTTCGCAAGTAAAAGTCACGTGCGAGAGAAGCTTATGTCTTCTCTCGACCTTGATGCCCCGAAATCGGTGCATCATGATACTCAAACATAATTTGATGTTTGAGATCATCGTCGTTTGGAGCGACGATGCGACTGTCAGCTTTTTGGTCTGTGCTGTAAAGTAGCAGACCATCGTGCAGTCGATATCGATGCACGCAAGCGCGGAGGAACTCTGGGAGTTCGTCGGCGTCTCACTTAATTGATTACTTAATAATCAATCAACAGATGTGTCTCCTCGTTTGTTTTGTACGCCTAGCGTACTTGTCGTATGATTGACGACGACGAAGCAGTGCAACGATTCGCGTTTGCACTGGAACCTTCGGTTACGGACGGTTTCGTCTCGTAATCGGGCCTTCGTGATAGCGCATCCGCTATCACGTTCAACTTTTTGGGTTTGTATTCAACCGCAAAGTTGTATTCAGCAAAGAATGACAGCCATCGAGCCATTCTTTGACAAATGTGTGGTTAATTCACGGCCGTGCGTAGCGACGCATGGTCCGTGTAAACCACAAACGGTCAATCTCCCAAGAGATAGATCCGAAACTTGGCCAGTGAATACTGCATGGCAAGGAGTTCCTTGTCATGCACTGGATAGTTGCGCTCGGATGGGCGCAACTGACGCGATTGATAGCAGATTACGCGATCACGATCATCGTGATCACGCTGCATCAAAGCACAGCCGATAGCAAAATCGCTCGCGTCGCAAACGACGTGGAACGGACACTCGTTATCGGCTATAGCCAAGACAGGCGCTTCAGTCAAGCTTTGCTTGACTGCATCAAAAGCATCTTGGCATTGGGTATCCCAATGCCATTCGACATCTTTCTTAAGTAATCGAGAAAGAGGTCGTATTAACCCAGCATAGTTGAACGAATACTTGTGCAAATATGTTGCCAACCCAAGAAACTTTCAAAGTTCCTTAACGTTGTTTGGCGTAGGCCATTCAACGATCACCCTGATATTTTCTGGATCAGAGCGCACCCCGTTCTTGCCCACAAAGCATCCAAGAACGGGTATCTCAGGTGCACCAAAGGTGAACTTCCTCAGATTTTCATAGAGCTTATGCTTACGCATAAGCTCTAACACTCGACGTAGATGTTCCCTATGGACATCTACATCGCTTTTATCGTGTTCACCCTTACTATGGATGAACACGTCATCGAAATAACTCGGTGCGAATTCTCGCACCGGGCGTAATAGATGCGTTACGCATCTGTTAAACGTAGCAGGGGTATTTCGAAGCCCCTGCGGCATAAGAAGCCACTCCAAAGCATGCCGCTTGGGGTGCTTACCGCCGTGAGAGGGATATCCTTCTCACACATTATGATTTGATAAAATCCATCTCTTAGATCGAGAGCACTAAAGATGGTGCTCCCGCACATGCCATCAATGATGACATCTTTTCGCGGTATCGGCGTCTGCGCCGGTACCGTCGCTGCGTTCAGCTTGTTGTAAGCGTGAACGATTCTCCACACACCTGTGGACTTTTTCACACAAAAGGTGGGGGTAGAGTGCGGTGAGATAGACTCCCGCACTTGGCCTGCTTTACGACGATCTTCGAAAAACTCGTCGATCGCTTTTACTTGATCACGCTGCAACGGCCATTGCCGCGTGACACAATACTTCGTGCCTGGCACGAGGTTAATTTCATGACGAGTTCCCTTATACTTAGGGAGCTCGCTAGGTACTTCTTCTGGGAATACGTCAGAGTATTCCCAAAGTACCTCATAAAATGGGGAGTTCGCTTTAAGCGACTCCCAGTTCTGCGCTTCAAAGCGCTGAACTTTGGTTTGATCATTGGGAAACTCGTTCCCAAGGTTTTCCGCTTGTAATGTTGATATTCGTTCACGAATATCCACTACATCATCTGTTGCAACGATGATACAGATCTGTTCGATCTGATCATCGTGCAATTTCTTCATAAACTTCTTCCAGCTTAGCGCTGGAAGAGCCATCACCTCCGAACCTTCTTTCGGAGGGTGTTCCATCAACAGAGACTGGGTAGCCAATCCGGTCTCCGTTTGCGTCAAGACGTTGATCGTCTCGACGGAACTGTCCATACAATCAGACGCACTCGTCTGATTGACTGCTACACGGTGATTACGATTCACCTTGTGCGAATACCCATCATCATGGTGGCCACTGCCTACCATAAAATTTTCTTGGCGATCATATGTGCTCGTCTGATCGGCCGCCTGTTCTGCGACACGGTGGTCTTTATCACCCGTGTGCATGGCTAACGCAACGTGGTGGGAACTGGCCACCACGGAGTTGTGCTCACGATTGCACTCGATCGTGAGTTCACTCTCATCAACACGGAATTCTTTCATCGTGTTGGAGCCTTCGGTCGCACAGTGGGTGTTTCCAACTGTGGATACTATTTCATTCTCACGGTGGGTGTTTCCCACCGTGGATATAACTTCATTCTCACGGTGGTCTTTATCACCCGTGGAATGTTTCTCTCCAACACGCAACGACTCTTCTGTTGCGTGTGGTATACCCTCTGGACTCTCACCAGCGGAGGTACCTTCCGCTGATCGTGTCGGAACAGACCTGGTGGTGCCATCGCTATCCACCAGACTGTCCGACGCTGCGGTTATATCTTCTGATACAGCCGGATTACACACAGGGTGATCAGATCCTGTGGGTCCGCCGCAGTCGATCGATAGGTTAACCCAGTCGATCGAAGGTTTAAACTTGGACATCCATGGGATTCCAAGTATCACATCGAACTTGTCTAGCTCGAAGACGATGAATTCATCCTCTAATGACAGTTCATTCAACTCGAAGCGTGTTTTAATCACACGCTTTGGAATAGTCACGGTTGCACCTGTTGCTAACCGGACTGACAACATACTTCGTGGGGTTTCTACCTTCACGAAGCTCAACAGCGTTAGACTCTGAGTTCTAACGAAATAGTTTGACGCTCCTGTGTCAAACAAAGCTCGCATGGGGACATCGCTCCCGTTCGGCTTAACCTCCAGGGTGATAAGAGGCTTATCATCACCCTGCACCTTTTGACAGGACATAGTCCCGTCTGGGGCTATTACCCTCACATGCCCTATGTCGGCATGTGGGATAACATTCCCAGTAGGGCGCCCCGCCTCTACTGGTGTTCTACGTTTTTTGCACCAACAGGGTGATGTCCCTGTTCGTGTCGCCGTGCAGCGGACGGTTCCGTCCGCTGACTGCGTGGCCCCGGACGCGGTGACATACACGCATGGGCAAAATGCCCCACTTTCGCGCATCGATTGCAGCGAATGTTCTTCTTAAATTTCGGTTGCTTCGAGTTCGAAGCAACCGCAACCGATAGGTCCATCGGCTCTGGACCTCCACCGCCCATGCTCTGGCGCGGGTGGATGTTTCTTGAGACGAAGTGTGAACTTCGTCTGCCCGACTGCTGATTGTTGACATGCTGTTGCGGCATGTCAAAAGCAAAGGGCTGTTGAGCCCTTCGGCTGTGCCCAGCATGCGATGACGCTGATCGCATGCTGAACTCTTCACGGATGCTCATATCGATGTCATCCCTTAGAGTCTCTGGAGGGTGCCGGTAAAGACTCTGTTTGACGGGACCATCATTGAGTCTTTTCATGAAGCCAGTGACCTGCATAGCAGGGGACACCGGCTCATACACAATATTTAACAGCAAATATTGCGTCTTCTGAGCGTAAGCTTGGAGGTCAAGCTTACCTTGCCAGAGTTCCATGAACTCCTGCCGACTACTTAGCTCCATTTCTGGAGCTTCAAAGTTGAGCTTTAGCTCAGCTTTTAATTCCTGATAAGTCAGGAACGCAGAGTCATCAGTGGCTCTTCGACTCATCGCCCATGCCCTGGCTCTGCCGCCCAGACATGTTGTGGCGAAGTACGCCTGTTGACGTTCGTCAACAATATTTTGCGCAGAGGTGGCATCTTCCACCTCTGCGAACCATCTACGAAGGAGCTCGCCTCCTTCGCCGGTAAAGGGCGGTACTCGCGCCTTTACCACTTCAACGCTATGCGTTTCAGGTGCAGTTGCGGTCCGCGCTGCCTCTGGCGCGGGCCGTACTGGCTTTTCTAGGTGGTTTCGCCTAAAGCGATTCACCACCTATATCACTTCCTCCGGGGACTTACCCAGGAGGAAGGTAATAATTTCGGTCCCCATAGACCGAACCATTTCCACCGTCGCGTCTTTACTACGCGACGAGAAGTGAGGAAAGTGTTCATTCACCACTTCCAGCGTTCTCTCTCGCTCGGCAGGCGTCATGTCTCGCGACATGATGCTGAGCGGCTCTTAATATTCGCTCCGCTAGTTAACTAGCGGAACGGAACTGTGGTCGTTAGGACGGACCACAAAGTGCTACCAGGTGTAACAGGACTGATCCTGTTACAGGCTTACACTGTGTTGTGCGAGGAAGCGCGCAATACAAGAGGGGTCGGATTAGTTGATGACAACTAATACTATACTAAAGTAAATATATAAATATTTACTTGTCTATTAGAACGCAAAATTAGGAGTGTTTATTAAATGGGTGGTTAGCGGCTAACAGTATAGTAATTGCCTAACTAATATAATAATATCAAGTATTAAACTAACTATACTATTAGTTAACCTGCATGATTCGGTATTTATACCGAATCGACTTTTCCTTCGTAGATTATAATAACTTATAATCTATTATTTGAATTTCAGACAACGCGTCTGAAATTCAACCGTGATATTCTAACTTGAATATCAATTATGTAATGGCACCCCATTACAGAGTCTCTGACTCCCACGAACTCTGTGAATGTGGATAACCTTTCCACTTCACCAGATATTGGGTTTCACCCCGATGATGGCGTCGCACCATCAAACGATCCACATGATAATGTGGAGTACCCTCCGTATCGAGAATTGGTGGAGGAGGTCGCGCAATTGCGACGTGAGATTCACGAGCGCTGTGATCGACACAGTCATCGCATCCTTGATGTCCGGGAGGGCCTCCGCTATGAGGAGGGTGCGACTGACCGCCCCGAGAGGCAGCTTGTCTCTCTCGAGGAAACCTTTGCGGAGTAACGGGGTAACCTTTCGACCCTGTCGGTGTTATTACAACCTGCCGCTCCTTACGGCTTTTATGGCTACTCGCCTTTCCAACCCCCACCAAGAGGGGACCTGCCACCGGGTCCTGGTACCGCTTAAGCATACCAACATAGAAGGTGGGATGCGTACGAATCGCCTTCGGAATATCCAAGGTATACGCCAAGCCCTTTCGGGCTAGAACCTTGAAAGGCCCCACAAACCTGGGGCACAGTTTGTTTCTTAACACATTCGAAACTGCATGCGTAGGAAGGTTTTTAGCATTTAATAAAACTCTTTCTCCTACTTGATACACTTTCTGTTACGCCGACCCTTGCGGTCGGCTCGTTCCTTTTGCTTGTCTTGGATTTCCGCCATGGCATCGCAAACGTGTCGTAAGACACTAAGACGCGTCGATAAGAACTTATCGATGTGCTTTCGCACAGATACAGGGCTGAAATCAGGGAATTCTCCCCCTTAATCCCTGGACCACACACACGTGATGTCAACGGAACCCTCGGATTCACTAATCCGTTCACGTAAAACGGGATAAACCCCGTAGATGCATGTACCGAATTGTTGATAGCAAATTCAACCATCGGAAGCATCTCACTCCAACTTTTTGGAGAATCCGGACATAAACTCCGGAGAATATCCTCCACAACGCAATTAACGCGTTCCGTCTGACCGTACGTCTGACCGTCCGTCTGCGGATGATCCGCAGTGGATATGGGGAGCTTGGTGCCTAGCACCTTAAACAACGCTCCCGAGAATTGTCCCGTAAAACGGGGATCCCAATCCGACACAACGGAATCGGGTAGACCATGCTGTCAAAAGACACGGTCTAGGAACACTTTCGCTGTTCCTTGTCCATCTATGGACTCTGGCACCGCCGCCAGGTGAGCCATCTTGCTCAAACGGTCTATAAAGACCAATATGCCGGTGTTCGCGGCCTTATCCTTCGGAAAACCGAAGATAAAATCCATGCTAATGGATTTCCAACACTCCGTTGGAACCGACAAGCTCGCCAAAGGCGCAGATGAACTTGCAGAGGGTTTAACCCTCTGACACGTCTCACAGGTTCGTATATACTCACCGAACCACTTATACATGTTGGGCCACCAATACAAAGCGCTTAAAGCGCTGTAGGTCTTATCCCGACCTAAATGACCCCTGGTAGGGGCGTCATGTGCATCAAAGAGGACTCTATACTTCAGTTCCTCATCATGAGGAACAACCACCCGCGGAGTGTCCTCCGCGCTCGTGCTATAAAATAGCAAACCGTCACAGTACCTGTAACGGTGTAAGCGAGCTTTAGCTCGACTTGACAGGGTTGGCTCAGACGAGCCAAGTACCTTTCCACCCAACGCGCTGATAAGCGCCGTACACTGTGGGTCTTTCTCATACGCCTGTCGTATGAGATCCACCACAGACGAGGTGATGAATGTCGCATGAGCGAGCTCGTAATTGGGACGACGCGACAACGCGTCTGCAAGCACGTTATGCTTGACAGGTTTATACTTAACCTCAAAGTTGTACTCCGCAAAGAAGGAGAGCCAACGGGCCATCCGTTGCGAGAGATGAGGCGACTTTGTCGCTGTCCGTAAGGACGCGTGGTCAGTATAAACCACAAACGGCTTTGAGCCGAGTAGGTGAAACCTAAATTTGACAAGAGCATACTTCATTGCAAGTAGCTCCTTGTCATGAACGGGATAATTCCGTCCCGCAGCTTTAAGCTGCCTCGACTCAAACGCAATCACGCGTTCCCTTCCTGCATCGTCTGCTTGTAACAAAGCACATCCAATTGCGAAATCGGAGGCGCCGCAGACGACACTAAATGGTTTCCCAGAATCTGGGAGAGCAAGAACGGGAGCTTTTAACAAGCTCTCCTTTACCGCTTCAAAAGCGTTCTGGTGTTTGGTTTCCCAACACCAATCCACATCCTTCTTAAGAAGGTCCGTCAATGGATTCGCCATTTCAGCGTAGTTATCGCTGTATTTGTGGAGATAGTTGGCTAATCCAAGCCACTCCCGTAAATCTCTAAGATTTACAGGCGAAGGGCACTCCACAATGGCTTTCACCTTCGCGGGATCCACCCGCACTCCATCCTTACCGATGAAGCATCCGAGGAAAGGAATTTCATCAGCACCAAAAATACATTTGGATGCGTTTGCATATAGTTTATGATCTCGCATACATTATAGCACCGCTCGAAGGTGTATTAGGTTCGTCTTAACATCAGAAGAGTCGCCATCCGCGCGACTATGAACGAATATATCGTCGAAGTACGTCTGAGCGTACTTTCTATGAGGGCGGAAGAGTTGAGTCACCAAGCGATTAAAAGTCGCTGGTGCATTCGAAATCCCTTGTGGCATAACAATCCACTTTCACAGCATGCCACTAGGCGTTCTGACCGCTGTCAGCGGAATATCGGACGCTCGCATGAGCACCTGATAATACCCGTCCACCAGATCTAAGGCACTGTACACAGTACATCCCGCCATATTGTTCTGGAGGACATCTTTCCGAGGAATCGTAGTCTGCATGGGTACAGTATCTTCATTCAGCTTGTTGTATGCATGTACAATGCGCCACTTTCCGTTCGGTTTATGAACACAAAAAGTGGGAGATGAGTGGGGAGACTTGCTCTCCCGTACCATCCATGCCTCTTCTTTCCCCTTGAAGAATGCGTCGATGACGTCGCATTGCTCCTTGGGGAGAGACCACTGCCTAGTGACGCAGTATTTGGTTCCAGGAACCAAATCAATTTCATGTCGGACTCCCCGATCCGGTGGTAACCCCATCGGCGGGTTGCCACTAATGACATCTCCGAATTCCTTCAACAAGGAATGGTAAGGGTCCTCAGGATCCGCAAAGATCTTGAGGCCGCTTCGGGCATTCAATGCCTGTTTGTTTTGTACCGAAACTGACTCGTCCATCGTGGATGAGGAGTCCAACTCCTCTTCCGGACGCAATACGACAACCTCGTTGATTTCACCTGATTGTAAAGCAGTTTCAAACTCGTTGAAGGACATCTCCTCCAACGACAACAGTTTGCCTACCCCAGGCAACCGTTCAAGGCTTACGCCTTCTGTGAAAACACCTGTCACACTATTGAGAATCCGATAGGACTTCTGACTACTGGCCTCGGGACTCATCCCGGGACCCAGATGGGGGGAGTTAATTGCCCCATCTATTGGAAGCGCATCGCGCCTATCCACAGAGGTCTCTACCTCTACACCGGTGACTCACCGGTCTCACATACAACGGCGTGGTAGGAATTAATTCCGACGTGCAAAAGGGACGAACTACGGGTCTCTTCGCTTGGAAGCGCCTCGCGCTTAACCTCAGAGGAATCCACCTCTACCACTCGAGACTCACCAGTCTCGCCTATATCGGCGTGGGGATTAACCGCCGAATCCCCCTCGTCAAGGAACACTTCCTTGACCTCATTGGGACTGATCATCTCAGACATCCCAATCTCTGGCATCTCACGCCAGTATCGCTTTTGCGATCGAGCAAAGGTGGGTTCATCACTCACCAATGCTTCAACAGACCGCGGGTGCGTTGAGCCAATGGACTTAGCCTTCCAGTCTATCCATGGCTCGTGGCGATCCAGCTACTTCATGCCCAGAATGAGGTCATACCTCGAGTCCAAATCCAGGACTAGGCAACGTTCTAAGCTGTCGAAGTCTGCAAACTTCAGCTTAAGGTCAATCGAGACCTTGGGTACTGAAACCTGTACGCCCGTCGCTAGACGGACCGTGACATCGTCACGCGAACGTGTCTCTAGGGCCTCGGCATACAGCCGACTCTTCTCAACAGAAGCTCGTCTCACAAAATTGTCAGACGCACCAGAGTCCATTAAGACTCTCCAAGGCTTATCAAAGCCTTTCACGTCCGCAAGGTCGACCAGCAAACCTGGCTGGTACACCAACTCGGTGCTAGAAAGCACCGTTTCTCTCGGGGCTTTGTGCTGTCGGCCCCTACCCCGTGGTTTAACAGCACTGAGGCCCCTCCAGTAGGGAGCCCCGCACCTACTGGGAGCCGCCGTTTCCCGACGGCTTGGGCGAGGCCTTTTTGCCGCCCTCGGCCCCTTAAAGCGAGAGTCTCGCTGGGGGTTTTATGGACATCTGTTCCGCAGATGATCCCTGCTTCCACACAGGAAGCATCTCAGCGGTCCATTCCGCTGCAGCATGGCCAGGAGCTCCGCCTCAGAACCCAACGAAGCAGAGTCAGCGTGACTCTTAGCGGAAAGTTTCTCTTCCGCTTCGACCTGACTAATGTCCATGGGTTCGGGACCCACTTAGAGGAACGAAAGTTCCTATCGGCGTTGAACGCCATCTTAAACGCCTCCCCCAGGGATTGGGGTCGGCATCGGAAGAGCTCCGAACGTGCTGAACCTTCTCTTAGGCCTCCCATGAACACGGGAATGGACACATCGTCCGATACGCTTTAGCGTACATCCCTACCAACAGGGTTTTCAGTTCTTGGATATATGTTTACAAGTCCCTATTGCCCTGACAGCACCTCAGAAACGCCAGCTGATTCTGAAAAACCAGATCAGGCGTGGCGTACATGTCCATAAACTTCTGCTTAAGGACCTCCCAGGTTGGGAAAACGTCCGTGACTGACTCTGAACACGTGAACGCCCATGCACGGGCTTTACCCGTGAGATGAGTCAGTGCAAGTCCCACTTGCAAGTGATCAGCGATCACATTCGCTGTGGCGAAGGCCGTTTCGACCTCTCGAAGCCACACATAAAGGTTATCACCTTTTTCCCCGGTGAATTCCTTTATCTTAAAGGTTAACGGAGGGCGCACCCCCGTCGCAGGATGACTTCCGCGGAAACGTGCCTCATGGGCGATGAGGGCATTAACTCTCGCCTTTACGGCTTCAAGGCCCTGCTCCACTAGGAGTTGCATGCCTTCGTCACCCAGTAAGGATAACAGCCTGTTAAAGGCTTCCTGCTGGAGAATGGTTAACCTTCCCCAATCTTCCTAATTCATCCTTTGAAAAGGATGCCGTAGCCTACCAAAACAGGTGTTGGATTGACTACAAGTGCTACCAGATGTAGCCGGTGCGTACAAGCACGGTGCGGCTAGCGCACAGAGGAATAATTTCCTTAAGCGGCTATGTGCCGCTACTTAGCCGATACGCCCTTATAAAAGGGCTTAGTAGGAGAGTCCTCTCATACTCGGGGCCAATATTTCCCTTGGTTTACTTGTTAGACTTAACTAACGCCTTGAGCCAAGGCTTCTCTTAGAAAGGGAGTAGCTAAACGAGATATTCCTTTTGGCTACAAACACTCACAGCACGCGCGACCGGTCGAGGTCGTGCGTCTAGCTGGATTGGAGTATTTTGTAAACTGAATATATATTTAATATGTAATTAGCCTAAATTAATTTAAACTAATGTAAACTATATGTAATACTAAGAAGAGCTTCTAAATTCGTACCTAGCTAAAATGTAGTGTACACCACCTGTGTAGTAACACGTGGCTGGCTGCCACGCCTCCACCAATTGCTTCTGTCCTGATTGGTTTAAATAACCAATAGGTCCAAACCTTTCGGACCGGTCAATACTGACCCCAACCGTAGTGTACTTACGTACACAACATAACTAAATGTAACCAGAATGTAAACCTGTTACAAAGGTCGGAAGAAACGTTCGAGTGAAGTTGTTCTTGCAGCGTTGAAAAATGGTTATGACACGGATAAAATTGCGGAAATACTCAAATTAATGGATTAAAGTTGCCCACAGGGAGTAATTCTATTGAAAATATAGAAGAGTCGATGTCTACGAAGCACGTATTGGAAGATTACCTTTGGCTTAATTAACACTTAGTGTATGAGATCGCAGCACATCCCGAAAGCTTTCAGCATCCTGTGGTCCAGCGCCACAGACGGCCATGGGCACAACATCCTCTTCTTCATCCTCCATCTCTTTCCACTGGTCACCAAACGAGGAAAGATAATTGTGGAGGACAATGTATGCAGATACCCAGCGAATTATTCCCTGCATGGAATCTGGAGTTCGCAAATGGAGTACGAAGTTCGCGCAGCGATGCAAACCGAGACTTGAGTATACCGATGAAGTGTTCATTTTGTGCTCTGGACTTCTCCAAGCAGTAGTTGAATTCCGTATTCATCTTCAAATTAGCTGCGGGAGCTTTGAACGCTGGAATTAAAGTGGGCGAGAGTGCATAGGTGGAATCTCCCAACAGATATTCCCCATCATCAAAGTAATACTGAGGTTATTTCGCCAGATTCATTTCTTTATATACTGTAGAGTCCGCACACAATCCAGGCCACCCAACGTGAAAAGCAGTAACGCGTTTGTCCTGGTAGCAGAAGACCTGCATGTTGATGGAGTACCTCTGCTTCCGGTCATAGTAAACTTTCCCATCTACGTTGAGTTTCTAAGATAACGGTAATATCGTCCTGTCAACAAACCCAACACAACCAGGAAAACCTTCTTCCGCCAGGCACGCCTTGATCTCGCGTTTTCGTTCGCGGCCCGGCCAACATACCCACTTAGCTAATCGCTCATTAAGTGCTTGTACAACTCTGTTGGTAAACAAACATACTGTTCCGTAACTGAAGGCAATGGTGCGGCAAGCTTCACCAATAGCTGCACCGTTTCCATAGTGTCCGAAGCGCGAAAGAGCAACGGCCGCCTGCCACGCCACAGACGTTTCTTTGCATCTGCTTCTGTTGTGGAGAACCGCGCTGTCACTCATCTCCTCAACGAGCGCCATGAAACAGACCGATTTGTCCGGACTGCTTGGCGAAACCCTACGTCAGATAATCTCATGAGGTAGTTCAACAAGAAATCATGCGACCGTGGTTGGGGCACCGCGTTGTATATGTAACGCGAACTTAAAATCAGAGATAGTAACTCCCTAGCATCCTCAAACGAAGACTCGTCGTCGTTCAAGTAGGCAAATAAGACAGCAAACTCAAGTTGAGTAATAGCAGAACGTCTTGCTGAAACGCGAGGCATGGCAGTTGGGGTTGCACTGTGAGTCTGATAATTAATTAAATTATAGTGTGGGGGCAAGCACCAAAATAATATATGGTTTGATATGAATATATGGTTTGATATGAATATATGGTTCATATTGGATATAAACATGTCATATTCGGGAATATAAACTTCATACGGGTGATATAAACTTCTCCCATATTACATGCTATATGGTTAAGATTGACACCCCCTATTATCGCATCCCACTATAAAAATACACAAAAACATCCATATCATTTAGTCGCCTTTTCGATTTCTGAGCTACCATCAAACTGCAGAATGAAATGCTATACAATGGGGGGGGTTCAAAGTTGGTGATTTCGGAGAACGATTTCATCCAAAATTGGGGACGACCATTTTTTGGCAAATCGAACTGTTCAAGGTCGAACCCCCCCCCGCCATTTTAAGGAAATTTTTTGTCCATTTCAGGAATTTAAATTTGCCTCTGAGGGTTTAGGGTTCATGTTTTGAACTCTTTGCCTCAAGTAGGGAAAGGACGTGTGCTGGTCCCTACAGACTATCTAGTCTACAAAATCAACAGCTTGGACGTGCGCAACGTACCATTTGCTGAGATTGTCCAGCGCCTACGTTGCAGGAGCGATCCACGTGTCGTGACGTTTAAAACAGGGATGGCCATGGGGCGCGGAAGCATGCGCCAAGCACTGAAGAACATGTCCAAGCTCTCAAAGCGGTTTCCAGGTGTATTTAGGAAAAATCGACGTGCATCGGATGTAAGTACCACGGCCAGTGCCAGCTCGACGTCGTCCTACGACTGGACAAGCGAAAGAGATGCGAGAGACGAGGAATTGAATCCTACCGAAGACGCTGGCTTGATAGATTATTCTGCTGTGACTGTCACGGCGAACAACGTGGACTGGGTGTGGTAGCAGGTGATACTGTTAAAAGCAACGGGGCGTCTTTTCTCGGCTGGACTCCTCCTTGACCGAATCGAAGTTTTTGTATCGGCTATGAGCCCATCAGCAACGAAGACGAGAATCAAGAGGCACATGGACCACGAGCGCGCTTTGCTCGATCATATTAAAGAGCGACGGCAAAAAGGCGTCAATGTATTGCGTGAAATCAACAGCGAGGACAAAGATGATGCGTGGCAATTTGGCCAGACAATGCTGGACGTCACGACATCATGGAAACCGGACGAAGATGGATCGGTGTGGATTAAGCTCGAAGGATTGGTGGATGGCGTCGATATCTTCAACACCATTTCAGTGATACGTGAGGTGGATCTCTACCATATCTGGACACCTTTTTGTTCACAGTCGCTGTTACTTGAAGAATTTGGACGTGCGGAATTAGCAGCGTATCTCGCGATTTCGTCGCCGCTTTTGCAACGGGACACCATCATTCGAGCGTTTGGGATTAATGCGGTTTATGAACATGGGTATTACGGTTACTGGGCCGAAGCGTGGACGAAGAGTCCGTCCAAAGCAGCACTCCCGTGCCGACAGTGCAAGGATGGAACGCTGGACGGATGTAAATCAAGGGGTTTCGCGCCTTGATCGAGCTGCTTTCACGCATGCAAGCACGTACGTGCATTGTGGTGAATCTCAATCCCAAGTGTGCGCTGCCGAGTTCGGGCTCGGAGATTGTGCTGCAGAAGGAGCTGGATGGCCTGGTGGTGGCAGTGCCCGAAACACCGCCCGTGGAGGTGTACGAGTATGAGCATGTGTATGAAGAGGATGACGACGAGTCGTACGATGATGAGCATCAGCACGCGTGAAGGGTTCGCGAAAGGTGATTGGTTTCTGGGCCCATGATGAGCGAGCGACGGCATCGCCTGCTTTTGCCATCATCTTCTATTTGCCATCATCATTATCTCCAGCCATGAAAAGATAGCAAAAATCAAAATGCTGAGTTGTAATTCCTTTCCATGTTAGGATGTCATCGAATTTACTTTTACGTCATCCACTATCAATACTCAAACTAGTATTCATTCATGACACGTAATATCTCCAGCTGACAGTCCGACATAACAATGGTGATATCTCTACAATTGCGCAGCGATTTTTATTGTGAGTTATAGCCAAAGCTGTCAATGCGGTATTAATTCATTATCTGTCAGCTGCAAGTGACATCTGACTACAGATTTCATATTCTTCGTATGTATTCGGGCATAACCTCTGGATGTTAGTACAATTACGCAGAAAGATCAGCTGCACTATATCCTCAACCTCCGTCGCAGTCGACGGAGTTTGAGCACGCCTATTACAGCTGATGTATCGTCGAGCCTGTACCCGCTCGTGTGCTTCACCCGCGTCCAGAAGCTTCTTTCCCCGCATAATTGCCAACGTTTCTTCCCATTCGGCATTAGCTTCATGTTTGTTAAGTACTACTGAGCAAGCTTTCATCTCCTGATTAGCACGAACATGAGCCTGAGGAAGCATCTGCAGACAGTTATTCAGGTCAGTATTTGCGTTAGTATCTCAATTTGAAGAAACTGAAAAATCAGTAACGATAGCATGTGAGCATGACAAGAGTACCGTCATGAAAAGACGTACCTCTGTACAAACGCACACACACCCGTCTCAAATTAATAAATTCCCGCTTTAGCTGTGGCTTCAAACCATAATTCTCTGCCAGGTATCCTCGCAAGGGACTTGCAACTTGTGAATTAAGCGTCTGCGACTGCCCGAAAGAATCAATAATAAAGTCATCGCTACCAATACTTCTACCGCAAATGCTCCTGCTACGGCAAAATCAACGCGTTTAAGCTGTTCAGTCGAAATTACTAACAAAAGAAACCTTGACGCAGAGACTGTGGTTACCATCCCCAATCTCAGACTCGGGACCAAACGCGTGTGTCTCGGGTTAGGGTAGAGGGCGGCGATTTCGCAAAAGAAAAATCGTCCATTTCGCCAAAACGAAATCGAGCTAGTCGATTTCCGAAATGGACGAAAATTCGACCAAATGGTCGACCATTTCACCTCACAAAAATGACCCGAAATCACCCAACTTTGAAACCCCCTAATGATTTACAACGTGAATTTCCCGAAGTAGGTGGTATTCCACTCACCCCGCAGCAGATCGCTGCTAATAAAGCTCTGGTTGATGCATTGGATGAGCAAGATGCCAATACGTTCCCTACTTGGTTTTACAAGAAGATCGATGTTTCTACTGGAAATTGACAGGTTTTGCCCAGTGGATTGAAAGTTCGTAGCAGAAAAACGCCAGGTGCAAGTCTCGCAGAAAATGATACTCAGTGTACTCCGCCTAGCACAAGCACAACGACTACAGATTCTGGTAGATCGGGCGGTTGGATTGAATTTCCTGCCCATGAAGGTCGACGTCTTGAACGAAAGTTTCGGTAATATCAGGACCAGGAAAGCTAAATGCGAGGACCTGTAGAACCTGTTGCTATTATTGTACCAGTGGACGAAGTTCACCATGAGGAGGACTTTGAAACCATGCGCATGACACCAGTGTACTGGCCTGCGCTAGAGGAAATGGTCGTTTGTCGGTCTAAATGGGTCTATGCGCAACGCCATTACGGACTTTCTCCTTACACGTCAGAGACGGCAACTATTCTAGAATGTGCCTTCGTGTGTTATTTAGGACTGTACCCGCTTGAAACGTTTGATGGAGATTAAATCTAAGAATCCGCGTGGGTTTTTCATCTCTCCTGCTAGTTTTAGTGAGGTGGATATGGCAACTCGCGTCGAGAAAGATTTCACGCTGAGTATTACGGTTGAAGGACACTTCGTTGAATTTAAGGGAGTACAAGCCATCGTGCAGTACAAACGCTTGCTAGCGGTTACGACGTCATTCACGAGTAAGTGCCGCGTATATCGGGAAATCCGCGTGCGCGTGCTGATTCCAATGTTTGCAGCTCTGGAAAGATGCGATGGAATTGGACCCAACTACATGAAAATAGTTGAAGGTTATTGAAGACGATAACGAGTTTTAAGAAGAGATTGATCATCTCGTACTCGTCGGGCACGGCATTGGTTACGCACTTAAGACACTTGACGTGATTAATGTTGCGACGTTGCGTTCTATTATCGACTTCTCGACAACTCAACGGGGACCAAACCGTGAGGAACTTAACACCGCACATTTTGCTCTCTTGGGAAGCGAAGACTCCGCAAGGAACTTTAACAGTAAGAAAGAGGCGGCGTCACATCGACCTCGTGTGGAATTTCTGCCGATTGATGAGCAGTTGAAAATTTTGGCCCAACAAACTTATTCACAGAAACACGCAGAGGCTAACGAAAATCCATCAGTATTTCATGCGTATGCGTAAACTCACACTGAAGACCAAGCCTAAACTCGTGGTTATTAACAAAAAGATTGTAAGGAGAGAGAAGCGACGAGAGAAAAAAGCTATGGCGGCCACCAAGCTCGACAATTTGATAGAAAAGGAGCTGCTCGAGCGTTTGCAGAAAGGAACATACGGTGATATTTATAACTTCCCTGAGCGCGAGTTCTCCGAAGTGCTAGAGAATGTGGCGAAGCGGACTCAAGAATTTTGGTTGCTTTGTGTCAGCAGCACACCGATCGGTTTATCGGCGATTGGATTGGTGGAAATCAACGAGGCTTTTAAGCCTATCGTGTGCGAGGGGTGTCAAGAACACGGATTTTGGTAAGTCACATGATATTGCGTGTACTTACATATTTTCATGTTTGTACATATTGGGGACCGTAGGAAGATAGTTTTGGTTAGTCGTTATTTTTTGGCCTTTAACACTCAACAGGAAGTCGTTAGCATCTTTGCTAAGTACGTTGGTCGCCTCTGCACGCCGCAGAGTGTTTGGGAGCGGAGGGTCGAGTAATCCCCTCTAGCTCATTATAACCGGCCGGGACGCGTTACAGACGCACTTGGCCCTCCGGAAGTCCCTCGACGGGAGTACGCATTGGCTGGCTTCTCAAGTCCAAGTCACACACGTTTGGAGCGTGTAAACAAGTTTTAGATTGTTACGTGGAGATATCGTTCGTGGAGTTGGTCAAGTTCTCGTTTGGATCTCCATATTGGAGTATTGGTCTTTTATTCTCGTATTGGTTAGGCTCTACGATCGGTTGACCGATCTGCCCTTTGAAGTACATTTACTTGGAGTGTAACTGGTCTGTCCGTACCCAGGGTGAAGAGTTCCGCCCAGGGTACACTACACAGCACGGTATCACGTTTTTAGACCCCACATCTATTCCCAGCGACGATCCACCAAGTGTGTAACCAGCCCATTCCATCGGGTGCACAAGGTGAGATGACGAACGAATCGGACCAGGCGTCCTATGCTGATGAACGGTCGTCTGCTAGCAGCGGACGATCGGATCGGATCGTGGGCGAAGGTTCGCGGGGTACCCCCCAGTAAGTTGGACGGACGGGCACGATGGTGGTCAGGTTCTCGACACTACGGTGTTCGATTTTGAACTTGACTCCACCACAATGGTGCGCGTGCCCGGATCACTTGGTGATCGTGGATATCACCGCGATGATATCTCGCGAAGAATTGATTACAATGAATTAAATGTGGAATCGTTCTGGAGAGGACATAAGGACGGCTATCGCCTTATGTTCTCGTTGTCGATAAAGATGGCGATGTCCGATCTGGCCTGGTGGAGGACCAGATCGGGATTAATAAGTTTTTTCCTCCCCATAAGGCTCCCACCTGAGCCGATCGGGACTATAGCAAGTCTTGCTATAGTTCCGGAAAGGATCAGTACTTTTGTCCTGATCCTATGCATTTACATGGATGTTTTGATGAAAAGAAAAGTAAAGACGAAAACGACTTGGAGGCGGATCGGAACGATCCGATCCATTTTCCCAAGGGTCCCCAAGCAGAGGCTCAGAATGCCATCCGAGGAGGACGATTTGGAAGAAAAGTCGCAGGTCGGGGATGGGGTTATCAAGGAAGAAGACCTGACCAGGATGTATTACATCCACGAGTTGAAGCGATTTATTAGTGAAGACCAGGTCATGCGAATTATAGACCCTAAGATCCCCGATCGACTTCTCGGACCCACCACCGAGCCGATACAGAGCGATCGGCCGTTGCTATTAGTGAAGAACCTGCTGGCGATGTTGGCTGAGGTCGGCATATAAGTGCAAAACCTCGCCAACGTGCAGAAACTGTTCGATCTGGATACTTGGAGACTGAATATGTCGTTGTCGACCTTCCATGATCATTTGGTGCCGTTGGTGGGGGCGGTACGCCGCCCATTTCCCACCGCGGCATTGTAGGCCGCTGAAGTCACGGCAACATACGAGGATGTGTTCTCCGACGAAAAGTCGTTGTATCAGTCTCCACCTGCCTCTAATAGCTCATCGGAGTTGGAGGTCGGTGTTGAACGGATGACCATGGGGGCGGACCAAACCCCATGGGAGCATAGAAAGGACGTACGGCAGCAAGGGGATGCATTCCAGTCGGGTCCCCAGGAGCTCCCACAGGTTTCAGTACATCCAAAGGAGGATACCAAAACGTTGCCCATGAACCAAGCTAACGTCCAAGCCATGTTTGAAGCAATGATGGAACGTTTCATGGAAGACCGATTCCGATCGCTTCCGCGCCCGCATGCACAGGACCGATCTGCCCGGCAAAATGTCAATACTTGCCGGGATGTCGATATGGAGTCAGTGGCATCAACGGACAAGGCTATCCGAGGTGGCAAACCAAGTGGCAGAGGAAGACGCAAGCCGCAGCCAGCCCGACCGCGCCGATCGAGCAAGAATAGCGATTACGACATTAGGTCGATCGGCGATCCGGATGACCACTATGGGTCAGACGGTGCAGGGGCGGGCAGAACGCGCAAGGATAACCTAGCCTCCAAGACCGCTTTGATTTTGGATCTACTGCGATCCCACGAATTCGCATGGCTGCGACCACGGATCTCAAGGACTTTACTGGAAAGGACGCCGATGAGGAGCAAGCCAGGTCGTGGTTTGGTCGGATCAAGTCTGCTTTCTTACGGGATCAGACACCAAAAAAGGAACGGTGTCTGATCTTCCGGGATCTGCTGAAAGGACCGGCTGAGAACTGGATACAACAGTTGGGTCGGGATGTCCGATCTGACTGGGATCTGCTATGTTCAGAATTTGAGGGGCAGTACTGCAACTCCGGATTTTCTACCGCCAGAAGTATCACCATATGCAGAAGCGGTGCGACGAGACGCCGATCTAGTATTTGCACCGCTTGAACGTATCTGCAATTCGCGCCGGGATAGTGATCAAGGAAGGCAAACCGCCGACCGGTGCCGCTATGGAACACGTGGGTCACTACATCAGTACCCTGGACTACCAAGGGCTGGCAGACCAGATCACTCTGCTGCGTCTCAAAGCTGTGGGGGAAGTGGAGCAGACGTTGCGGACGCTGCAACACTCACGCAGCATGAGGGCGAATGTTGCCGTTGGATCGGGTCGCTACAGATCGAAGACCCAGACCGACCCTGTGAAGAGGCCCCTAACCATATCGGCCCGTGCTGTTAAGGCGATTGTGACCGAAGACAGCACTGGATCGGAAGAGGAAAGTAACGGCCAGTCCAGTCGGGAATCGGACGAGGTCAATATCGCCACATCTTCGTCATGGAACCTGCCCCAAGAACCAGATCGACGCCTAACCAGGCAGATCTAAAGGGAAGGAGTGGAAACAAGTCCGATCCGGACCGACCTCGCAAGAAGTGTTCTCACTGCGGGTCAAGAAAGAACGATGGTGGGGACTGCTGGAAGAAGCTGATATGCAAGAAGTGCGAAAGACGCGTCCACCCCACCGATCACTGCCTCTTCGTGTGCAAGTCATGTGGAGAGATCCACGAGGCTGGCCAGTGCAAGATCGAAGAGTTCTTCAATCTGATGCGCAAGTGGTATGTGCCGGGTAAGTACGCGGGGATGCTTCCACCTGACGTGTAGAAGTGTTAAACTAGAACGCTCTCCAGGTTGGAATCTGGATCGAGCCGAGCGATCTACGTTTGGCATCTATGCATATGTCGGCAAGGAGAATAAACCGACAATACATGTTCTATTCTCAATTGCGTCGATCGGGATCATCCGGTCTACAATCTCACGACCGATGAATATTCCCGATCGAAGGTGGTCATGCAGTTGGATCTGCTGCCTGGGGAGTCTCGCGGATACTGGAAGTATCATGCACCTGACAAATGGTTCAAGCAAGCGAAAGCCTGTGGTAAGATAAATAACCAGAAGGCAACGATGTTGTTCGATTTTGGAGCCGAAGTCTCAATTATCGACTCCGACTTTGCTCGTAAGGTCGGATGTCGTATAGACGACACCCAGAGACAAGAATGCGTCGGAATCGGCGAAAGTTCTTACATGACCGAAGGAAGGACGCGCGTGAAGGTCACCCTATCGGGTTCCTTGGTCTACTTATTCAGTGGTTGGGTTGGAAAGATGGCCGGTCAGGATGACCTGTTAGGCATGGATTTCATGGTGCCTGCGGGTATTCGCCTCGATCTGTCTCATGGAGTGCTTACACTCCCGGATGAGGTCCAGATCCAGCTAGCCGGTCGGCGGCCCCTATACGGATCGCACACCGATCTGGTCAGGTGGGACCAAGATGTCACCATTCCAGTCGGTCAATCCGCTGATACCCCGGTCGACAAAGGTTTTCGATCAAGGAAGTTATGGATGACCAGGGGCGTTCGGTGGATGTCGACTTTTGTGAAGAGCGCCGGCAGATATGATTTTGTTCGAGTCACTAATATCGGCGACAAGCCGCTTACACTCGACAACAATACTATTGTTGGCATGTGGCTGGCTGAAGGGAAAGTGCCAAGAAAGATGGGGTTCGTCTCGATCCGATCGAGACGGTATGTTGAGTGGTAGAACTTGGCATACCAAGCGACCACCGATCTGGTCAGCGATGATGGATCGGTGGAAGAAGATACATCACCTATGGTGGAACGAACCAGTTATTTAACCCCAAAGAAAATGTTAGTTCGAAGAAAGGAACCGCAGTCTCCGGACAAGGTGGACCATCAAGCAGATGAGCCAAGTTTTGTCAACATGGTGGCTTCACAAGAACAGGCGACAGAGGAGCCGGAAAAAGAAACAGAAAAAGGGTAATATGGGTTTAATGGGGCGGACCATGATGGCGCGCCTAAGCAGATAGATGTCGTTGAAGAGCAGCCCGCCGATCAGGAACAGCATTGTGCAACCGATCAGGACGGTTTGGGTGATATTGCCCCGGATGACGACAAAGTTTGTATCCATGAGTGCGGGGATCAATATATTCAGGATCTGGAGAGCCAGATGGCAGTCCTCCCTGAAGTGTCTGCTGATCCGCCCGAAGTCACCTTGGACGATCTGCAAGTGGATGATCGGGATGTCAACAGTCCCGACCAGATCGATCAGCTTAAGAAGATCATCTGGAAGAAGAAACATCTGCTGATCGGGAAAGGAAACGTCTTACTCCCTGATTCTCGCGGAGCGATCTGTTACATCGACGTGTGTGATGCCAAGCCGATCGCCTAGCGATGCCGACGTGTGGCGCCACAGTACCGCGAAAAATTGTCTGATGTTATTAAAGGACTGTTGGCTACCAAGATCATTAAGCCGTCGACCTCTCCGTGGGCCTCGCCGATGGTGATTGTGATCAAGAAGAACGGCGTCGACATCAGGTTGTGTATTGATTATCGGTTGGTAAATCGGTTGACCAAGCTTAGGGTGTACCCGATGCCGCTGATCAGCGATCTGCTAGAAGATATTGACAATACCCTATGGTATTGCTCACTGGACATGGCAAGTGGATTTTGGGTGGTTTCGAGGACCGATCGGGCTCGCGAGATCTCCGCATTTGTTACGCCGTTCGGTCTGTTCGAGTGTAACCGTATGTCGTTCGGTTTGAAGAACGCGCCCCAAATCTACCAGAGGCTGATCGACAACGCACTGTATGGACAGTTGAAGATCAGTACCGATCGGGACCCCACCGAAAACCATGATGTATTTACAGAGGGTGAACCCGATCGGGAAAGGAGACCGTCCGTTCTGGGGAGGCGATCGTACATCGACGACATACTGATCCCTGCCTCGTCATGGAGCGATCTGTGCGAGAAGGTAGAACGGGTGTTGGAGACAATCGATCGCTGGAACCTGTCGATCAGTGCTGTGAAGAGTTTTTGGGGCATGTCCAAGGTCGCCTATTTGGGTCGCACAGTGTCAATCAATGGGCTGGAGGCTAACCCTAAGTATCTGGAGTCACTGAGCAACCTCCCGTTTCCCAAATTGATGAAGGCAATGCAGTCTTTCCTAGGGAGCCTAAATTACTATAGCCGCTTCATTGAAGACTTCGCGATTTACGCGGCCGTGCTGTACGAACTCGGGGAAGTCGACTATCATATGTTGCGCGAAGGAGATCGGGCAACTTAACGAGAGGGCTGCGACTCTGATCTGCCTGCAGATTTTCCGCAGGTGGAGGCAGATGGCCACATGAAGCGTGCACAGGTTGCTTTCGGTATGCTGAAGGCCAAGATGGCGACGGCACCGATTCTAAGACACTTCGATTCGGAAAAAATGCCGATCGTCATTGTGTATGCTAGTAAGTGGGTCATTTCTGCCACTCTAGCTCAAGAACATGATGGAGTGTACCACCTGGTCACTTTTACGAGCCGGACGTTGAAGCCGAACGAAGTTAACTATGGGATCGTCGAAAAGAAAGTTATGGCTTTACTACGGATTTTGGATGTGTGCTATTATCTGCTGGTCGGCCGACCTGTAAAGGTCCTTTCAAGAAAGTCGACATTGGCCTGGTTATTATCGGCCAGTGGGATGGACGGTCGGCTCGGCAGATGGTCGGCGATCTTGTTACAGTGGTCCCTCGAGGTCGTCAAGTGCACCAAGGGAGAGGAAGAGATATTGGGCACATTGGCTGCCAGTATCACCCCTCGGTCTGAAGTGGATGAAGCTTTGATGGCGATTGCCCCGAGGAAGCAACCTTGACACCTTGACAGTCCATCTCGATGTCGCCAACTATCTTCGATCGGGATGAGGAACTGCTGGTCTTGAGTTTCGACAGATCGGCTAGCGTGAAGAAGAAGGTCGGCTCCTATAGTGCCATAATGTGGAAGTTACCACAATGATCTATAGTAGCAGCCGCCACCGATTTCACGCCTGAAATAACGGTCAACGAGGCGGAATATCGGGGGCTCCTTCTATGTCTTGATCTGCTGGCATCACAAAGAAAGGTCGGATCATCATATGTGGTGACTCCAACCTAGTGTTAGGCAGATCACCGGGGAAATAGACTGTAAGGCACCACAGTTGAAGTTGATGAATGATCGGGTGATGAAGGCACTAAAATACTATCCCAACCACGAGCTATTGCACGTGAAACGGGATTGGAACAGAAGCGCCATCACCTCGCGACCCAAGCTATGCGGGACCAGATCGGGGCGACGATCACCGAGGAGGACGTTCTACATGAACTTATAAACATAAACAGGTTCCCGGAGTTGATCAAGCCCAATAACAGCCCTGATCAGGTGCATGTGATGGCGGCAACTTGATCGCGAACTCGGAAGTCTCGCCGGACGTTCCCAAAGGAAAAGCTGAGTGAGTACGTTGTACAGCAGCTAAGGGCGAAACGGATCCTCAAGGCGCAGGACGAAGAAAAGTGGATCTTCAACTTGATGGCCTATCTGCGCGGTGAACTGTCCAAGTTAACGAATGAGCAGGCGAAAGAGTGTACCAAGATCGCGGACAGTTACGATGTGGACGACAATGGATTGCTGTATTACTGCCGTGACGTTGATCAAGACAGTGCCGATCGAGATCGACTAGCAAAACTGGTGATCCCTGAATTGCTACAGCCGGATGTCCTTCACCACTACCATGTGAGTCTAGATGGGGGACATCAAAGCATAGGCAGGACATAGCACAAGATCAGGGGCCACTTTCACTGGAGAGGACTTTTTCGGGTCGTGCAGAAATATGTGGGCTGTTGCACAGATTGCGAGACCGGAAAGGGCAGATCAATAATCAAGGGCCGATCGCCCGGAAATATCGAGGCCACTTACCCTGTAGCCGGTGCGTATACGCACGGTGCGGCTAGCGCACAGAGGAAGACTCCTCCTTAAAGCGGTGCCTACCGCTACTTAGCCGATACGCCCTTATAAAGGGCTTAGTAGGAGAGATCTCCTACTCGGGGCCAAGATTCCCGGGTTGGTTTACTAATTAGCCTTAACGGCTGTGTTACCTTTACGGGATGTAAGTAAAGGTATGTAAGTAAAGGGAGGGCTCCCTCTTACCTACGACACTCACTGCACGCGCGACCGGTCGGGGTCGCGCGCCTGCACTTTAGAGTGAAATGTAAACTTAATATATTTAATATGTAATTAGCCTAAATTAATTTAAACTAATATAAACTATATGTAATACTAAGTAGAATATTCCAAATTCGTACCTAGCTAAATGTAGTGTACACACCTGTGTACCGACACGTGGATGGCTGACACACCACCACACCAAGGGCCCCTGACCTGATGGGTTAAAATAACCAAATGTTCAAAACCTTTCAAACCGGTCAATACTGACCTCAACCGTAGTGTACTCATGTACACCAACACTAAATGTAACTCGAATGTAACCCCGTTACATCCTCCCCCATCAAGAATATTGCTTACGCAATAATCAAAATCTTGTTGGAGAAGTCCAACGCCAGTACCTCTGGCTGTCCATTGTACACCTTCAGTGGTGCTATGGACGAAAACTATTCCGACAACTCGGAAGTGGATGCCCTTGGGGAGATCTCCCCAACGGCTGGCCACGCTGACAGCGCCGAACGGCGCTTTCGGTCATCCAACCCATTCCCCACACGTGGGGAAAACGCACTAACTGGTGCGCCACCGTTACCCGCTAGGGGTGATACCTCCCGGTTGCCACAGGCAACCACCACCAATGAACTGCCCTTGGTTCAAGAGGCCCGACGTGCCGTACGGGCACGGAAGGGACCTCGAGAGCCTCAAAAGAGGGCTAAGCAGACGGTCAAGAGGGGTCTAGCCTCCTATACCCCTAGTCCAGCGGCTATACTGCCGCGTGCAATTGCGCGTCGGAACCAACTCCGGGCCCGACTACTAACGCCCAAACATTATACCGTTAAGTCCTACCGGACGCGCCTCGGGAAGCAGGCACGCGGTGTCCTCGTGGATATCATCCGCGAGATTCCCTTTGTTCTCTTGAGGGACGAAAGCGTCGAAGACGCAGAAAGGCATTCCGCGCCTGGGAGGAAGGGGAGAAACGCCTCCCCAGTTTCGATGCGCCGTACAACAGCTTTTCCGAACACGACGTTCGGGTAGAGAGGGCGCTACGCTT
>CM047585.1:2013567-2027414 GCA_026184515.1 Peronosclerospora sorghi | reverse complement strand
AAGGTGCCGCCAGATATATTGGAAAAAGTATAAAAGCTAAAACTAGAGGGTGCAGTGGCTCCATAGCAAGCTTGTGGCTATCTGGTGAAAATCTATTCTGTCAGGCTACGTATGGCCCAATGGTAGCATTGGGTCAAACGTAGCCTGACTAAAAATATTTTCACCAGGTAGCCACAGGCTTGATGACACACGCCGATGACGAGCAATGTGCTGCCTACCACCATTGCGCCAAACGTTTCTCGCTCCCACAATCGAGCATCTTCTTACAAGCAGTATCTTAACTTTTTTCCGGAACAAATCGAGTTTTCAGCATCTGTAACGCGCTTGCGGACCAGCCTTCCGTTGCTCGTCGCTCGCATTGGTGCGGTCCTTCCCAACAATTTGTCAGCACTTGAACTATTGCTGGCAATGTCGAAACTGTCCAGCAGCCATTCGGGCGTCGCAGGAATCTGCGCCATTTCGCGGGAACTTTCCTCACTGTCCTTAACGTGTAATTTGACGCCATGATCAAAGTGGTGATCGAACGGTGATCGGCCATTGCCACTACCACATTCAGGAGACGTCACGCAAGCAGCGGTGGTGTCCATTGGTGTTGAGACCGTAGGAGTCAAATGCTTTAGCTCCAAGACATCGGGTACGACAAAGGGCGCGGGACTCTCAACCGGCTTTGGCGGGTGAAAGATATACACTAACTTCGACAGTCCCGCCGCAAGCACGTCCGTTTTAATGTAGGGTGCCGTATAGGCGTTGAGCAAGTAGCGAGCCGCATCTAAACATTCGATGGATAACAGAGCTTTCCTTAAGAATTGCCAGCACCCCATACAACAGAAAATTGTTCACAAGCATAGCAATACCTTTCAAGGTATGAAGAGGAGTTTTCAACACACTCCACCATGGTTGACCGCTTTCAGTGCACAGGTCAGCCGGTACATAGCTCTCGTAGAGTCCTGCCAAATACACCGCACCAGCTGCCAGGTCAATCGATTCCAGTCGCAAGCACGCCACCGTGTAGGCACTGTCATTTAAAATTGCCCAAGCTACCCGCTTGATTTTACTAGTCTGAACCTTGGCCTCCTGGTCATTAAGACGCTTGAGACGCACCACTTTATCCACTTTATCGTTAATGTACTTGTAAGGGTGCGATAAAGTCAGCTCATAAGCCAAGTTGTGCAAAACAACGCCCTCCATAGAGATGATCTTGCTCGCAATAACTTGGGGGTCGTGTTTTTGAATTGCAAACATCTGATCTTTTTCTACAACCATCCGTACAGCAATGTACTCTCTCGCCACGTAGCTAATGTTCTTGGGACTGTCTTCAACTTTGGAGCCAAGCAATACACACGCAGCTGCGACCAAATATTTTTCATACCGCACCAGAGATTGACGCATGTAAAAACGGTGAAGAAAGTTGTCGGCACTGATTTGGGCGAATTTGGGCAAGTCCAAGGCATTTGCCATCTTTTCAATGAAGTCGCAGGCGTTGCGACGAAGCACGAGCTCGTCCATATACTTCATGCCATCGCGCACGGAAGGCGTCGAGCATATTTCTTGCTCAGAGAAGATCCAATCGTTCGTCATGGTCGTTATGAGGTAGGAGGTTTGTCATCAACCAATGAAGCGTTTTGGGGGTGTTCGATGAAGTCCACTGAGACAGAAGCAAAATTAATTTCAACTCTTTCTCTCAATTTTTATGGTCTCTCACCTAATATGCTGAGGAAAGCCAACAATCGATGCTTAGAACACGCGAAAATCGGCGGCTGATAGGATTTACCCCCAACCGTTTGATGAAGCGAGAGCGATGTAAGGGGTTCCAATGTGTAGGCGAGTCGGTGACCTCCCTACTGCGATACTCCGGGGTTACGCTTGTAGGAAGATAAGCGAGAGCGCAGTATATGCTGCTATCTGTTGAAATTAGCGGCTTTTTCAGTTTACGCATCATGGCACAAATTGGGAAAATAGGTGTACTCAAATTTAAATTTTGGGATTGACTATAATTTAGGTTAATCAAATATATTCAGTTTTAGATGTTCTTATTTTACGACTGAACTTTCGTTTCATTTGTTTCGCGACATCTGAAGGAAAACGGATTTGCAGCTTGTATTATGTACAAACATACTAAAATCTGACCGTAACAATTGATGGGATAATTGTCAACCCCCGTTCAATGCTGCGATGTAAATCGAATAGGCCTCATTCCTCTCTGCTTGTACCAAGTCAAATTCTGCAAATTATACACCTTGACCTGCAAATCCGATCGGGCTGCTCATTCTACTCGACGAGGATAAAAATGTTGAAATATCCATAGGTATGGAGAAGCTTTGCAATAAGCTTCTCCATACCTATGTATATTTCAACATTTTAGCCTCGTCGAGTAGAATGAGCGCCCAACCTCATTTATTTTGCAGCTTGAGCCTTTCTCTCATTGGACGTGTCTACCAGCTAAACTCTCCGTTGGCCGTCGCCTCCTGTTGATGTTCATACTCAATCTCGACATATGTCCCTCAGGCTTCTTTGGCTTCCTAATACCCTGTTTTGAGGTTGCAGACGTTTACCGCTTTTTAAATACGTTTTCTTCTTCGCTGTCGGACACAGTGCTCTCTCCGTCGTCATCGACAGCAAACTCATCCGTCAAATCTTCCAGATCGCTCTCTTCCTCTTCAAAATCTTCAACGTATTCGACGTGTCCGACATTCTCGTCTTCTTCTTCTTCATCTTCATCTCCATCCAGTTCGTTCTCGTACTCTTCTTCACCCTCACTCTTTTCCTTCATCATCCGGCGCTTGCCATTGTTCTTGTGGTGGAGTCAAGCTCAAAATCGAACACCGTAGTGTCGAGAACCTGACCACCATCGTGCCCAGCCTTCCAACTGACGGGGGGGGTACCCCGCGAACCTTCGCCTACGATCCGATCCGATCGTCCGCTGCTAGCAGATGACCGATTATCAGCATAGGACGCCTAGTCCGACTCTTTCGTAATCTCCCCTTGTGTACCCCATGGAATGGGCTGGTTACACACGTGGTGGATCATCAATGTGAATTGGTGTGGGGTCTAAAAACGTGAGACCGTGCTGGGTGGTGTACCCTGGGCGGAACTCTTCACCCTGGGTACGGGTAGACCAGTTATACTTGGAATGAGTATACTCCAAAGGGCAGATCGCTCAACCGATCGTAGAGCCCAACCAATATGAGAATAAAACACCAATACTCCAATATGGAGATCCAAACGAGAACGTGACAAACTCCACGAACGATATCTCCACGTAACAATCCAAAACTTGTTTACACGTTCCAAATGTGTGCAACTTGGGTTTGAGAAGCCGACCAATGCGTACTCCGGTCGAGAGACTTCCGGAGGGCCGAGTGCGTCTGTAACGCGTCCCGTCCGGGTATAATGAGCTAGAGGGGATTACTCGACCCTCCGCTCCCAAACACTCTGCGGCGTGCAGAGGCGACCAACGTACTTAGCAAATATGCTAACGACTTCCTGTTGAGTGTTAAAGTAAAAAAATAACGACTAACCAAAACTATCTCCCTGCGGTCCCCAATATGTACAAACATGAAAATATGTAAGTGCACGCCATATCATGTGACTCACCAAAATCCGTGTTCTTGACACCCCTCGCACACGATAGGCTTAAAATCCTCCTTGATTTCCACCAATCCGATCGCCGATAAGCCAATCAGTGTGCTGCTGACACAAATCGACCAAAATTCTTGAGTCCGCTTCGCCACAACCGCCCCTTAGTCTGGTCGTAGCCGCGCAACGGTAGCGACCCGATCTCACCACATCCTAGATCTTCGCAGAAGCAGACTTCACCGATGGACAGATCTTCAAGTCCACCTTCGCCAGGTACTTGCCTTGTACACCTGATCATCTTATAACCTCTATTAACGCTCGTTGCTGCAGGTGATCTGCGCTCCTCATCGCCCCATATCGATTCGCCTACCAGATAGGCACTATCTGACAGCCCTCACAACACTCCAGAGTCCAAAACACAAGATGGGCATCAGATCAAGGTCGATCAGCTCCAGAAAACAGTCAGGGAGCTACAGTAGCAGTTGGCCATCAAGGATTCATCGCTCCTTTCAACTTCGTAAGGAGGTGGACACTTTGATTCCTATATCCACGAAGTTGCAGGAGGTGATCGCCGAAAACGCACATCTTCGGGCCCAGATCTCCCAACAAACAACGCGAGGTAAGCTGATCGGTCTGCTTTCCGTCTTGGGTCTGGTCTAACCTTCTTTTGCGTGCAGATCGGTTGCACACCGACATCGCCAAAACGTTCGACGCTTTATTCGAGGCTGATCAGCAGTCGCATGACCACTGCGATCAGCTCCGACCGATCTTGGACGGGCTGATAGGCGCACGGCATGATATGTCTCGTTTGGAGGCCTACAGGTCACACTTCCTGGAACAGCTTGCGGTGGTCAACCGGCAGAGGTTGGAGGATCAGTCCGATCAGACTTTACTCCGCACCCAAAATGGTGACCTGGAGAGGCAGATCGGCGAGTTGCAGGTCGTGGTCCGGGAGCAGGTCGGGAAGGTCGAGTCCTTCCAGAGCCGATTGGACGCCTGGACCCAGGAGTCAGACCGTCGCTGGGCGGCCGTAAATCGGTACTACCAACAGTTGACCGACTTGTTGCACCGGCGTCCGACTGCAGGCTCTAGCGCTGACCGATCTTCATCGGCCGCTCTGATCAATCTGCACCAATATCGGACACGACGCAACTCATTGGCTAAAGTAAGCACTCCAAAATTCCAAAAGTTTCCAAGAAACGTAAGGACGTGTCGAAGGGCTCAACGGCGCGGGGCATATCGCGCGACTCCGAACTCGAGGAGAAGCGAGCGGTGTCTCAGAAGAAATCCAAGACGCTGGCGCATCTTCCAAGCCCAAGATCGGACGCAGGTGACACGTCCATCACCGTCAAATCGCATGCGCCCTTACGCACCCGCGCTGCTCACACCAAGCGTATAGAGATCTCCTCCGGAGAGGACTCGGGGGATGGATCGGGAGATTCTGAGTTCTTGTTCACTGCCTTTTCCAATTCCCGATCCGATCAGCGCCGAGGTCCTGTTCCGGTGAATCTTGCATCGGAGGCTGATAAGGTGATCAGCTCCCAGGGTGATGGTGTTGCACGGACGCGTGAGTCAACCGGATCGGTGCCTTCGTTCCAGCCCGGCACATCAGGTCTGCGCCATCACGCCCGATTGAAAGGGGTGTCGATCGGAGATCGACCTCTCCCATCGCTGACTTCAGATGCCACTTTGCCATGGTCACCGGGGGAAATCGGTAGCCTGCACCGTTGATCCCTGACCAAGCAAGATCTAGCCCGGTCGATGTCCCGACCAGATTTCTGGATCTTCCCTCCAGCTTTGAAAAACCCTGACCCGTCTGCGTGGCGGGCGGATCTGGTCACAGGACCGCAAATTGCCCGTCTGTATGCAGATCGACCATGGGAAAAGCTGCTCAGCGCCAAGTTGGACTCCATATTCGCGTCGACTCCTTGTATCGATTCTCTTCTGGGTCGACTTCGGGTTTTTAACACAGCCCACTGCCAGGAAATCTGGGAGTCTACCCATTATCTCCTCCTTCCTGCGGGTAGGAAGTTTCGTGACCAAGACCTGATCCTGTTTCAGAAGCGCCGGAAACAGCGCTGGAGTCGGGAGGGAGAGGCCTGGCTGGCCCTATGCCAATTTTTTTTAAATTAATTTATACTGGAAGGGATGCTGGCCCGCGAGTGCGACATCGACATCTTCTTATATCCTGTGGTTTTCCATATGGCCAAGCGTCGCGTTGAGAGCCCCGGGGCGTTGACTGAGGACGGCATCTGGTACCCTGGTCTCCATTGTGACGAGCCGGTCACAGACCTGAAGGACGCTTTGATCCAGATCGATCGGAAGGAGCCCTGGCGCAATCAGCACCAGAACCAGATCGAAGACCATCCGGTGTTGACTACCGGCCGTCTGTGGGGTGATTTCGATCCTTGATGTGTCAGATAGCTGACCAGATAATCCATAATACATGTCATCATTCTTTTCCAATTCATGATCATCTGACCCCTTAATCAAATCTCATCACTTTCTCCAAACTTGCACCAACACGTTATCACACACAGTTTCCATCCACTTTGCGAAATCATCACCACGTTCGTCATTCCACTACTTCAGTTCATCTCCGTTCATCACATTAATTCACAATAATTCAAATTTTACACATATTCACACCGATCGATATACTGATCGGTGCTACTGTGGGTCTTGATCTTCATCTTCATAAGTCTGCATCACTGAAAAGCGATTCCGACTGACTCGTTCTCGCTCGAAGTCTCGTAGCATTGCTCTACAATTTAGATCGAGCTCGTCGATCCAAGTTGCTTCGTCATGATCCTTCCAGCGGACCGGATATTCTCGGTGGGTGCGACCGAAGCGTTTCTTCTTGACCGATCGGACATCTAGCACCTTTTCCACCTAATTCGTCCTCTTCCAATGGTCTTTCCCAACTGTCCTCCGGCAGCAGAGCTTCATCAAAATCGAATCTCTCCGCTTCGTTCACCAGACAGGGCATTTTAGGCCGATCGGGGAACTCTCTGACCAGCTTCAGTTTAGACATATGCACTATCGGAAAAACTTTATAATCCGTGCCGATCGTGATCAGACGGGCAGCATGCTCACCGATCAGCTCTGCTACACGGAAAGGACCGTGCCACATATGAGCCAACTTCTTTGCATAGCCTTCCTTGACCCGATCGAGGTATAACCATACCATCGCCCATGGTTCAATACCATGAGGGCGGACCTGTTCGTTATTCCGGTCTGCTAGATCTTGCGTGGCCTGACGCAACTTTTCATTGACGACTTCTTTCGCGTGCTGATAATGCTTCTGGACCTGCATGCTCCAACGACGGGCATCGCGATCGCGGGTCTGAGTGCAGCCGATCGGTATCGCCTCTTCAAGTGTCGATCGATGATCCCATCCATACGCCAGATAGAAAGGCGTTTCTCCTCGGACCCGATCAGTTAAAGAGTTGAGTGCGAATACCAGTCTCTCTGCATACTTATCCCAGTCACGTTGGTCCGGATCGGCCACATACATCTTGATCGCCCTTGTGATTGTCTGCACCATGCGTTCAGCCGATCCGTTCGCTTGCGGGCGATATGCCATCGTCGCGCTCTGCTTCTGGCCTAGCATGTTATTGAACGATCGGAACACCTCAGCCATAAAACCGGGTTCCCGATCGTGTCTGATAACTTCGCTGGCGCCGAACCTTCCGAACACACATTCCTCGTAACTCTGGGCGATCTGCTCCGCAGATCGGGATGCACTAGCCTTTTTGATCACCAGACTAGTGAACAGGTCGATCCAGATCAGCAGATCAGTGTTGCCGCGCGTCGATCTGGGCAGCGATGGTATGTGATCCATTGCTATCACCTGGAAAGGGTATGCAACGGGGTTACATTCGAGTTACATTTAGTGTTGGTGTACATGAGTACACTACGGTTGAGGTCAGTATTGACCGGTTTGAAAGGTTTCTAACCTTTGGTTATTTTAACCAATCAGGGCAGGGCCCCTTGGTGTGGTGGTGTGTCAGCCATCCACGTGTCGGTACACAGGTGTGTACACTACATTTTAGCTAGGTACGAATTTGGAATATTCTACTTAGTATTACATATAGTTTATATTAGCTTAAATTAATTTAGGCTAATTACATATTAAATATATTCAGTTTACATTTCACTCTAAAGTGCAGTCGCGCGACCTCGACCGGTCGCGCGTGCAGTGAGTGTCCTAGGTAAGAGGGAGCCCTCCCTTTACTTACATCCCGTAAAGGGAACACAGCCGTTAAGGCTAATTAGTAAACCAACCCGGGAATCTTGGCTCCGAGTAGGAGATCTCTCCTACTAGGCCCTTTATAAGGTCGTATCGGCTAAGTAGCGGTAGGCACCGCTTTAAGGAAGAGTCTTCCTCTTTGCGCTAGCCGCACCGTGCTTATACGCACCGGCTACATCTGGTAGCACTTGTAGTCAATCCAACACCTGTGTTGGTAGACTAAGGCATCCTCTGCAAAGGATGAATCAGGACGATTGGGATAGTTTGACCCTCGTCCAGCAGGAAGCCTTTAAAAGTCTGTTACCCTTAATCGGTGACGAAGGCTTGAAGCTCCTAGTGGAGCAGGGCCTTGAGGCCGTAATGGCAAGGGTAAATGCCCTCATCGCTCATGAGGCGAGTTGTAGTGGAGGTCGTTCCACGGGTGTGCGCCCCCCATTACCATTCAAAATAAAGGAGTTCACCGGGGAGAAAGGTGACAACCTTTACGTGTGGTTGCGAGAGGTCGAAACGGCCTTCGCCACAGCGAATGTGATCGCTGATCACTTGCAAGTGGGACTTGCACTGACCCATCTTACGGGCAAAGCCCGTACATGGGCGTTTACGTGCTCGGAGTCAGTCACGGACGTGTTCCCAACCTGGGAGGTCCTTAATCAGAAGCTTATGGACATGTCCGCAACGCCTGATCTGGTTTTCCAGAATCAACTGGCGTTTCGGAGGTGCCGTCAGGGCATTAGGGACCTGGAGGCATATATCCAGGAACTTAAGACCCTGTTGGCAGGGATGTACGCGAAGGCGTACGGGGACGATGTGTCCATTCCAGTGTTCATGGGAGGCCTGAGAGAAGTACCAGCACGTTTGGAGCTATTCCGAAGCCGATCACAATCCTTGGGGGAGGCGTTTAAGATGGCGGTTAACGCCGAGAGGAACTTCCGTTCCTCTAAGGTGGGTCCTGAACCCATGGACCTGAGTCAGGTCGAATTGGAGGGGAAACCTTCCGCTAAGAGTCACACTGACTCTTTTCCGCAGAGCTTCTAGTCGGAGCTCCTTGCAATGTTTCAGCGGCATGGACCGCTGAGATGCTTCCAGTGTGGGAGCACGGATCATCTGCGGAACAAATGTCCGCGGAACCCCCAGCGAGATACTCGCTTAAAAGGGCCAAGGGTTTGGAAGAAACCCTGGCCCAAGCCGTCGGGAAATGACGGCTCCCAGTAGGTGCGGGGCGCCCTACCGGGGGACCCCTCAGTGCTGTTAATCCCCAGGGTAGGGGACGACAGCACAAAGCCCCGAGAGAAACGGTGCTTTCTAGCACCGAGTTGGTGTACCAGCCAGGTTTGCTGGTAGTCCTTGCGGACGTGAAAGGCTTTGATAAGCCTTGGAGAGTCTTGATAGACTCTGGAGCGTCTGACAATTATGTCAGACGGGCTTCTGTTGAGAAGAGTCGGCTGTATGCCGAGGCCATAGAAGCACGTTCTCGTGACGTTGTCACGGTCCGTCTTGCGACGGGCGTACAGGTTTCCGTACCCAAGGTCTCGATTGACCTTAAGCCGAAGTTTGCAGACTTCGACAGCTTAGAACGTTGCCTAGTCCTGGATTTGGACTCGAGGTATGACCTCATTCTGGGCATGAAGTGGCTGGAACTCCACGAGGCGTGGATAGACTGGAAGTCTACGTCCATTGGCCCAACGCACCCGCGGTCGGGTGAAGAATTGGCGAGTCATGAGCCCACCTTTGCTCGATCGCAAAAGCGATTCTGGCGTGAGATGCCAGAGATTTGGATGTATGAAATGATCATTCCCAATGGCGTTAAGGAAGAGTTCCTTAACGAGGGGGATTCGGTGGTTAATCCCCACGCCGTTAACGGAGAGACTGATGAGTTGCCAGTGGTAGAGGTGGATTCCTCTGAGGTAACTCCAGTGGTAGGGGTAGAGACCCCTTTGGTTAAGCGCGAGGCGCTTCCATGCAAAGAGACCCGTAGTTTGTCTCTTTTGTACTTCGGAAATGATTTCGACCACGCCTTTATAGGCGAGACTGGCGAGTCGCCATTGACAGAGGTGGATTTCTCTGAGACGAATCCAGTGGTAGGGGTAGAGACCCCTGTGGTTAAGCGCGAGGCGCTTCCAAGCGAAGAGACCCGAAGTTTGTCTCTTTCGCACGTCGTAAATGATTCCGATTACGCCGATATAGGTGAGACCGGCGAGTCACCGGTGGTAGAGGTAAGGACCTCTGTGGATAGGCGCGTGGCGCTTCCAATAGATGGGGCAATTGACTCCCCCCATCTTGGTGTCGGGATGAGTCCCGAGGCCAGTAGTCAGCAGTCCTAAAGGATGCTGAATAGTGTGACAGGTGTTGTCACGGAAGGCGTAAGCCTGGAACAGTTGCCTGGGGTAGGCGAACTGTTGTCGTTGGAGGAGATGTCCTTCAAAGAATTTGAAACTTCTTTGAAAGCAGGTGAAATCGACGAGGTTGTCGTATTACGTCCGGAAGAGGAGTTGAACTCCTCATCCACGATGGACGAGTCAGTTTTGGTGCAAACCAAACAGGCATTGAATGCCCGAAGCGGCCTCAAGATCCTCGAGGATCCTGAGGACCCTTACCATTCCTTATGAAAGGAATTTGGAGATGTCATTAGTGACAACCCGCCGATGGGGTTACCACCGGATCGGGGAGTCCGACATGAAATTGATTTGGTTCCTGGAACCAAATACTGCGTCACTAGGCAGTGGCCTCTCCCCAAGGAGCAATGCGACGTCATCTACGCATTCTTCAAGGGGAAAGAAGAGGCATGGATGGTACGGGAGAGCAAGTCTCCCCACTCATCTCCCACTTTTTGTATTCGTAAACCGAACGGAAAGTGGTGCATTGTGCATGCGTACAATAAGCTGAATGCAGCTACTGTACCCATGCAGACTCCCATTCCTCGGAAGGATGTCCTCCAGAATAATATGGCGGGCTGTACTGTATACAGTGCCTTAGATCTGGTGGACGGGTATTATCAGGTGCTCATGCGAGCGTCCGATATTCCGCTTACAGCGGTCAGCACTCCTAGTGGCATGCTGTGGGAGTGGCTTGTTATTCCACAAGGGCTTTCAAATGCACCAGCGACTTTCAATCGATGGGTGACTCAACTCTTCCGCCCTCATAGGAAGTACGCTCAGACGTACTTCGACGATATATTCGTTCATAGTCGTGCGGAAGGCGACTCGTCTGATGTTCAGACGCACCTTATACACCTTCGAGCGGTGCTCGAATGTATGCGAGAGCATAAGTTATATGCGAACGCATCCAAATGTATATTTGGTGCTGAGGAGATTCCTTTCCTCGGATGCTTCATCGGTAAGGATGGAGTGCGGGAGGATCCCGCGAAGGTGAAAGCCATTGTGGAGTGGCCTACGCCAGTAAATCTTAGAGATTTACGGAAGTGGCTTGGATTAGCCAACTATCTCCACAAGTACAGAGAGAGCTACGCTGAATGGCGAAGCCATTGACCGACCTTCTTAAGAAGGATGTGGATTGGTGTTGGGAAACCGAACACCAAAAAGCTTTTGAAGCGGTTAAGGGGAGCTTGTTAAAAGCTCCCGTTCTTGCTCTCTCAGATTCTGGGAAACCATTTAGTGTCGTCTGCGACGCCTCCGATTTTTGCAATCGGATGTGCTTTGTTACAATAAGACGATGCAGGAAGGGAACGCGTAATTTCGTTTGAGTCGAGGCAGATTAAAGCTTCGGAACGGAATTATCCCGTTCATGACAAGGAGCTACTTGCAATGAAGTATGCTCTTGTCAAATTTAGGGTTAAACTACTCGTCTCAAAGCCGTTCGTGGATTATACTGACCACGCGTCCTTACGGACAGCGACAAAGTCGCCTCATCTCTCGCAACGGATGGCCCGTTGTCTCTCCTTCTTTGCGGAGTACAACTTTGAGGTTAAGTATAAACCTGGCAAGCAGAACGTGCTTGCAGACGCGTTATCGCGTCATCCCGATTACGAGCTCGCTCACGCGGCATTCATCACCTCGTCTGTGGTGGATCTCATACGCCAGGCGTATGAGAAAGACCCACAATGTGCGGCGCTTATCAGCGCGTTGGGTGGAAAGGTACTTGGATCGTCTGAGCCTACCCTGTCAAGTCGAGCTAAAGCTCGGTTACACCGTTACAGGTACTGTGACGGTTTGCTATATTATAGCACGAGCGCGGAGGACACTCCGCTGGTGGTAGTTCATCATGATGAGGAACTGAAGTATAGAGTCCTCTTTGATGCACATGACTCCCCTACCGGGGGTCATTTAGGTCGGGATAAGACCTACAGCGCTTTAAGAGCTTTGTATTGGTGACCCAACATGTATAAGTGGGTCGGTGTGTATATACGCACCTGTGAGACGTGTCAGAAGGTTAAACCCTCTGCAAGTTCAGCTGCGCCTTTGGCGAGCTTGTCGGTTCCAACGGAGTGTTGGAAATCCATTAGCATGGATTTTATCTTCGGTTTTCCGAAGGATAAGGCCGCGAACACCGGCATATTGGTCTTTATAGACCGTTTGAGCAAGATGGCTCACCTGGCGGCGGTGCCAGAGTCCATAAATGGACAAGGAACAGCGAAAGTGTTCCTAGACCGTGTCTTTCGACAGCATGGTCTACCCGATTCCGTTGTGTCGGATTGGGATCCCCGTTTTACGGGACAATTCTCGGGAGCGTTGTTTAAGGTGCTAGGCATCAAGCTCCCCATATCCACTGCGGATCATCCGCAGACGGACGGTCAGACGTACGGTCAGACGTACGGTCAGACGGAACGCGTTAATTGCGTTGTGGAGGATATTCTCCGGAGTTTATGTCCGGATTCTCCAAAAAGTTGGAGTGAGATGCTTCCGATGGTTGAATTTGCTATCAACAATTCGGTACATGCATCTACGGGGTTTATCCCGTTTTACGTGAACGGATTAGTGAATCAGAGGGCTCCGTTGACGCCACGTGTGTGTGGCCCAGGGCTTGAGGGGGGAGGATTCTCCGATGTCAGCCCTGTATCTGTGCGAAAGCACATCGATAAGTTTTTATCGACGCGCATTAGTGTCTTACGACACGTCTGCGATGCCATGGCGGAAAGCCAAGACAAGCAGAAGGAGCAAGCTGACCGCAAGGGGCGGCGTAACGAAAAGATATATAAAGTAGGAGAAAGTGTTTTATCAAAAAGCTAAAAATCTTCCTACACATGCAGTTTCAAATGTGTTGCGCAATAAACTTCGCCCCAGGTTTGTGGGGCCCTTCAAGGTATTAGCCTGAAAGGGCTTGTCGTATACCTTAGACATCCCGAAGGCTATGCGTACGCATCCAACCTTCTATGTGGGTATGCTTAATCCATACCGGAACCCTGAGGCGTATTCCCTCTCGGATGAGGGTGAGAAGCCGGATAGCCGAAAGGCACGACAGGTCGGAACATCTCCGACAGGGTTGAAATACGACCCTGAAGATCCGCAACGAGAGACTCGAGAGAGGCAAGCCGTCCCTCGATGCGTTCATTCTCACTCCCTTCGTTGCGGAGTTCCTCCTGAGCACCTTGGATGCGACGGCTGTGTCGATCACAGCGCTCGTGGAAGTCACGTCGCAATAGCGCGCCCCCCTCCTCCAGTGCTCTATACAGAGGGTACTCCACATTACCATGTGGAACGCCTGATGGCTCGACGCCATCACCGGGGTGAGACCCAGTACCTGGTGAAGTGGAAAGAGTATCCACATTCCCAGAGCTCGTGGGAATACGAGACTCCCCTGCGGCAGGATTGCCGTGACGTCGTTGACGCTTTCGAGCGGGAGAATCCCACTGAGAGTCAACGACCAAAGGGGCTGAAGAAGCCCCTTCACTCCCAGTAGTTGGGAGTTCGCCGGAGGCAGATGCTGTGCTTGCATTGCTCTCCGGCACCACATAGAGATCAGAGCGCGTATAATAGGAGGCAGGTAGTTGCCCTTGCGCTTTGGCCTGAGTATAGGCTAAGCGTAGCGCCCTCTCTACCCGAACGTCGTGTTCGGAAAAGCTGTT
>CM047585.1:1994750-2013467 GCA_026184515.1 Peronosclerospora sorghi | reverse complement strand
ATACGCAAACATTTGACGATGTGCCTGTATAATCATGTCGCTATCTGGCGCGATGTTCCGTCCAAGTGGCCTCCCAACAGCATACCCTACGTAGCGGCAGTCTCGCCTTTGGATATCGTGGTACGTCGGAAAATTAAACGCTGTATTGAGAAACATTTTTCTTTCAGTCCATAGTCTCCCAATTATTTCCATAACACGTGGTTAATACCATAGAAAGAGGAAGACTTCAATCCTGAGAACGAATCCGCTTGCGGGAGCGCTACTTCCGGGAATGCTTTGCTACAATTAGAACGGAGTACACAGGTTTTACAAACGTAAAAAGTATGGAAGGAAGCCTAGAGTTTAGACATCCTACTTAGTATTAACTATTGGGCTATTAAGGGGTGGAAATAGTAAATTTGGGGTGTGGAAATAACATTGCCCAGATTTTAGATATATATAGGGAGAGTCTGGTGTCAGACACACACACCCCTCACATAAAAGGGGAGGGGGGGTGTACGCAGCAAAGGGGGGGGGGTGTTCCTAGTCACGCCCATAATATTTTGTCTATTTAAAAGGAAATTTTTAAATTCACACCCTTCACCGAACTTTTTTACTAAAATAGCACAAGGAAAATTCACGTGTAAATTAAACAACTTTCCCAATATATATTGTATTACAGTAGAACCTGTCTAAACAAATATGCTCGGGACCGGGTCAAACGTATTCTTTTACGGAGGTTATTAAATTGTAGAGATGCGCAGCGGTGCGCAGCGGAACGCAGTACTGTACTTATGATCAGGGGCTGTGACTTCTCAATTTGCTAGCTACTGGTAAAGTCAAATTCAGAGAATACCCTCTACCATCCTTTCCTCCGATCCCGCCTCTTTTTTAACCATGGAAAATCCGGCCTCCCCGACTCCCTCCAACCAGCTACCGCGTGTCGCAACCGGCTCGAATTATGGGTCCACACGCAGTATCCAGCCATTCTCCACCACCTTCCACTCCCCTACTGCAAAAACGGGGGAATCGGGCTCTTCTGCCGATTCGGATCCTGATACACAGCCTGCCGTTTCTACAGCAACTTCTGCGCTTGCGCCCGCTTCGTCTGCTCTAGAGCCGGCCGAGATGGACGTTGATGTGGGATAGTCTACGACGTCTGCGCCTGTTTCGTCTCCCGATGCTACCTCGCTCGATGAGTCGATGGAACCTGCGATTCCTTCCGCCACCACCGCGCCGCCTCCACCTCATTCCGTGGATCCGCGTCCAGCGATGGCCGACGTGCTCTTGCAGCAAGAGGCCCTTCGTCGCGACAATGCTGACACTGACGCGGTGCGTCGTCGTGTGGAAACCCCAAAACCTCTCGCCTGTGATAACGAAGCAATTGAACGACAGTATGCCGCTGGTGGCGACTGGTCGCTTATTGCATCTCGAATGGAGCAAGCGCGCCCGTATGTGCTCCCTTGCGCCAGGTTCGATTTGGTGATCGACACTGGGCGCACTTTTGTCAAGACGCCGATGCACAAGATCATGGCATTGCTGTCAGGCACGCATCACGGCAACGAAATACTTGAAAAACTATACGGCACGTTCGAGATAGGTCAAGTATCGAAGCTCCCTGGCGAAAACCTGCGCGTCAAGGTGAAGTCGAAGGAGGCTTGTATTACCCTCGAACGGACGAAGGTGAACATTCTTGGGGGTGTCTTCAAGTTCAAGGAGTTTGACGTACTTGGCAGCAAGTACTTCATCGATATCTCGAACGTCGACTCGGACACCACCACGGAAGTGATACTGCACCGCTTGTTTCTTTTGGGTTGCAAACCAGTCTACGACACGTTCCGCGAAGTCAACCTCGCGACTGGAATTACGTCTGCTACCTGGCGCGTGTACTTCCTGAGTACGAATTGTCCAAGTCCCTTGATTGTGAACGGATCGATTTGTGACCAGATCCTGTTCGACAACAAGCTGCACCCCGTACATGGCAAGAACGCGCCGTTCCGATCTGAGCGCTTGCCGTTTGGTTATCGCTCACACCACGCGGTCGACCTCGCGACGGCCGACGGCGAGTTTCCTCGTCCAGAAGAGCCAAGTGATTCTGCTTCAAGTTTGCAACAGAAACCAACACAATCCTATGCGCAAGCCGTGACCACCAGGCCAAAGAAAATCTCGCTCCAGAAGGCAGTTGGGGAGTCTAAAAAACGAGATGGTCAGCTGCAACGCGGAGCTCAGCATGTACAGCAATCTGCTGCCAACCAGCTTGTACAGCATCCAAGTAACCGAGAAGATGCGCTGTCGATATCGACCTTAAATGATTCAAACAGCAAGATATCGCCTCCAGGAAGTCCGAAGCCATTGTCTTCATCAATGCCTCTCTTAACAGACGGCTTCACCACCGTAGTGAGCAACCGGAAGAAGCGCAGCCGCAGTGGTAACGACTTCTCTGCTCTTCTGGTGAAACAGCAACCGCTGCCACTGGACGGCATTGCCACCAAGAACTACTTCCAGGCGCTCCAGTCGATGGAAGTCACGTTCGAGACAAAAAACGCAACTGCCGACCCAAAATACGGCGTGCGCCACCAAATCGTACCGGTGGACGTGAAACGTCCCGATGCAGCATGCGTAGTCACCGAGTCCGCGTTCTTCATTGAAAAGCATCACACAAAGATCAAGAAGGCATCGAAGGCATCACCTCTTTCGGAGGTAACCGAATCGATGCTAAACGACGAGAACACGGCACTGCTCGACACCCTCCCAGATCGTCTCGTGGAAGCGGACAAAAAGGTCGATGGTGCTTGCAAGCTGATCGAAAATGCAACAAACCCGGACCACATCACGAAGAAAGCGGTTGAGTTTCCGCTCGCCTTTAACAGCGCAATATCGCTGAAGATGGCTGGAAGTGAAACATCAATCGCGGAGCTTGCACAACTGCACGTGATAAACCGAGTCCTCTGCGCGACAAACCCGGGTGAAGACACGACCTTCGCAAGCAAATGGAAGAAGTTGATGGGGGCTGCTGTGCCGTCGAAGCGTCTTGATATCTTTAAAGCTTGCGCAAAATGGTGGACCCACTCTGACTCAATCATGGAGCTGTCTCGCGCGTCCACGGCGCTGGGCTTGTTTGATCTTGCGCTGATGGCAACCGCGCCAACTCTGTTTAAAAATGATCACTGGATCCAGTACATCACTGGTCAGCCCGTCGAGTGGATTACTGCACATTACACGCGTTTGCTGCACCCGAACACTCTCCTACGGCTCCTGCGCTCAGACCTAGGTTCACACTGCATGCAGCAGTGGAGAGAGGTGCAGTGGCAGGGTCAATTGCTTGATGACCTTGAGTCGCTGCAACAGCAGGATGGATTCTACCCGGACGACTCTTCAGTGCTGAAACTCCACGCTGCAGGAGAAGGCACGGTGACGACGGTCGCTGGATGCCTCGCCAAACGTTGCTAAAGTTTTCTCGAACTCGACAACATGGAGCAACATCAATGTTGTCACCGTGAACACTAATGGCATCAAGAAAAACGGACACTTGTTTATCGATAGCGTGATCTCCAAGAACTCGTTGTCGTGTGTCCAATAAACCAAGTTCGCAGACAGCACGCATCTTTCTAACTTCCAGTTTCAACTGGACTCAAGCTTCAAGCATAAGGTCTTCGTGGACGATCCCAACACCCACCTCCATCGACCCACGCGAAGAAGTAGCAATGGGGTCCTCACCGTGCTCCTCTCTGACTTCCCAGGATTCGATTCAGCTGTTGTTATCACCACTCTGTCAGTCGCAGGTCGCTACCTTGTAGTAAAGGTGATGGTTGAGAGTGCTCCCATCTACATACCCAACGTCTATGCGTCTGTCGACCTCAAGAAAAGCAACAATTCTTCTCGAGCTTGGAAACCGAGGGGTTCGAGGATTACTCCACTCACTTTGTGCTGGGCGATTTGAACACCCCATTGGACCCACGACTCGACTCTTCATCACCCAACCTGCGCTATGACCCTGGTCGATCTAGCTGTCTCGAATGGCTAGCAAAGCTGGGCGTCACCGATGCAGGGAGGATCCATTTCGACAACAAGCGCGTGTTCACTGGCCGTTTTCCCCGGAAGAACAGGCTGGACTACATCTTGCTGTCCGAGACATTTTGCGACCTCTTCTACTACCAATCCAAGTATTTTCTTACAAAACATGCTGGCGACCATCTTGCTCACAGTGTGAGCTTCCGGTCAGGTAATCAGCTGCACGGTCGTGGCTATTGGAAGTTCCCGAGGTATCTGCTGGAGTATCCAGTGGTGGTATCTGCGATCGAGAAGGAAGCCGAGATGTCCGTGACGAGCTGCGCACCTCTTTGAGCCCGGGAAAAGTGTGGGAGAAGTGGAAGTCGAGCATCAAGAAGCAACTACAAGACGTACAAAAGAAGATTCGAGCGCAATACACAAGAGCTATTGAAGACGCTCGAATCCAGCTCGATCAAGCCGCAGCTCGATATAGCCCTGCGTCTGACAGCTCAAGTCGTGATCTCTTCGACGAAGCCATGAGAAACTACAGGGAGACAGTCACGCAGACGAGCCAGTACAATCAAGACACTGCGTTAGACTTCCAAGCTTTTAACGCTGAAAAGTCGACCAAGCACTTCTTCCGTCCACTAGATACACGCCTGAGACGAGTCTCGATTGAGGAAGTCATGACACCAAGTGGGAGTGTCTCGGGAAATCCTCTTGAGATTTCGCTCCGTTTTCTAGAGCACTGGGGATCTAAGATGGGGGACCCCAACACTCCAGCGGAACGATCTCTTCCACCAAACTACGTACTTCAACGCAAGCTTCTCCGATCGATAGTGCGCTTCGTCCCTGAGGTAGACCGCGCAATTCTTGACGCTGAAGTCACGGCTTCGGACCTTGCAAGCGCGATCCGTCACATGAAGGCGACCTCTGCACCGGGTATGGACGGCCTGTCTGCACGGTTCTACCAGGTAGCCCCTGATGTATTCGGGGAATGCTTGAGCATCGTCTTCAAGGATCGCCTCAGCCGTGGTGTACTTCTTCCATCTCAGCGCAAGTCTGCTGTCGTTCTTTTTCACAAGAAGGGATCGCGTGCCGAACCGGGAAACTACCGACCTATCGTACTAGTACCAGTCGATGTGAAGGTATTGTCAAAAGCGTTGACGCATCGGTTGCAAAGCGTCATCCCTGATTTAATCCATCCCGACCAAAAGGGCTTCGTCAAAGGGCGATCAATCCACCACCACGTTCGGTCCCTCGTGGATCTGCAAGACTTGGCAACCAGTCGAGACGAAGAAGCGTATGCGCTCTTCCTGGACTTCCAGAAAGCTTTCGACCGCGTGAATTGGGACTACATGTTCCGGTTGCTCGAGCGAATGGTATTTGGGACAACGTTTATTCAATGGATCAAGCTGCTGTACACCGACCCGCAAGCGCATCTCCTCATCAACCAAAGCATACAGCCTGCGCTGCATCCGACGAGAGGGGTGAAACAAGGCGACCCTTTGTCGGCTCTGCTCTTCGTCTTGTCCATCGAACCGCTTGGCAACTTGCTCAGCTCGCATGATGAGTACGGAGTGTGCCTGAATGCCGATCACACTGCCACGAGTATGTTCTTCGCAGATGACTCGACTCTTCTGGGCAGCTCGATATCAAACTTACAGGCTCAGCTTGAGCTCGTAGAGGAGTACTGCAAAGGCTCTGGCGCGCAGCTCAACATGTCTAAGTCGGTGCTACTGGATCTGAACCGGAATCACGAGTGTCCTAGACTGCTTGGTGTACAAGTACTTGGTCGCTTAGACACAGTTAAGTATCTCGGTATTCCGTTCGGGTTGGCACCAGTGAATGACCACATCGTAGAGCTTCTCGAGCAGCGTTTCTACGACGGCTTCAAGATGTGGTACCGGCGCGCGAGGACACTTCGTGGTCGGCTTCTGGTTGCACAAACAATGGTGCTTTCCCGCTTCTGGAACTACACACAGAAAGTATCGATTCCAACTGCAGTAGTGAAGCGGTGGCAGTCGATGCTGAACCGCTTCGTGCTTAGTCGATAGCATAATCGAGACGCGTCACATATCCAGCTTATCCCGCAGGAATTCTTGTATCTGCGTAAAGGCGACGGCGGTCTTGGTATCCCCGGTATCGATGCACAGCTCAAGCGACAACGTATTTCTCTGCTGCTGCAGTTCGTGAGTGCTGCGAGTGATACATGTGTGCGAAACTGGACGAAAGCTGTCGCCGAGTTGCTAACATCAGCACTTCCTCGCTACGGAGGACGTCACGGCTTGGACTTTCTTGTAATTTCCCCACTTCGGCATGGAGCCATGATCAAGTCGAGTCTGACCTCGCCGTGGTGGAAAGCGACATGGACCTGGTGGTACAAGACTCACTGGGAGCTAACGTGGCACGACCTTCCTTTGAATGAGCACGCGTCGTATGGTCTTCATCAGACGATTTGGTTCCACTAGGACCCCAGACTGCACTATGAGCAGGCCACCAGGACACACACCAGCTCACCATATCGATGCTGTATTGGAATGGTTCCCGAACCGCAACGCAGCTTTAGGCATGCGCTCGCTGGCTGACTTCATGCATTATGGTTGTTCTTGGCCGGTAGAACAAGACTTTGTGGAGAGACACATCGACTTTTCGCACGCGTCTACGACACCTGGACAACAGCTAAAGTGGCTGCGAGTGCTGTATAAGGAGGCCATGAATATTTTCGATCGGCTTGGTGCGATCCAGCTTGATCTGGAGTCCTTGAACAGTGCACGGCGCCTTATACCTTATCTGGGCTGCATGAGTGGAGTAAAACTATGCTTGGTCCCATCGATCCCACGGACGGCTCTTCTTCGCATGGTATGGACACCAAAAACACCGACGAAGCCACATCCAATGTCAGTTAACTCCCAGCATGTTGGTGACGCACAGATCAAGGCATATGTCCAATACAGCTAACACTGGCGAGTGATATTGCTACCCGTGTTCGAAGACTTACAGTTTCGTCTCGCGTTTCGACTCCTACCCGTTCTCTCACGATTCTGGTTCCTACAGCAGTCTAACCCAAGCATCATCTACTGTGTACGCGACGGGTGCAACGCAGTCGAGACAGAGAAGCACCTGTTCTTTGAATGCACACTCGCGACGCAGCTATGGGAGCAAATTGGCATACTTATGCTGCCGTTCTTTCGGTCACGGCCCACATGGCTCGCTATCGCACTCGGGACGAAACCACTGGTACGGGACAACTGGAAGGAGAGTTAAGCGGTGGTGGGTGATTTGTGGCACACCCTTCGCGCGGTGACGCTCTACTTCCTCTGGTCTGATCGAAATCGGTCTTTTTTCGACGGAAGACAGCCTACACCATCGGCCCCTGCGCTTCAATTAGTCTTTACGAAGTTCGTGGCGCACACTCGATTCTTCAAAGGACGGCTATATGAGGATGAAGAAAAACTGGCCTTGGTCAAGGTTGTGCGCGCAATGAGGTCACATCCGGCTTTCAGTTGGTTTACTGACCTCCATCCGGGGATCATCAAAATACGACATCTACATTGAATAAAAGAGAAGCTGACACCGATGTGCGCCGAAGATGCACATCATGGCGATCAACCATATAGACCACTGCACCAAATCATAACAACTCGACGGAACGTTTCCTCTACAATTAGTTATTTCGGATTTTTTTACAACGTCAGAAGATCGACAGACGGTATAGTATACCTGTATACTACAAATATTTATATAATAGTACGTATTTAAGCTAGGTAGATTGAGTAGTCTCTCCGTCTAATTCTAGCAATAAAGACAACTTTCAATTGATCAGGGGCTGTGAAATGTAACCCTCAACTAACCACCAACAAACAAACAACCAACAAAACCGCACAAAGCCCGCAACATCCGACCACACCAACCACAGTTTGACAGCAGAAACCAAAGATTCCAAGGGCTGGAGCACAGCACACAACCATGCCGAACAAGGTCCGCCTTGCCTTGTGTGAGCACAAGCAGAAGAACCCTTCGCTTACGGAGAAAGAGCTGATTGCTTGGGTGGGGACCAATCACCACCTCAAAATCAGCCAAGAAACGGTCTCCAACACGCTCAAACGTTCGGGCGAGATCCTCCAAAGGCGTCCACATCAATCTTGAGCAGAAGCGGCAAAAGACCGTAAATTATCCTGAGATGGAGAAAGCGCTTTTTGAGTGGTTTACGGCTCATGAGGACCAGGTGAACGTGAGCGGCGATCTTCTGAAAGAAAGCACTAGAAAGATCCTTGATCGTCTTTACCCAGGTCACGAGAAATTCGAGTTCTCAAACGTCTGGCTTGAATCATACAAGACACGTCACGGCATTCGGTCCGTCCGTCGCTTTGGCGAGAGTGGTTCCGTCAACAAACAACTCATCGAGGATGAGCGCCCAAATATACGTGAAGTGCTCGACAAGTATGCACTCAGTGACATCTACAACATGGATGAGACGGGACTGTTCTACAGGATGCAGGTTTGTTAAAAATTTCCATTCAATTCAATTGTGATAAAAATTGCTCTAAGCATGTCACGTTTCAGGCAGATCACTCGCTTGCAACCAAGCAGCTTGAAGGGCGCAAGCAGCACAAGGAACGGCTGACTCTTGCCGTTTTCTGCAATTCCGATGGTTCAGAAAAGCTTCCCCTTTGATCCATTGGGAAGTCAAGGAGCTCCCACTGCTTCAAGAACATCAATCTGAACAATCTCGGTTGCGTGTACCGCAACAATGTAAAGGCTTGGATGACGCAAATTATTTTTCTTGAGTGGCTCAAATCGTTTGATCTTCGAATGTCTGACAGAAAAGTTATTTTGATTCTTGACAATTGCGGTGCACATGTTCCTCTTGACGACATTCCGTCCCGCATTCAGCTCCGGAACACTACTGTGTTCTACCTGGCACCAAACACCACATCAAAGCTGCAGCCCTGCGATGCTGGGATTATCCGGAACATCAAGTCCTACTACCGCCGCGCTTTCAACCGCCTTCTCCTGCAGCGTGTGGAGGACAAACTTCCTAATCCTGAGAAGATCGACATTCTTGAGGCAATCAGGATTGCAGTCCCCGCGTGGAAGAACGAGGTGAAGGCAGAGACCATTCCAAACTGTTTCCGCCACTGCCAGATTCGCAGCACGGCACCGGAGGATCAGAAGAAAGTTTTGGAAGAGGAGGAGCTTCTCGACCAGGAGGTTGTGGCCGAGCTGGAGTCACAGATTCACCGCTTCCGCTACGCCAATCCCATGGATGTGCGTAACCTCCTCAACTACAGCGAGGAGGGTGTTGTCACCTACGCACCTACCTTGTACGAGGTGATTCCGCATCACTTGGTGCCGGAACCCCTGGAAGAACAGGCCGATGACGATAAAAGCCAAGAGGTCGCCATTGTTCCGGTATCCGAGGCACAGGAAATGATACGTTCACTGGAAACATTCTGGCTGCAGCAATCTGACGTGAACGAGCTCTTCATGACGGCCCTCCAACGCATGAAGAACAAGGCTGCAGCGATAAATACCAGCCAGATGAAGCAGAAGGGCATACGTGACTTTTTTTTAGCGTGTTTGAATAGCGACATATAGGGCCAGGTATATAGGATATTTTTTACATAAGTTGTGGGACTGAGAAAATTTATCAAATATCACATTACGGATGTTTATTAATTCCAATATGGGGACGAGCTCGGGACCGGCAATAAATATTTGTTTGCGGAGGTTATTAGTTTAACCAGTAACAATTTAGACAAGTTGTACTGTAGTAGCCAAAAAGGGAAAGCTGACATTTTAACAATGCAGAAAATTACTCCATGGGTAGTGGCCCTAGATAATGTTGTATGATCGATTTATGTTGCTAATCATAGTTCGTGCAACGTTAGCCGTTACTTCACTTACAAACGTAAAAATCGTAGCTCTGGATGCAGGTTTATGAAAAGAAAGCTGCGCCCGTGTTTCGGTTTGCGAATTTCGAGACACAAGTGCTCACGATGACGCATGACAATCATGCCATGGAACTGGCCATGGCATTGTCTCTAAATGAGTACGACTGTGTCGTGGCCATTGGAGGCGACGTCAGTTTATACGAAAGTGCGTACACATGTTGTGTTGTGTGTAATGGGGTGCCATTACATAATTGGTATTCAAGTTAGAATATCACAGTTTAATTTCAGACGCGTTGTCTGAAATTTAAATAAGAGATTATAAGTTATTATAATCTACCAAGGAAAAGTCGATTCGGTATAAATACCAAATCTTGCAGGTTAACTAATAGTACAGTTAGTTGAATACTTGATATTATTATATTAATTAGTTAGTTACTATACCATTAGCCTCTAAACCACCCATTAAATAAACACTCTTAATTTTGCGTTCTTAGACTCAAGTAAATAGTTATATTTACTTTTAGTATAGGATTAGTTGTTATCAACTAATCCTGCCCTAATTGTATTGCGCGCTTCCTCGCAATTAAAGTGTAAGCCTGTAACAGGATCAGTCCTGTTACACCTGGTAGCACTTTGTGGTCCGTCTTAACGACCACAGTTCCGTTCCGCTAGTCAACTAGCGGAGCGAAGATTAAGAGCCGCTCGGCATCATGTCGCGAGACATGACGCCTGCCGAGCAAGAGAGAACGCTGGAAGTGGTGAATGAACACTTCCCTCACTTCTCGTCGCGTAGTAAAGACGCGACGGTGGAAATGGTTCGGTCCATGGGGACCGACATCATTACCTTCATCCAGGCTAAGTCCCCGGAAGAAGTGATACAGGTGGTGAATCGCTTTAGGCAAAACAACCTAGGAAATCCAGAAGGGCCCGCGGTAGAGGCAGCGCGGACCGCAACTGCACCGCAACACATAGCGTTGAAGTGGTAAAGGCGAGAGTACTGCCCTTTACCGGCGAAGGGGGCGAGCCCCTTCGTAGATGGTTCTCAGAGGTGGAAGATGCCATCTCTGCGCAAAATATTGTTGACGAACGTCAACAGGCGTACTTCGCCACAACATGTCTAGGCGGCAGAGCCAGGTCATGGGCGATGAGTAGCAGAGCCAGGTCATGGGCGATGAGTAGCAGAGCCACTGATGACTCTGCGTTCCTGACTTATCAGGAATTAAAATCTGAGCTAAAGCTAAACTTTGAAGCTCCAGAAATGGAGCTAAGTAGTCGGCAGGAGTTCATGGAACTCCGGCAAGGTAAGCTTGACCTTCAAGATTACGCTCAGAAGACGCAATATTTGCTGTCAAATATTGTGTATGAGCCGGTGCCCCCTGCTATGCAGGTCACTGGCTTCATGAAGGGACTCAATGATGGTCCCGTCAAACAGAATCTCTACCGGCACCCGCCAGAGACTCTAAGGGATTCCATTGATATGAGCATCCGTGAGGAGTTCAGGATGCGATCAGCGTCATCGCATGCTGGGTACAGCCGAAGGGCTCAACAGCCCTTCGCTTTTAACATGCCGCAACGGCATGTCAACAATCAGCAGTAAGGCAGACGAATCTCACACTTCGTCTCAAGAAACAGCCACCCGCGCCAGAGCATGGGCGGTGGAGGTCCAGAGCCAATGGACCTATCGGTTGCGGTTGCTTCGAGCAACCGAAATTTAAGAAGAATATTCGCTGCAATCGATGCGCGAAATGGGGCATTTTGCCCATGAGTGTATGGCACCGCGTCCAGTGCCACGCAGTCAGCGGACGGAACCGTTCGCTGCACGGCGACACCAACAGGGACATCACCCTGTTGGTGCAAAAAACGTAGAACACCAGTAGGGGCGGGGCGCCCTACTGGGAATGTTATCCCACATGCCGACATAGGGTATGTGAGGGTAATAGCCCCAGACGGGACTATGTCCTGTCAAAAGGTGCAGGGTGATGATAATCCTCTTATCACCCTGGAGGTTAAGCCGCACGGGATCGATGTCCCCATGCGAGCTTTGTTTGACACAGGAGCGTCAAACAATTTCGTTAGAACTCAGAGTCTAACGCTGTTGAGCTTCGTGGAGGTAGAAACCCCACGAAGTATGTTGTCAGTCCGGTTAGCAACAGGTGCAACCGTGACTATTCCAAAGCGTGTGATTAAAACACGCTTCGAGTTGAATGAACTGTCATTCGAGGATAATTCATCGTCCTCGATTTAGATGGCAAGTTCGATGTGATACTTGGAATCCCATGGATGTCCAAGTTTAAACCTTCGATCGACTGGGTTAACCTATCGATCGACTGCGGCGGATGCACAGGATCTGATCACCCTGTGTGTAATCCGGCTGTATCAGAGGATATAACCGCAGCGTCAGACAGTCTGGTGGATAGCAATGGCACCACCAGGTCTGTTCTGACACGATCAGCGTAAGGTACCTTTGCTAATGAGAGTCCAGAGGGACTACCACACGCAGCAGAAGAGTAGTTGCGTGTTCGAGAGAACCATTCCACGGATGATAAAGACCACCGTGACAATGAAGTGATATCCACGGTGGGAAACACCCACCGTAAAAATGAAATAGTATCCAGTGGGAAATACCCACTGTGCGACCGAAGGTTCCAACACGCCGAATGAATTCCGTGTTGATGAGAGTGAACTCACGATCGAGTGCAATCGTAAGCACAAGTCCGTGGTGGCCAGTGCCCACCACGTTGCGTTAGCCATGCACACGGGTGATAAAGACCACCGTGTCGCAGAACAGGCGGCCGATCAGACGAGCACATCTGATCGCCAAAATTCAATGGTAGGCAGTGGCCACCATGATGATGATTATTTGCACACGGTGAATCGTAATCACCGTGTAGCAGTCAATCAGACGAGTGCGTCTGATTGCATGGGCAGTTCCGTCGAGACGATCAATGTCTTGACGAAAACGGAGAACGGATTAGCTACCCAGTCTCTGTTGATGGAACACCCTCCGAAAGAAGGTTCGGGGGTGATGGCTCTTCCAGCGCTAAGCTGGAAGAAGTTTATGAGAAACTTGCACGATGATCAGATCGAACAGATCTGTATTATCGTAGCAACAGATGATGTAGTGGATATTCGTGAGCGAATATCCACATTACAAGTGGAAAACATTAGGAAAGAGGTTCCCAATGATCAAACCAAAGTTCAGCGCTTTGAAGCGCAGAGCTGGGAGTCGCTTAAAGCGAACTTCCCATTTTATGAGGTACTTCGGGAATACGCTGACGTATTCCCAGAAGAAGTACCTAGCGAGCTCCCTAAGGATAAGGGAACTCGTCATGCGATTGACCTCGTGCCAGGCACGAAGTATTGTGTTACGCGGCAATGGCCGTTGCCGCGTGATCAGGTAAAAGCAATCGACGAGTTTTTGGAAGCTCTTCGTAAATCAGGCGAAGTGCGGGAGTCTATCTCACCGCACTCTACCCCCACCTTTTGTGTGAAGAAGTCCACAGGTGGGTGGATAATCGTTCACGCTTACAACAAGCTGAACGCATCGACGGTACCGGCGCAGACGCCGATACCGCGAAAAGATGTCATCATTGATGGCATGTGTGGGAGCACCATCTTTAGTGCTCTCGATCTAAGAGATGGATTTTATCAAATCCTAATGCGTGAGAAGGATATCCCTCTCACGGCGGTAAGCACCCCAAGCGGCATGCTTTGGGAGTGGCTTACTATGCCGCAGGGGCTTCGAAATGCCCCTGCTACGTTTAACAGATGCGTAACGCATCTATTACGCCCGGTGCAAGAATTCGCACCGAGTTATTTCGATGACGTGTTCATCCATAGTAAGGGTGAACACGATAAAAGCGATGTAGATGTCCATAGGGAACATCTACGTCGAGTGTTAGAGCTTATGCTTACGCATAAGCTCTATGCAAATCTGAAGAAGCGCACCTTTGGTGCACCTGAGATACCCGTTCTTGGATGCTTTTTGGGCAAGAACGGGGTGTGTCCTGATCCAGAAAAGATCAGGGTAATCGTTGAATTGCCTACGCCAAACAACGTTAAGGAACTTCGAAAGCTCCTTGGGTTGGCAACATATTTGCACAAGTATTCGTACAACTATGCTGGGTTGATACGACCTCTTTCTCAATTACTTAAGAAAGATGTCGAATGGCATTGGGATACCCAATGCCAAGATGCTCTTGATGCAGTCAAGAAAATCTTGACTGAAGCGCCTGTCTTGGCTATAGCCGATAACGAGCGTCCGTTCCACGTCGTTTGCGACGCGAGAGATTTCGCTATCGGCTGTGATTTGATGCAGCGTGATCACGATGATCGTGATCGCGTAATATGCTATCAATCGCGTCAGTTGCGACCAGCCGAGCGCAACTATCCAGTGCATGACAAGGAACTACTTGCCATGAAGTATGCACTGGCCAAGTTTCGGATCTATCTATTGGGAGATAGACCGTTTGTGGTTTACACGGACCATGCGTCGCTACTCACGGCCGTGAATTCACCACACATTTCTCAAAGAATGGCTCGATGGCTGTCATTCTTTGCTGAATACAACTTTACGGTTGAATACAAACCCGGAAAGTTGAACGTGATACGGATGCGCTATCACGAATGCCCGATTACGAGACGAAACCGTCCTTAACCGAAGGTGCCAGTGCAAACGCGATCCGTTGCACTGCTTTGTCGTCGTCAATTATACGACAAATACGCGAGGCGTACAAAAAAGACGAGGAGACACGTCTGTTGATTGATTACTTAAGTAATCAATGAAGTGAGAAGCGCGACTAACTCCCAGAGTTCCTCCGCGCTTGCGTGCATCGATATCGACTGCACGATGGTCTGCTGCTTTACAGCACAGACCAAAAAGATGAAAGTCGCATCGTCGTTCCAAACGACGATGATCTCAAACATCAAATTATGTTTGAGTATCATGATGCACCGATTTCGGGGCATCAAGGTCGAGAGAAGACATACGCTTCTCTCGCACGTGACTTTTACTGGCGAAACCAGTACAAGTGGGTACGGAAATACGTACGCGCTGGCGAGATTCGCCAGCGCGTTAAGCCTGCGCAGTCTGCCCAGGCTCCGCTGCAATCTCTGCCGGTTCCGACAGAGTGTTGGAATTCCATTTCAATGGACTTCGTATTCAGTCTTCCACCCGACAATAGTCGGAAGACCGGAATAGTGGTCTTTGTAGACCGTTTCAGTAAGATGATACATCTTACTGCAGTATCAGCGAACGTAACCGCCGCTCAAACAGCGCGGATATTCGTTGATACGGTATTCCGTTTGCACGGAATGCCGGAAGACATTGTCTCGGATCGAGATCCGAGATTTACAGGACGTTTCTGGCAAGAAACGTTCTCATTGTTGGGAACCCAGTTGAAGATGTCAACTGCGGACCATCCGGAAATGGATGGGCAGACGGAACGGGTTAACCGCGTTCTTGGAGAATGTTGCAATCATACGCACACGCCTTTGAACAGTGGAGTGCTACCTGTCACTCACTGAATTTGCGATTAACAATTCGGTGCATGCTTCAACTAAGCATACACCGTTCTACGTGAATGCCTTAAGGCATCCACGAACCCCAGCTTTACTTGGCGGTACCCCAAATCTAAGTGGGGGAGGGACCCGCTCAAATTTCGAGCGAGTCAATGCACAAGTTGCGACTGCAACTTGTGAACAAAACGATGGCCCTTCTACTGAAAGTACAGTAGAAGCGGAAGCAGCTTCAATGAAACTGAAGGTGCATACGATGAATATGTGTCTGCAGCAATGGCTGCAGACAACGAGGACAATGCACCTACTGCTGATAAAGCAGTAGATGAATTAGTATTACAGCGCCAAGCTGTAATACGCTATATAAAAGATGCACTTGCCTCTGCTTTTGATAAGCAGAAGCAAAATGCAGAAAAACAAGTAAGGAAGAACAAAAATTCCTTTCTGAAAGGTGAATTGGTATTATTAAGTAGTACCAATTTGCCTACACATGCAATAAGCAACTTCCCTACACGGAAGTTGCTTTCTAAGTACATTGGACCTTTCAAGGTCCAAGAGATTCGGGGGAATGCCTATACTTTAGACATTCCCACAGCAATGCGGCTCCACCCAACATTCTATGTTGGGCGGCTCAAGCCGTATCATTCGTCTTCGTCTTACGACGAGACGCAGAACCACGGAAGATACCGTGCTTCTCCAAGTCTCCCAAGAGAGACTTGTAATCGGCTTCCAGCCGTTGATGAGCAGAGCGGAGAGTCGTTACCTCCGCCTTCGACTGCTCAAGATCAGCCTTGTGCCGATCGATCTCTTCCTTACAGCGGGAAAGCTCGATGTACAGAAGATCATTCTTCTGCTGAAGGGCAGTGTGCGCCCCGAGGATGTCGCGGACATTCTCGCGAAGAGACTGATATGTCTTCACAGAGTGAGACATATCGCTGCTCAAGGAGGAACAACCCTCCTCGAATTTGCGGAGCAAAGAACCATGCTCCGCAACAACATCGGCGAGGGAATTCTCAACCTCCGCCACCCCTGATTATCGATCAGGGGAATAAGCGATACATTCTCGAGGTCTTGATCTCGAAGCGCTGGGTTCCTTCGAAGAAGGGGCAGCGTACCGAGTACTTAGTACGCTGGCTGGGTTACCCCCAAGAGTTCGACTCTTGGGAGCTGATTGAGGTTCTGAGGGCCGACCCCCCAGACCTTTTAACTGAGTTTGAGAAGGAGTCTCAAACTCATAATGCGAAGTAGCATCAACACTAGGTGTTGATGCATTTAGGGCATCGATTAAGCCCTGAATTTCGGTGGGTACGGAAAAACCACCGTACCCCCGCAACTCCTCCTCTGACAGACGAGGAGCGCCCTGCGGACACCGCGGGCAAACAAGGTGAGCAGGGACACCACAGTTCAACCCTTCTTTGATGCAAGCAAAATGGATGTATTCCATTTTGCCTGTTCGTGAGTGCTTTAAAAAGCGCTCGCGCATTACGTGAACTTTATTCACGTAATCATCTGGGCTTTTGTTGTAGTTGTCAACAAAAGCATTCCAACTCTGAGTCAGGGCGTCTTTATCGTCCCTGTTCTTCCTTGACCCTTTCCGGCTCAAATAATATCGAACCTGGAAAAAGAGGTCAATAAGGTACATACGTCTATCGTCTGTACTTCGATCGAATCGACGTGACTGGATGTCTTTGCAGTCATCCAGCACGTTGATATAGAACAACGCATACTTGCAGTCCCGTTTACGGTGACCGCCACTGTTGGGGGCAATAGCCCAGCCAGGGGTCCAAAACCCCACTCTGTACGGAACATGTGGTTCCGTACGATGATACGCTTTAGAAGCGTCAGGCGCCGCTTCTGTTCGAGCTCTTTTAGCAGGCGGAGCACCGCCTGCTTTAACACCACGCGCCGGGGTTAAATCACCCCGACGTGGAGAAGTACTTGGTACAGGTGAGGCTCTGCGTTCCCGCAACCACCTGTGATGATCATTGTCGCTGTCATAGCAGACAGCGAAACCAGAGTCGTCATTGCTGTTAGGCGATGAGCACCTAGCGAGTTTCGACTCGCTAGATCCTTTAGTGGGGACAGCTGTATCCCCATCACTTTGTTCGGAGTCAGAACTCCCGAACATGGCCCTCTTGGCAACACGCCATTCGGAAGTTGCCATCGTGCGAGATGTTGCATTAGCAACATCTCTCTGTTTCTTGCCAGATGCCGCCTTAGCAGCATCTGTTGTCGAAGACGGTACGTCTTCCGACCTTTGCGTAGTTGACGCTGCTAATGCAGCGTCACAGTTGTCACTCAACACCTCAGCACCTAGTGCTGAGGCGGAGGAAGAAGCTCCTTCATTGTTTTCAGCAGCGCTCTTTAGAGCGCCGCCGTGTGCTTTGACCATCGACTCGATGGTCAATCAGTTCGTGAATGAGAAATTCCGACCAACAAGTGCCACCTATGATTGGCCAAAATAAGAACTATTATTGGCCAACCACCTTAAGTGGGGGGTGATGTAATGGGGTGCCATTACATAATTGGTATTCAAGTTAGAATATCACAGTTTAATTTCAGACGCGTTGTCTGAAATTTAAATAGGAGATTATAAGTTATTATAATCTACCAAGGAAAAGTCGATTCGGTATAAATACCGAATCTTGCAGGTTAACTAATAGTACAGTTAGTTGAATACTTGATATTATAATATTAATTAGTTAGTTACTATACTTTTAGCCTCTAAACCACCCAGTAAATAAACACTCTTAATTTTGCGTTCTTAGACCTAAGTAAATACTTATATTTTCTTCTAGTATAGGATTAGTTGTTATCAACTAATCCTGCCCTAATTGTATTGCGCGCTTCCTCGAAATTACAGTGTAATCCTGTAAAAGGATCAGTCCTGTTACATTGTGTGTCTGTCTAAACAATTGTACTGTTTTAAGATTAATCCTGCTCGTGCCAGTTGTGCAGGCGTTAATGAAACGTCGTGACTGGAAGGTTGTGATCCGTCAACCTCTTGGGATTATCCCTGGTGGTTCGTGGAATGGGTTAGCGAGTTCAATTGCGTCTCAGTGCCAGGAACGCCCGAAACCCGTGAATCTTGCGTATATTTTAGCCAAGGGCACGTCGAATGGGTTAGACATTGCGTCCATGCGCAATGGCAAGGAGACGGTGTACTCGTTTCTATCCATGGCATGGGATTCGATCGCGGATGTCGACCTCAACTCGGAAAAGTTGCGCTGTCTCGGTTCCTTGCGTTTCACCATCACGTATTTGAACCATTTGATCTTTAAACGACTAAATTATCCTGGCACGATCTGGTATCTCGACGAAGAGGGGGCTCTAA
>CM047585.1:1950851-1969960 GCA_026184515.1 Peronosclerospora sorghi | reverse complement strand
AAAGTCAGCGTCACTATAACCACTATAACAAGTGATTTGTAAGGGTAGCGGTAATTTGTCGTCGTGAACCAATTTTAAGCGTAAGCCACTCGTTCCCTTGAGATACTTCAGGATTCTTTTTGCCACCTTGTAGTCGCCGATCGTGGGCGCATGGGTCCTTCTGGTGGCTCGGTGCAAGGCGAGATGTCTGTGCACCTTAAAATCCATAATAAAATATCAACGAGATTAAAAACTTTTGATGCACTGTAGCCGGTGCGTATACGCACGGTGCGGCTAGCGCACAGAGAAAGACTCTTCCTTAAAGCGGTATCTACCGCTACTTAGCCGATACGTCTTTATAAAGGGCTTAGTAGGAGAGCTCTCCTACTCGGGGCCAAGATTCCCGGGATGGTTTACTAATTAGCCTTAACGGCTGTGTTCCCTTTACGGGGTGTAAGTAAGGGATGGCTCCGCTTACCTACGACACTCACTGCACGCGCGACCGGTCGAGGTCGCGCGTCTGCACTTTAGAGTGAAATGTAAACTGAATATATTTAATATGCAATTAGCCTAAATTGATTTAAACTAATATAAACTATATGTAATACTAAGTAGAATATTCCAAATTCGTACCTAGCTAAAATGTAGCGTACACACCTGTGTACCGACACGTGGATGGCCGACACACCACCACACCAAGGGCTCATGCCCTCATTGGTTAAAATAACCAAAGGTTCGAAACCTTTCAAACCGGTCAATACTGACCTCAACCGTAATGTACTCATGTACATCAACAATAAATGTAACTCAAATGTAACCCCGTTACATCCTCCCCCATCAAGACTATTGCTTACGCAATAATCAAAATCTTGTTGGAGAAGTCCAACGCCAGTACCTCTGGATGTCCATTGTACACCTTCAGTGGTGCTATGGACGAAAACTATACCGACAACTCGGAAGTGGATGCCCTTGGAGAGATCTCCCCAACGGCTGGCCACGCTGACAGCGCCGAACGGCGCTGTCGGTCATCCAACACATTCCCCACTCGTGGGAAAAACGCACTACTCGTGCGCCACCGTACCCGCTAGGGGTGATACCTCCAGGTTGCCACAGGCGACCACCACCAATGAACCGTCCTTGGTTCAAGAGGCCCGACGTGCCGTACGGGCACGGAAGGGACCTCTCGACTCTCAAAAGAGGGCTAAGCAGGCGGTCAAGAGGGGTCTAGCCTCCTATACCCCTGGTCCAGCGGCTATATTGCCGCGTGAAATTGCGCGTCGGAACCAACTCCGGGCCCGACTACAAACGCCCAAACATTATTCCGTTAAGTCCTACCGGACGCGCCTCGGGAAGCAGGCACGCGGTGTCCTCGTGGATATTATCCGCGAGATCCCCCTTGTTCTCCTGAGGGACGGAAGCGTCGAAGACGCAGAACAGGCGTTCCGCGCCTGCGCGGAAAGGGAGAAACGCCTCCCCAGTTTCGATGCGCTGTACAACAGCTTTCCCGAACACGACGTTCGGGTAGAGAGAGCGCTACGCTTGGCCTATGCTCAGGCCAAAGCGCAAGGGCAATTACCTGCCTCCTGTTATACGCGCTCTACTCTCTATGTGGTGACGGAGATCAATGCAAGCACAGCATCTGCCTCCGGCGAACTCCCAGCTACTGGGAGTGAAGGGGCTTCTTCAGCCCCTTTGGTCGTTGACTCTCAGTGGGATTCTCCCGCTCGAAAGTGTCAACGACATCACGGCAATCCTGCCGCAGGGGAGTCTCGTACTCCCACGAGCTCTGGGAATGTGGATACTCTTTCCAATTCACCAGGTACTGGGTCTCACCCCGGTGATGGCGTCGTGCCATCAGGCGTTCCACATGGTAATGTGGAGTACCCTCCGTATCGAGCATTGGAGGAGGGGGTCGCGCTATTGCGGCGTGACTTCCACGAGCGCTGTGATCGGCACAGCCATCGCGTCCAAGATGCTCAGGAGGGACTCCGCAACGAAGGGAGTGCGAATGAACACATCGAGGAGTGGCTTGCCTCTCTCGAGTCTCTCGTTGCGGAGCTTCAGGGTCGTATATCAACCCTGTCGGAGATGCTCCGACCTGTTGCGCCTTTCGGCTATCCGGTTTCTCACCCTCCTCCTAGAGGGGACCCGCCTCCGGGTTCTGGAATGGCTTAAGCATACCCACATAGAAAGTTGGATGCGTACGCATCGCCTTCGGGATGTCTAAGGTATACGATAATCCCTTTCTGGATAGTACCTTAAAAGGCCCCACAAACCTGGGGCGCAGTTTATTGCGCAACACATTTTAAACTGCATGCGTAGGAAGATTTTTTAGCGTTTGATAAAACACTTTCTCCTACTTTGTACACCTTTTCGTTACGCCGCCCCTTGCGGTCAGCTTGCTGCTTCTGCTTGTCTTGGATTTCCGCCATGGCATCGCAGACGTCTCGTAAGACTAAGGCGCGTCGATAAAAACTGATCGATGTGCTTTCGCACAGATACAGGGCTGATATCGGAGAATCCTCCCCCCTCAAGCCCTGGTCCACACACACGTGGCGTCAACGGAACCCTCGGATTCACTAATCCGTTCACGTAAAACGGGGTAAACCCCGTAGATGCATGTACCGAATTGTTTATAGCAAATTCAACCATCAGAAGCATCTCACTCCAACCCTTTGGAGAATCCGGACATAAACGCCGTAGAAAAACCTCTACAACGCGATTAACGCGTTGCGTTTGACCGTCCGTCTGCGGATGATCCGCAGTGGACATCAGGAGCTTGGTGCCTAGCACCTTAAACAACGCTCCCCAGAATTGTCCCGTAATACGGGGATCCCGATCCGACACAACGGAATCGGGTAGACCATGCTGTCGAAAGACACGGTCTAGGAATACTTTCGCTGTTCCTTGTCCATCTATGGACTCTGGCACCGCCGCCAGGTGAGCCATATTGCTCAAACGGTCTACAAAGACCAATATGCCGGTGTTCCCGGCCTTATACTTCGGAAAACCAAAGATAAAATCCATGCTAATGGATTTCCAACACTCCGTTGGAACCGATAAGCTCGACAAAGGCGCAGCTGAACTTTCAGAGGTTTTAACCCTCTGACACGTCTCACAGGTGCGTATATACGCACCGACCCGCTTATACATATTGGGCCACCAATACAAAGCGCTTAAAGCGCTGTAGGTCTTATCCCGACCTAAATGACCCCCGGTAGGTGCGTCATGTGCATCAAAGAGGACTCTATACTTCAGTTCCTCATCATGAGGAAATACCACCCGCGGAGTGTCCTCCGCGCTCGTGCTATAATATAGCAGACCGTCACAGTACCTGTAACGGTGTTAACGAGCTTTAGCTCGACTTGACAGGGTTGGCTCAGACGATCCAAGACCCTTTTCACCTAACGCGCTGATAAGCGCCGTACATTGTGGGTCTTTCTCATAGGCCTGGCGTATGAGATCCACCACAGACGAGGTGATGAATGTCGCGTGAGCGAGATCGTAATCGGGATGACGCGACAACGTGCCTGCAAGCACGTTCTGCTTGCCAGGTTTATACTTAACCTCAAAGTTGTACTCCGCAAAGAAGGAGAGCCAACGGGCCATCCGTTGCGAGAGATGAGGCGACTTTGTCGCTGTCCGTAAGAACGCGTGGTCAGTATAAACCACGAACGGCTTTGAGACGAGTAGGTGAACCCTAAATTTGACAAGAGCATACTTCATTGCAAGTAGCTCCTTGTCATGAACGGGATAATTCCGTTCCGAAGCTTTAAGCTGCCTCGACCCAAACGAAATTACGCGTTCCCTTCCTGCATCGTCTTATTGTAACAAAGCACATCCGATTGCAAAATCGGAGGCGTCGCAGACGACACTAAATGGTTTCCCAGAATCTGAGAGAGAAAGAACGGGAGCTTTTAACAAGCTCCCCTTTATCGCTTCAAAAGCGTTTTGGTGTTTGGTTTCCCAACACCAATCAACATCCTTCTTAAGAAGGTCGGTTAATGGCTTCGACATTTCAGCGTAGTTCTCGCTGTACTTGTGGAGATAGTTGGCTAATCCAAGCCACTTCCGTAAATCTCTAAGATTTACAGGCGAAGGCCACTCCACAATGGCTTTCACCTTCGCGGAATCCGCCCGCTCTCCATCCTTACCGATGAAGCATCCGAGGAAAGGAATTTCTTCAGCACCAAATATAAATTTTTGGATGCGTTCGCATTTAACTTATTCTCTCGCATGCATTCGAGCACATCTCGAAGGTGTATAAGGAGCGTCTGAACATCAGACGAGTCGCCTTCCGCACGACTATGAACGAATATATCGTCGAAGTACGTCTAAGCGTACTTTCTATGAGGGCGGAAGAGCTGCGTCACCCAGCGATTAAAAGTCGCTGGTGCATTCGAAAGATGCATTCGAAAGCCCCTGTGACATAAGTAGCCACTCCCACAGCATTCCAATAGGCGTGCCGACCGCTGTAAGCGGAATATCGGATGCTCTCATGAGCACCTGTTAATACCCGTCCACCAGATCTAAGGCACTGTATACAGTACAGCCCGCCATATTGTTCTGGAGGACATCCTTCCGAGGAATCAGAGTCTGGATGGGTACAGTAGCTGCATTCAGCTTGTTGTACGCATGCACAATCCGCCACTTTCCGTTCGGTTTACGAACACAAAAAGTGGGAGATGAGTGGGGAGACTTGCTCTCCCGCACCATTCCTGCCTCTTCTTTCCCCTTGAAGAATGCGTCGATAACGTCGCATTGCTCCTTGGGGAGAGTCCACTGCCTAGTGACGCAGTATTTGGTTCCAGGAACCAAATAAATTTCATATCGGACTCCCCGATCCGGTGGTAACCCCATCGGATGGTTGTCACTAATGACATCTCCAAATTCCTTTAGTAAGGAATGGTAAGGGTCCTCAGGATCTGCGAGGATCTTGAGACCGCTTCGGGAATTCAACCTGTTTGGTTTGCACCAAAACTGACTCGTCCATCGTGGATGAGGAGCTCAACTCCTCTTCCGGACGTAATACGACAACCTCGTCAATTTCATCTGCTTTCAAAGCAGTTTCAAATTCGTTGAAGGACATCTCCTCCAACGACAACAGTTCGCTAACCCCAGGCAACCATTCCAGGCTTACGCCTTCTGTGACAAACCTGTCAAACTATTCAGCATCCTGTAGTACTGCTGACTACTGGCCTCGGGACTCATCCCGACACCCAGATGGAGGGAGTCAATTACCCCATCTATTGGAAGCGCCACGCGCCTATCCACAGAGGTCTCTACCTCTACCACCGGTGACTCGCCGGTCTCACCTATATCGGCGTAGTCGGAATCATTTCCGACGTGCGAAAGAGACAAACTTCGGGTATCTCCGCTTGGAAGCGCCTCGCGCTTAACCACAGGGGTCTCTACACCTACCACTGGAGTAGTCTCAGAGGAATCCACCTCTGTCAATGGCAACTTGCTTGTCTCACCTATAACGGCGTGGTCGGAATCATTTCCGACGTGCAAAAGAGACGAACTACGGGTCTCTTTGATTGGAAGCGCCTCGCGCTTAACCACAGGGGTATCTACCCCTACCACTGTAGTTACCTCAGAGGAATCCACCTCTACCACTGGCAACTCACCAGTCTCGCTTTAACGGCGTGTGGATTAACCGCCGAATCCCCCTTGTTAAGAAACTCTTCCTTAACGCCATTGGGAATGATCATTTCAGACATCCCAATCTATGGCATCTCACTCCAGAATCGCTTTTGCGATCGAGCAAAGGTGGATTCATGACTCGTCAATGCTTCACCCGACCGCGGGTGCGTTGAGCCAATGGACTTAGACTTCCAGTCTATCCATGCCTCGTGGCGTTCCAGCCACTTCATGCCCAGAATGAGGTCATACCTCGAGTCCAAATCCAGGACTAGGCAACGTTCCAAGCTGTCGAAGTCTGCAAGCTTCAGCTTAAGGTCAATCGAGACCTTGGGTACAGAAACCTGTACACCCGTCGCAAGACGGACTGTGACAACGTCACGAGAACGTGCCTCTAGGGCCTTGGCATACACCAGACTCTTCTCCATAGAAGCTCGTCTGACATAATTTTCAGACGCACCAGAGTCTATCAAGACTCTCCAAGGCTTATCAAAGCCTTTCACGTCCGCAAGGACGACAAGAAAACCTGGCTGGTACACCAACTCGGTGCTAGAAAGCACCGCTTCCCTCGGTGCTTTGTGCTGTCTTCCCCTACCCTGGGGCTTAGCAGCACTGAGGGGTCCCCCAGTAGGGAGCCCCGCACCTACTGGAAGCCGTCGTTTTCCGACGGCTTGGGCAAGGGCTTTTTCCCGATCCTTGGTCCCTTGTATCGAGTGTTTCGCTGGGGATTTTTCGGACATCTGTTCCTCAGATGATCCGTGCTCCCACACAGGAAGCATCTCAGCGGCCCATGTAGCTGAAGCATAGCTAAGAGCTCCGCCTCGAAGCTCTGCGGAAAAGAGTCAGTGTGACTCTTAGCGGGGGGTTTCTCCTACGCTTCGACCTGACTAAGGTCCATGGGTTCGGGACCCACCTTAGAGGAACGGAAGTTCCTCTCGGCGTTGAACGCCATCTTGAACGCCTCCCCCAGGGATTGGGGTCAGCATCGGAACACTTCCGAACGTGCTGACCCTTATCTCAGGCCTCCCATGAAGACGGGGATGGACACATAGTCCGAATACGCTTTCGCGTACATCCCTGCCAACAGGGTCTTAAGTTCCTGGATATATGTCTCCAGGTCCCTAGTGCCCTGACGGCACCTCAGAAACGCCAGTTGATTCTGGAAAAACAGATCAGGCGTTGCGTACATGTCCATAAGCTTCTTCTTAAGGACCTCCCAGGTTGGGAACACGTCTGTGATTGACTCCGAACACGTAAACGCCCACGTACGGGCTTTGTCCGTAAGATGGGTCAATGCAAGTCCCACTTGCAAGTGATCAGAGATCACATTCGCTGTGGCGAAGGCCGTTTAGACCTCTCGAAACCACACGTAAAGGTTGTCACCCTTCTCCCCGGTGAACTCCTTTATTTGAATAATAATGGAGGGCGCACCCCCGTGGAACGACCTCCACTACAACTCGCCTCATGTGCGATGAGGGCATTTACCCTTGCCTTTACGGCCTCAAGGCCCTGCTCCACTAGGAGATTAATGCCTTCGTCACCAGTAAGGATAACAGCCTGTTAAAGGCTTCCTGCTGGACGAGGGTCAAACTATCCCAATCGTCCTGATTCATCCTCTGCAGAGGATGCCTTAGTCTACCAACACAGGTGTTGGATTGACTACAAGTGCTACCAGATGTAGCCGGTGCGTATACGCACGGTGCGGCTAGCGCACAGAGGAAGACTCTTCCTTAAAGCGAAATCTACCTCTACTTAGCCGATACGCCCTTATAAAGGGCTTAGTAGGAGAGCTCTCCTACTCGGGGCCAAGATTCCCGGGTTGGTTTACTAATTAGCCTTAACGGCTGTGTTCCCTTTACGGGGTGTAAGTAAAGGGAGGGCTCCCTCTTACCTACGACACTCACTGCACGCGCGACCGGTCGAGGTCGCGCGTCTGCACTTTAGAGTGAAATGTAAACTGTATATATTTAATATGTAATTAGCCTAAATTAATTTAAACTAATATAAACTATATGTAATACTAAGTAGAATATTCCAAATTCGCACCTCGCTAAAGTGTATTGTACACACCTGTGTACCGACACGTGGATGGATGACAAACCACCACACCAAGGGCCCCTGCCCTGATTGGTTAAAATAATCAATGGTTCAAAACCTTTCAAACCGGTCAATACTGACCTCAACCGTAGTGTACTCATGTACACCAACACTAAATGTAACTCAAATGTAACCCGGTTACAACCATGGCGTGCTGCCTCCCCCAAACTTTCCCCTGCATCAATAAAAGATTCACATTGTTCAGTTCCATGACTGTCGAGAAAGTAAAAAAAGTAACTATCACCAAAAACCTGCTTGTCGCCCCTTGCGACCAACCTCGCCTTTTACCTCTCCTTGGTTTTGTATACCCATTTGGTCGGGAGAGGTACCTTTTTTTCGGGGTGACGCACTACATCCCAGGTATCCAGTTCTTGGAGCGACTTAAGCTCCTCCATTTCGGCTTGACACCATATCTTGTATTGCAAACCAGCATGCGCATCCCTAAAAGTTTTAGGGTCTGGCTCCGGTTTTAACGCGACATCCATTTCTTTTTTTTTGTTCGCACACCGCGAATGCGCATAACACGCTTTCCGAACCTTGTTTAATCACACTTGTTTCACCCGAAATATCATCGATTGGGGCCACTTTCGCCTGTCGCGATGCTTCATACTCATTGGACTTCGGCGTTTTTTTCAGCTTCCTTCGTGACTTTCGTGTGCCATTCCCACTCATTTTTGCCCGCTTCGGCACTACTTCTGGGCCTAATGCCTCGTCACTCCTGCGCTAAAAATGCACCGCTTTTTCCTTCGATTTGCTTGAACGTAATTTCACCAGCTCTTGCATGTAATCTTCGACTTCACCATCCAGTGCCCTTGTAATATTGTTACTCGTTTCTTCGCTTAGTGTCTCGATCGCGGTGACATGCCTCGTCACCGCGACCACTCGATCCTTCAACAGTAAGACCTTGTAGCCCTTGGACTCGTCGTTTTTTCTTAAAATCAGCGCATGATCAGCGTGTCGCGCGAGTGCCTTCTTTTTTGGGTCCCGCCAAACCATGCACGGGGACCCGAAAACTACTATGTCCATGATCGCCTGTCGCTTAAGCCGGTTAGCACTTCAACGGGAGACCGTCGACCTTGGTTTGTCCTTGTCGTAGTACGGTTGAGTATGTAAGCAGCCGCCTCCGACCAATAAACCAGTGGAACTCCCGATCCAAAAAACATACACCGGACCATATTAAAGATGGTCCGGTTCATCCGATCCGCATTCCCATTTGAAGCCGGATTTCCTGCTTCCTTGTTTTGGAGACGAATAACAGTCTGTTTACAAAACAGATCAACATTCTGGTACTCTCCACCGCCGTCCGACGCAGCACGTGTACGCGGAAGCACGAAAATTCATTCTCAAACCACGCTAAAAAGTGGCCAATCATATTGGCCTCCCTGTCCTTGGTGCGTGCGGCAAACACGCGAACATAACTCGAAAAATGATCCACAAAAACAATTAGATATCTGTTGCCACGCCTGTCGCGAGGAGTGATGGGAACCTTCAGGTCGCTGCAAATCACTCCTCCGATTCTATCAATCGGCGAATTGGCACCCGAATCTGCCTTCGGTTGAGCCTTTCGTGTGGCTTTGCCCAAGCACAGGTCATGCAATTTGGCATACTAGTGTCCGTAAGGACTATGCCTGACTTGGGGTACCTGGCCAGTCCTTCGACAGTGTCATAGGACAGGTGACCCAAGCGCACGTGAAAGTGGTGCAAGCTTCCAGTGTGGGCGTCAGAACTCACGTCTTCCGACACACTGCTCAACACCATGCTCGCGAAACCGTTCACATTTGATCTTCCGTTTTCCACTGCCGAATTTGCCACGAAAACAGATACAAATGTCTTTACATCAAAACATTTCGTGCCTTTTAGCATCACTCGCACTTGGTGGCCATTGTCAGCGATGGTGCAACCCTTTTCGCGCGGTTTGCCGCGCGAGATCAGTTTTTTGCCAATTTTGGCGCGAGTATACTACGGCTAAGACAATGACCGTTAAAGTTTCATCACATGTATGCAACGTAATTTTGCCAACTTTTGTGGGCTTCAACGTGCCGCCATCCGGGAGTGCAAAGGTGTCACTTGGACCGCACTCTCTGGCATCCTCCAGTAATTCAGCGTTCGACACCAAGTGTCTACTAGCTCCACTGTCGACAATCCACGTATTTTCGTCAATTATATCACTTCATCATGCGTCAACGCTTGCATTTAAAAGGAATCCACTTTCGATAATACGAACTTCCTTGGATGTCTTTCATTCGCTTTCTGATCCGCCCTTTCACTACGATTTCCACCGCTTTTTAGATGCTTTTCCGGGCAATACTTCGGTATATGCCCTTCATCTCCACCAGTATAGCAGCCTCGTCTGCTTCTACTTAGAGTTACTGCATGCTCTTGAATCTTGGCAGATGGTCTGCTCTTTAGAGCAACGTCTTCCGGCTCTTGAGCCCATGAAACGAGCTCTTGAGCGTGGCATAGGTAGTCCTTCCTAGCAGGATAGTATCTCTCCATCAGCATAACTTTTAATTTGGGCGCAGCAAACTTAACAATATTTTCCACAATCAACTTTTCACTCGACCCACTTTCTCGGGCTAGAGATACTAGGTATAAGTAATGCTGCGTCCATGGCCTTCGATGGTCCTTCTCCGCGGCAAATCACATGGCAGATTGGTGGTGAAATATATTAAACTTGAATCCCAACCACATCTGCTCCAAAACGTAATTCAACGGAGGCCACATCTGCCACCATGAATCAATGTTCGAACGGAAATATTCCGCGGCTGTTCCCTCAAGGTGTTCGCTGAACTTTTTTACTTTCATCCTCTCGGGTCAAACGAAACCGGATATAATCTCTCCAATCTCGACTGCCTCCATAAAACGGTAGGCCAACTGCTTGAACCCGGCACCTAGGCCTGGGTACAGATCCATACCCGAAAACTTTTCAACTAATACCTTGGGGATCTTATGTCCTGCATGGTCGAAAAATGGTGCATACACTTGTTCGGCGGGCATATTCATGCCTCCTGCACCCTGCACTCTAGCTGGTGCCTGGCGAGGTGACGCGTTCATATTCGGGCGTGGCCTTGCGCCAACTTCCACCCCATCGTCCTCGGCAAGATCATTCAGAGTTATCTGCTGGCCGAACGGACGATAGTTCCGTAAACTATCCCGAAACTCGGTGTCTCTCACACGTACCGGGGAAACCTTTCTCGACCCTGACGAGACACTTCCAACCGACCGCTTGGTCTGACCTTCTTCCACAGCAGCAGGTGCGGCGTTATGTCTTTAAGACCTTGTATAATGACCTTCGAATCACTTGAGGTCGGCACCTGAGTTTCTTCAGAAACAATCATCTTAAATCAAATCAAGTAATCCAAATAAATCGTCACTCCAATAGCCCTTACACACGAGGGGACTTTCCCCTAGTTCCACGTGACGGGATACGTAATAATCCCGAAAACACACTCGTAAAGCCAAGAAAAAAACCACGTGACAATCAAGCCAACCTTGGGCTCATTACCTGTTAGAAAATAATGTGGCGAAGCGGTACCAAGAATATTGGTCGTTTACGGTCAGCAGCATACCGATCGGCTTATCGGCGATCGGATTGGTGGAAATCCAGAAGGCTTTTAAGCCGGTCATGTGCAAGGGGTGTCTAGAACACGGATTTGGGTAAGTCACATTAGATTGCGTGTACTACATATTTTCATGTTTGGTACATATTGGGGACTATAGGGGGTAGGTAGTTAGAGTTTTGGTTTTGGCTTCGTCTAAGAAGAGCGTTTTTGGCTTTACGACTTAATTTTTGGACCTCTAACTCAACCGGGGGTCGTTTCGCTTTGTACATCAGTCGCCTCTGCACGCCACAGAGTGTTTTGGGAGCGGAGGGTCGAGTAATCCCCTACAGCTCATTATACCCGGCCGGGACGCGTTACAGACGAACTTGGACCGCCGGAAGTCCCTCGACGGGAGTACACTTTGGTTGACCTCTCAAGTTTAAGTTACTCACGTTTGGAACGTGTTACTAAGTCTTTTGGATTGTTTAGTGGAGATATCGTTCGTGGAGTGTGTCACGTTATCATTTGGATCTCCCTATTGGATTACTGGAGTTTATTTCTCATATTGGTTGTGCTCTACGATCGGTTGAGCGATCTGCCTTTTGGAGTATACTCACTCCAAGTATAACTGGTATACCCGTACCCAGGGTGAAGAGTTCCGTCCAGGGTACCCTACCCAGCACGGTCTACCGCATTTAGACCACAAGCCAATTCCTAGCGCCTATCCACCGAGTGTGTTACCAGCCCAATCCATCGGGTACACAAGGTGATATGAAGAACAAATCGGACCAGGCGTCCTGTGTTGATGATTGGTCGTCTGTCAGCAGCGGACGATCCGATCGGATCGAAGGCGAAGGTTCGCGGGGTCCCCCCTCCGTAAGTTGGAAGGCCGGGCACGATGGTGGTCAGGTTCTCGACACTACGGAGTTCGATTTTTAACTTGACTCCACCACAATGGTGCGCGTGCCCGGATCACTTGGTGATCGTGGATATCACCGCAGCGATATTCAGCAATGAATTTATTACACTGAATTGAATGTGGAATCGTTCTGGAGAGGACATAAGGAACGTCCATCGACTTATGTTCTCGTTGTCGATAAAGATGGCGATGTCAGATCTGGCCGGGTGGAGGACCAGATCGGGATTAATATTTTTTTTCCTCCCCATAAGGCTCCCACCGGAGCCGATCGGGACTATAGCAGGTCTTGCTATAGTTCCGGAAAGGATCAGGACAAAAGTCCTGATCCTATGCATTTGAATGAATGTTTTGATGAAAAGAAAATTAAAGATGAAAACGACTTGGAGACTGATCGGAACGATCAGATCCACCTTCCCAAGGTTTCCAAGCAGATTCTCAGAATGCCGTTCGAGGAAGACGATTTGGTAGAAAAGTCGAAGGTCGGGGATGGGGTCATAAAGAAGAAGACCTGACCAGGATGTACTACATCCACGAGTTGAAGCAATTTATTCGAGAAGACCAGTTCATGCGGATTATAGACCCCCCAGATCCCCGATCGCCTTCTCGAACCCACCACCGAGCCGATCCAAAGCGATCGGCCGTTGCTATTGGTGAAGAACCTGCTGGCGATGTTGGCCGAGGTCGGCATAAAAGTGCGAAACCTCTCCAACGTGCAGAAACTCTTCGTCTGGATACTTGGAGGCTGGAGATGTCGATGTCGACCTTCATGACCATTTGGTGCCGTTGGTGGGGACGGTCCGCCGCCCAACTCCCACCGCGGCATTGAAGGTCGCTGAGACCACGGCATTATACGACGATGTGTGCTCCGGCGATAAGTCGTTGTATCAGTCTCCACATGCCTCTAATAACTCATCGGAGTTGGAGGTCGGTGTCGAGCGGATGACCTTGGGGCCGGACCAGACCCCATGGGAGCATAAAAAGGACGTGCGGCAGCAAGGGGCTTCATGCCAGTCGGGGCCCCAGGAGCCCCCACAGGCTTCAGTACCTCCAAAGGAGGATACGAACACGTTGCCCATGACCCAAGCCAACGTCCAAGCCATGTTTGAAGCGATGATGGAGCGTTTCTCGGTAGATCGATGCCGATCGCCTCCGCGCCAGCATGTCCAGGACCGATCTGCCCGGCAAAATGTCAATATTTTCCGGGATGTGGATATGGAGTCAGTGGCATCATCGGATAAGGCTATCCGAGATGGTAAACCAATTGGCAAGGGAAGACGCAAGCCGCAGCCAGCCCGACCGCGCCGATCAAGCAAGAATAGCGATTACGACATGGAGTCGGGCGACGATCCGGATGACCACTATGGGTCAGACGGTGCAGGGGTGGGAAGAACGCGTAAGACTAACCTAGCCTCTACTACCGCATTTAATCTTGGATCTGCCGCGATCCCACGTATTCTTATGGCTGTGACCACGGATCTCAAGGACTTTACTGGCAAGGACGCCGACGAAGAGCAATCCAGGTCGTGGTTTGGTCGGGTCAAGTCTGCTTTCTTACAGGATCAAACACCAAAAAAGGAACGGTGTATGATCTTCAGCGATATGCTAAAAGGACCGGCTGCGAACTGGATCCAACAGTTGGGTCGGGATGTCCGATCTGCCTGGGATCTGCTATGTTCAGTATTTGAGGGGCAGTACTGCAACTCCGGATTTTCTACCGCCAGCAAGTATCACCATATGCAGAAGCGGTGTGACGAGACGCCGATCGAGTATTTGCACCGCCTGAACGTGGCCGCAATTCGCGCCGGAATAGTAATCAAGGAAGGCAAACCGCCGACCGGCGACGCTATGGAGCACGTGGGTCACTATATTAGTACGCTGGATGACCAAGAGCTGGCAGATCAGCTCACTCTGCTCCGCCTAAAGGATGTGACGGAAGTGGAGAAGACGTTTCGGACGCTGCAACACTCGTGCAGTATGAGGGCAAAGGTCGCCGTTGGGTCGGGTCGCTACAGATCGAAAACCCAGACCGACCCTGTGAAGAGTCCCTTAACCAGATCGGCCCGTGCTGTCAAGGCGATTGTGACTGAAGACAGCTCTGGATCGGAAGAGGAAAGCAGCGGCCTGTACAGTCGGGAGTCAGACGAAGACCAGTACCGCCACGTTTTTGTCACGGAACCTGCCCCAAGAACCAGATCGACTACTAACCAGGCAGATCGGAAGGGCAGGAGTGGGAACAAGTCCGACCCGGACCGACCTCGCAAGAAGGGTTCTCACTGCGGGTCGAGCAAGCATGACGGTGGGGACTGCTGGAAGAAGTTATTATGCAAGAAGTGCGAAAGACGCCGCCACCCCACCGATCACTGCCTTTTCGTGTGCAAGTCATGTGGAGAGATCCACGATGCCGGTCAGTGCAAGATCGACGAGTTTTTCAATCTGATTCGCAAGTGGTATGTGCCGGGCAAGCACGCGGGGATGCTTCTACCGGACGTGGAAAATATGTTAATGTAGAACGCTCGCCAGGTTGGAATCTGGATCGAGCCGAGCGATCTACGTTTGGCATCTATGCATATGTCGGCAAGGAGAATAAAACCGACAATACATGTTCTGTTCTCAATTGCGTCGATCGGGATCATCCGGTCTACAATCTCACGACCGATGAATATTCCCGATCGAAGGTGGCTATGCAGTTGGATTTTCTGCCTGGGGAATCTCGCGGATACTGGAAGTATCATGCGCCCGACAAATGGTTTAAACAGGCGAAAGCCTGTGGTAAGATTAACAACCAGAAGGCAACGATGTTATTCGACTCTGGGGTCGAAGTCTCGATTATCGACTCCGCCTTTGCTCGTAGGTCGGATGTCGTATAGACGACACCCAGAGACAAGAATGCGTCGGAATCGGTGAAAGTTCTTACATGACCGAAGGAAGGCCGCGCGTGAAGATCACCCTATTGGGTTCGTTGGTCTGCTTCTTCAGCGTTTGGGTTGGAAATCTGGCCGGTCAGTATGCCCTGTTAGGCCTGGACTTTATGGTGCCGGCGGGTATTTGCCTAGATCTGTGTCATGGAGTGCTTACACTCCCGGATGAAGTCCAGATACAGTTAGCTGGTCGGCGGCCCCTATACGGATCGCACACGGACATGGTCAGGTGGGCCATGATGTCACCATTCCAGTAGGCCAATCCAATGATACCCCGGTCGACAAAGGTTTTCGATCAAGGAAGTTATGGGTGACCAGGGGCGATCGGTGGGTGCCGACCTTTGTGAAGAGCGCCGGCCGATTTGTTTTTTTCCGAGTCACTAATATCGGTGACAAGCCGCTTACGCTCGACAACAATGCTATTGTTGGCATGAGGATGGCACAAGGGAAGGTGCCAAGAAAGGCTGGGTTCGTCTCGATCGGATCGAGACGGTATGTTGAGTGGCATAACTTGGCATACCAAGCGACCCACCGATCGGATCAGCCATGATGGATCGGTGGAAGAAGATACCTCACCTATGGTGGAACGACCCAGCTATGTAACCCCAAATAAGATGTTAATTCGAAGAATGGCACCGCAGTCGCCGGACACGGTGGACCATCAAGCAGATGAGCCGAGGTTCGTCAACGTGGTGGCGTCACAAGAACAGGCGACAGCGGAGCTGGGAATAGAGAAAGGGAAACATGGCATTGCTGAGGCGGACCACGATGGCGAGCCTAAGCAGTTCGATGTCTTTGAAAAGCAGCCCGCCGATCGGGAACAGCAGTGTTCAACCGTCAGTACGGTTTGGGTGATATTGCCCCGGAAGACGATCAAGTTTGTATCCATGAGTGCGGGGATCAATATATTCAGGAGCTGGAGATCCAGATGGCAGTCCAGCTCCTGAAGTGTCTGCTGATCCGCCCGAAGTCACCGTGGACGATCTACAAGTGGGTGATCGGGATGTCAACAGTCCCGACCAGATCGATCAGCTTAAGAAGATCATATGGAAGAAAAATCATCTGCTGATCGGGAAAGGCAATTCCTTCCCCCCTGATGCTTGCGGAGCGATCTGTGACATCGATGTTGGTGATGCCAAGACGATCGCCCAGCGATGCCGACGTGTGGCGCCACATTACCGTGAAAAATTGTCTGATCTTATTAAAGGACTGTTGGCCACCAAGATCATTAAGCCGTCGACCTCGCCGTGGGCCTCGCCGATCGTGATTGTGATCAAGAAGAATGGCGTCGACATCAGGTTGTGTATCCACTATCGGTTGGTAAATCGGTTGACCAAGCTTATGTTGTACCGATGCCGCTGATCAGCGATCTGCTGGAAGGTCTTGACAAGACCCTATGGTATTGATCGCTGGATATGGCAAGTAGATTTTGGGTGGTTTCGATGACTGATCAGGATCGCGAGATTTCCGCATTTGTTACGCTGTTCGGTCTGTTCGAGTAGAACTGTATGCCGTTCGGTTTGAAGAACGCGCGCCAGATCTACCAGAGGCTGATTGACAACGCACTGTATGGACACTTCAAGATCAGTACCGATCGGTACCCCACCGAAAACTATGATGTATTTACAGAGGGTGAACCCGATCGGGAAAGGAGACCGTCCGTTCTGGGGAGGCGATCGTATATCGACGACATACTGATCCCTGCTTCGTCATGGAGCGATCTGTGCGAGAAGGTTGAATGGTTGTTGGAGACGTGCGATCGCTGGAACCTGTCGATCAGTGCTGTGAATAGTTTCTGGGGAATGTCCAAGGTCGCCTATGTGGGTCATATGGTGTCAATCAATGGGCTGGAGGCTAACCCTAAGGATCTGGAGTCACTGAGCAACCTCCCGTTTCCCAGATCTCTGAAGACAATGCAGTCCTTCCTAGGGAGCATGAATTACTACAGCCGCTTCATTGAAGACTTCGCGGTCTACGCGGCCGTGCTGTACGATCTCCGGGAAGTCGACTATCATATGTTGCGCGAAGAAGATCGGGCAACTTTACGAGAGGGCTGCGACTCTGATCTGCCTTCAGATTGTCCGCAGGTGGAGGCAGATGACCATATGAAGCGTACACAGGTTGCTTTCGGTATGCTGAAGGCCAAGATGGCGACGGCACCGATTCTCAGGCATTTCGATCCGGAAAAAATGCCGATCGTCATTGTGTATGCTAGTAAGTGTGCCATTTCGGCCACTCTAGTGCAAGACCATGATGGATTGTACCACCCGGTCATTTTTACGAGCCGGACGTTGAAGCCGAACGAAGTCAACTATAGAATCGTCGAAAGGACGTTCTGGCTTTACTACGGATTTTGGATGTATGCTATAACCTGCTGGTCGGCCGACCTGTAAAGGTCCTTTCGAGAAGGTCGACATTGGCCTGGCTATTATCGGCCAATGGGATGGAGGGTCGGCTCGGCAGATGGTCAGCGATCCTGTCACAGTGGTCCCTCGAGGTCGTCAAGTGCACCAAGGGAGAGGAAGAGATATTGGGCACATTAGCTGCCAGTATCACCCCTCGGTCTGAAGTGGATGAAGATTTGATGGCGATTTCCCTAAGGAAGCAACCCCGACAATCAATCTCAGGGCCGCCGCCGATCGTCGATCGGGATGAGGAACTCCTGGTCTTGAGTTTTGACGGATCTGCTAGCGTGAAGAAGAAGGTCGGCTCCTATAGTGCCATACTGTGGAAGTTACCACAATGTCTATAGTAGCAGCCGCCGCCGATTTCACGCCTGACATAACGGTCAACGAGATGTAATATCGGGGGCTCCTTCTATGTCTTGATCTGCTGGCATCACAAAAGAAAGGTCGGATCATCATATGTGGTGACTCCAACCTAGTGATAAGGCAGATCACCGGCGAGATCGACTGTAAGGCACCACGGCTGAAGTTGTTGAATGATCGGGTGATGAAGGCGCTGAAAGACTATCCAAACCACGAGCTATTGCACGTGAAACGGGACTGGAACAGAAGCTCCGACCACCTCGCTACCCAAGCATGCGGGGCCAGATCGGTGTGACGATCACCGAGAAGGCCGTTATACATGAACTTATGGACATAAACAGGATCCCGGAGTTGATCAAGCCCAAGGACAGCCCCGATCAGGTACATGTGATGGCGGCGACTAGATCGCGAACTCGGAAGTCTCGCCGATCGTTACCGAAGGAAAGGCTGAGTGAGCGCGTTGTGCAACAGCTAAGGGTGGAACAGATCCTCAAGGCGCAGGATGAACAAGAGTGGATCGTCGACCTGAAAGCCTATCTGCGCGGTGAACTGTCCAAGTTGACGAATGATCAAGCGAAAGAGTGTACCAAGATCGCGGACAGTTAAGATGTGGACGACAACGGATTACTATATTACTGCCGTGACGTTGTCCAAGACAGTGCCGATCGAGATCGACTGGCGAAACTGGTGATCCCTGAATTGCTACAGCCGGATGTCCTTCATCACTACCATGTGAGTCTAGAAGGGGGACATCAGGGCGTAGGAAAGACATACCACAAAATCAGGCCCCCCTTTCACTGGAGAGGACTTTTTCGGAGCGTGCAGAAATATGTGGGCTGTTGCACAGAATGCGAGACCGGAAAGGACAGACCGATAATCAAGGTCCGATCGCCCGGGAATATCGAGGATACTTACCCTTTCCAGGTGATAGCAATGGATCACATACCGTCGCTGCCCAGATCGACGCGCGGCAACACTGAGCTGCTGATCTGGATAGACCTGTTCACTGGTCTGGTGATCGCAAAGGCTAGTGCATCCCGATCTGTGGAGCAGATCGCCCAGAGTTACGAGGAATGCGTATATCAGAAGGTTCGTCGCCAGCGAAGTTATCAGACACGATCGGGAACACGGTTTTATGGCTGAGGTGTTCCGATCGTTCAATAACATTCTAGGCCAGAAGCAGAGCGCGACGATGGCATATCGTCCGCAAGCGAACGGATCGGCTGAACGCATGGTGCAGACA